>JASVEL010007078.1:0-54780 GCA_032618575.1 Nicotiana noctiflora | reverse complement strand
CTTACTTTCGACTTTAAAGTCGAGAAAATTTCCTCTGTCCCTGGCCGATCCGAGCCAATGTCGAGATACATGTGCTCTATAATCGAGAGTGACCTTGAGTAGGTCAAGAAAGACTGCAACTGGGATAAGAAAGAGATGGTGATAGCGACCCCTAAAGAAGATATTACTATCCACGTGAATGGGTTTCTTAGTGTCTACACTTACCCTTTCATACTAGGCCTTGTCAACCCCGTCATCTTTTTCTTTCCGTATCTGATGGCCTTAGAATGTTTCCCTCTTATAGTCACTTGACTTCCTTTCATGCAGGCCTCAGAAAAAATGCGTTGATGAGGCCCCCATCCGGGGAAGAGGAGGTGAAACCCCCGGTCCCGAAATCGTTGAAAGAAAAGAAAAGAAAAAGTGTTTCGCCCTTTGATACTCCGAAGCCCAAGAAGATCAAGGCTCCCAGGTCGAAGAAAGACACCACCACTTTGCCTGCTGATGTAGCTCATCGACTAAGAGAGGAAGATGGAGATGCTGACTTCGAGATAGTGGCTCGAAAGAGGAGTGCCGAGGCCCCAAAGGTTGCTGAACCGGTGATAATCGAGGAGGTTCCGCCTCGGACCGAGAAGATATCGAAAGATGATCCGAGCAGAGTCCCCGAGTCATCACAGGTTAAAGATGCCTCCCCCCGTGATAAAAAATCAGGAGATGTTCCTAAAGGGTCCGATCTCGAGACTCTTCGAAATGGAGAGAATGCCCAAGTGTCTTGCTTGGGGCAATAGATATTGGTAATTCGTCGCTCCTCCCCACATTTTTCGAAGGGCGAATTTAGGAGGCCCAGGCTATGGAGACTCCCGATGTGGGAACGACCCACGAAAATGATGACCTATTCTGTGGTATCTTCAAGGGGGTCAAAAATGTTATCAACCCGAGCAACGCATCGAGTCTCTTTGATGAGGCTCAATGACTTTTGTGCCAGGTAAGCCTCAGTTTCCTTCACAATATTACACATGCATTTATTTTTTCTTGCCTAACTTCCTTTCTTTCTTTGTAGGCTTTGACACTTCATTAGGAAGCATTTCTAAATCTCGGTCAGAGCTGAGTCGGTGTAACGCCGTTCTCAAAAGGATCACGGAGGAGAGAGATGCCCTTAAACTTCTCAATGGGCAAAAAAAAGATGAGATCAAGGACCTCCGAGTTGAATTGGCAACAACTCATAAAGAGCAGACCAACCTAATTGAGCCGGTAATATAAAATTTTAACTGCTCGACATATCACTTCAGGAATGATGACTCACATTTTGATCCTTCAGGTTCAGTAGAAGGCCAAAAAAATCGAGCAACTTCACGAAGAGGCCAAGATGATAAAGGCGGAGACTTTGGCATAGAAGCAAAACATGGATCACCTTGCCTCGAAGAAAGATACTGCCTAAGCCCAAATGTCATCGGCTGAACATCAGCTCCAAAACATGAAGGAAGAAAGCCCGAACCTAGCCAAAATAATTGAGGAGCTCGAGGCTCGGTTGGCCGAAAAACTTGCAAAGGCCACCTCTGAGGCAGAAAAGGTAAAGGCTGAAGCGGAGGCGATCATGACCGTCTACCGGGCTGATGCTGAAGTTGCTCAAGTTCGAGCAAAGAAAGTGGTTGACACTGCCCAAACTCTATCATGCTGGGTTGTTGAGCATGGAAAGTATCATTCTCAAAGAGAGACTCACGAGGAGATTCATACTTGTGGCTTCGACCTTGCTATCGATATCGAGAATTGGAAAGTACTCAAAGTCGAGGCCAAAGAGTTGATCTCTTCCGATTATGATGATTCCGGGAGCGTGAGTGGATTCGAGAGTGGAGGGGATTCTAATGATGAAAATATAGCTCCCAAAGGAAATTAAGTACTTAGGATTATTCCCTTTCTTTTTTTGTAATTTTTTTGTGTAAGATCCTAACCGATCCATGTAAATATTTTCATGTATATATTAGATATTTCTTTTGTTGTCTCGACTTTTCCTTGTGAAAAATTTTGATTGTGAATCTGAAACGTAGGCACTTGATCGAAATCAGACTAATACAGTCAATATAATCGAGTGAGTACTGCTTGGATTCGAAGTAGAAAAACCCTTAGGTTTTTAGTTGAGTGAGGGTGGATTCTCGAACTCAAAAATATAATGGCTCTTAGGTTCTTGAATTGGATAGATATGGCCTCAAAAGAGTATTTTTTTCCTTTTCTGGCTTAAAAGTTTAATCGTATAAACATTTATCATGCCTTAACATGAAGTAAGTCTGCACCCGTTGGGTTTTTTCGAGGTTTAGTGTTATCGAAACCCTTTTCTTTTTTGTGCCTTTGTACAATTTTGTTTAGTGCGAAGTTATTTTGTCGAGGGTAGCCTTTTTAACCGTTTAATAAAAGTATTCAAAGGCCTATTTTTATTACGGAATTGGGACGTCTACGAACCGTGTTAGTTTGGTTGTAGCCTTAGGATTTACCTCTTGGGATTATTTCCTAATTATACTTCAAATTTGTTTGAGGTATTAGTCCCCGAGTTTGTCAATTGAGAGCTTGTTCACACGGAGTATTTTCTTTGAAAACATAACATCCGAGGGTGATGCCTCCCAGTATTCGAGGTTGATTGCAAAAAAGCCTCGGATATTGTTGCATTGCTCTAGGTTAGCATGAACAATGGTTGCCTCATTAGAAATCTTATGAAAAAACCCATTGGGGGATAAAAATTCGGTCGAATGGGGAAAACAGCTGCAACGTATGCTTTCATACTTCAGGACTTCGTTTTCAGAGAGAACTTTGATGCCTTCGACAAAACACCTGCAACAAGTTAGTATAAAATTCAAATGAAAAAAGAGAAGATCATACCTTAGCATTAATATCGGTTTAAGAGGGATGTGTTCCAATTATTTAGCAATTGTTCGTCGTTCATTATGCCAAGTTTGTATCCTTATCTGACGATGTCGAGCACCTAATACGGTCCCTCCCATTCGGACCGAGCTTTCCCTCATTTGGGTCTCGAGTGTTGATGGTGACTTTTCTCAGAACTAATTCCGCAATTTTGAAGTATTGATGATTTGATAATATATTTCGATTCTCTGTTTTGGGAGGCTATTCAAATAAGGGCAGCTTCCCATTTTTCATCTAGCAGCTCGACAATTGTATTCATAGCCTCCTGATTTGACTCTGTCATTGTGTACCCAAACCTGACGCTAGGTTCTCTGACCTCGATTGGGATTAGACCTTCGACGCCATATACTAAGGAGAATGGTATTGCCCCCGTAGTGGATTTCATCATTGTTCGATACGCCCAAAAGACTTCGGGCAGAATCTCTCTCCATTTTCCCTTAGCGTCGTTCTACATTTTCTTTAGATTCTTAATGATGATATTGTTTATAGATTCGACTTGTCTATTCCCACTAGGATGATATGGCATTGACAAGATCCTTTTTGTCTTGTGATCTTCGAGGAAATTTGTTATTTTGTTGTCAATGAATTGTTTTCCATTGTCGCATACCATCTCAGCGGGTATCTCGAATCAACATATGATGTGATCCCAAATAAAGTCTATGACTTCTTTTTCCTTGATTTTTTCGAAAGCATGTGCTTCGACCCACTTAGAGAAATAGTCTGTCATAAATAAAATAAATTTAGCTTTAGCTGAGGCTGATGGCAAAGGACCAACAACATCCATACCCCATTTCATGAACGACCATGAGGATAGGAATGAATGAAGCTGCTCCCCCGGCTGGTGGATCATCGATGCATGTCTTTGGCATTTGTCGCATTTTCGAACGAACTCCTTAGTATCTTTTTCCATATTGACCCAATAGTACCCTTCTTTGATAATTTGTGAATGAGTGATTCGGCACCGAAATAGTTCCCACAAGTACCCCCGAAAATTTCTCGTAGGACATAGTCAGTGTCTCCCGGACCCAAACATATTGCCAACGGCCCATCGAACATCCTTCTGTACAATGTTCCATCTTCGGCCAATGTGAATCGTGCAGCTTTCGTTCGCAGAGTCCTCAATTCCTTAGGGTCCGATGGAAGCTTCCCATTTTTTAGATACTCGATATATTTGTCCCTCTAATCCCAAGTTGGTCTTGTGAAGTTTATTTCGGCATGGTCTTCTTCGACTATTGACTTTCAAAGTTGTACGACAGTCCTCGAGCTAAGTTCATCATCTTCGACTAATGACCCCAAATTTGCAGGGGCATCAGCCTCACTGTTCTTCTCCTGAGGTACATGCTATAGGGTCCATTCTTTTAACTAGTGTATGGTTACATGCAGTTTGTCCAAGTGCCTCTGCATTCGATCCTTTTGAACCTCGAAGGTCTTGTTGACTTGGTTAACCACAAGTAGGGAATCACACTTGGCCTCAATGACCTCTGCTCCCAAGCTTCTAGCCAGCTCGAGACCTGCAATAATGCCTCATACTTGGCCTCGTTGTTAGTCAACTTAGGGGTTTTGATAGATTGTCTAATTGTATTGCCTGTGGGTGGATTCAAAATGATGCCTAGATTGGACCCCTTCACATTTGAAGCACCATCTATGAAAAGGGTCCACACCCCCATCTATGAAAAGGACCCTTCATATTTGAAGCACCTTTTTTAACAAAAGTTCCTTTTCGACCTCGGGTACGAGGGTTGGCGTGAAGTCGGACATGAAGTCTGCTAAAATTTGAGACTTTATGGTTGTTCGGGGTTGATAATCGATATCATACCCACTAATTTCAATGAACCATTTAACCAATCGACCCGAGAGTTCGGGCTTGTATAGAACATTACGAATATGGTAAGTGGTCACCACACAAATTGGGTGACACTGAAAATATGGTTTTAATTTCCTAGAGGCACTTATTAGAGCAAGCATTAATTTTTGTAAGTGT
Organism: Nicotiana noctiflora; assembly: GCA_032618575.1. Taxonomy (NCBI): domain Eukaryota; kingdom Viridiplantae; phylum Streptophyta; class Magnoliopsida; order Solanales; family Solanaceae; genus Nicotiana; species Nicotiana noctiflora. Next base: position 49,913 of record JASVEL010007078.1, on the reverse strand, counting down.
GGGTATCGAGTCTCGGCTTCACCTAGTTCGACTAAGATAGTAAACATGAAATTGCGTACCTTGCTCTTCTCGAACTTGGACACCACTAATAGCGATCTCCGAGACTACTAAATATAAGTAGAGTCGATTTTCCTTTTTTGGAGTATGAAGCATGGTGGGCTCGAAAGATACCACTTTAACTCTTCCCATGCATGTTGGCATTTCGTGGTCCAAGCGAAATTGTTCTTCTTTTTGAGCATCGGGAAGAACTTGTGACTTCGATCTGAAGACCTCGAGATAATCATATCATCAATGTATACCTCCATTGATTTACCTATTTGTTCTTCAAACATTCAATTCACTAGGCATTGGTAAGTATCACCAACATTTATTAGTCCAAACGACCTTACATTATAACTGTAGGTGCCATACTTAGTGATGAAGTAAGTCTTTTACTGATCCTACAAGTTTATTTTGAATTTGATTGTACCCGAAATATGTGTCGAGAAATCTAAGAATATCGTGGTCGGTCGTGCATCGATCATGCGATCGATGTTTGGCAGAGGAAAAGAGTCATTAGGACATGATTTATTTAAATCTTTATAAAATCCACGCACATTCTAAGTTTGTTCCCCTTCTTTGGGACTACTACTATGTTTGTTAACTATTCAAGATATTTTACTTTCCGGATGTATCCTATTTTGAGAAGTTTAGTTACATTATCCTTGATGAATGCATGTTTTACCCCGTACTGGGGCCTTCTCTTTCGTTTTACCAATTTGAACTTTGGGGTCCATGCTCAATCGATGTGTTGTGATCTTTGGTGGGATCCCTATCATATCTATATGGAACCAAGCAAAACAATCCATGTTATTTAAGAGGAATTAACCTAGTTTTTTCCCGAGCTTGGGAGTTAACCCTGTTCCCAGGTATACCTTTAGATAGGGAAAGTGCTTGATTAGTATAAGTTGTTCCAACTCCTCGACCGTTTCCTTCATTGTATCATAATCATCGGGGGTTATGAAGGTTTGAGGTATCATATAATCTTCATCCTCGAAGATTTCATCCTCCTTCGATGGGGCCGGGACCGGTGCCTGTGGTTGCTATTTGACTTCTTGTTATCCCTTCAACTCTAATCCATTCATTGATGAAAGCACCGATACTGGTACTACTTTGTCAATTGTAAATATCTCTTTGGAGGGGGTTTGTTCGTCGTACACCATTTTGATTCCTTCCGATGTCGGGAATTTCAATACTTGATAGAGCGTCGAAGGTACTACCCTAATGTTGTGAATCCAACATCTTCCGAGCAGCACATTGTATCTTATATCACCTTCGATTATATGTAACTTTGTTTACTGGATAGTTCCGGCCATGTTTACTGGCAACATGATTTCCCCTATGGTGGTTTCACTTGCCATGTTGAAACCGGTGAGTACTTGAGCTGTAGTGATGATTTGATCCTTGAGGCCGAGTTGCTCTATGACCCTTGATTGAATAATATTTGCCAATCTACCTGGATCAACCATCACATATTTAACTTGAATTTTATTCATAAGGATAGATATTACCACTGCGTCGTTGTGATGTTGTTCGATCCCTTCTGCATCCTCATCGTTAAAAGATAAGGTCCCCTCTGGTAAGTAGTTCAGGGTACGCTTCTCCCTTGTTAATGTTAGTTTGGTGCTTTTAAATATCTAGCCTTGAGGAATGTATACCCCACCAACGATCATATGAATCACGTGTTACGGTTCTTCCTATTCATTTTTCATGTTTGCATCCCTGTATTTGAAGTGATTTTTAGATCTATCACGTAAGAACTCTCGAAGGTGACCCTTGTTGAATAAACGAGCTACCTTCTCCCTTAACTGTCTGCAGTCTCCGATTATGTGACCAAGAGTTCCATGGTATTTGCACATTTAATTAGGGTTCCTTTGAGCTGGATCGATCTATAGGGGTCAGAGCCACCTAGTATCCTTGATTCATCCAATGACCAATACAATCCCCAATGAATCGATGTTGAAGTTGTATTATAATAATCGTGGTGCTTTTTTAGGCTCGACATGTTTATTGAACCTACTCTTACTCACCCTCGGGAGTTTTGTCCCCGATCATTGCTAACGGGATTTTATCCCGATCCATTATTTCTTCGATATGCTCTATATGGTTGGTATCGATATCTGTTTGATCGGGGTTCTCTTTGGACGTCCCTTTGAACTTTATTGTCGAGTCTATTTGGGTAGACGGAATCGGAAGGAGATCCAAACTGATCATCCTCAACGCTAATATTTGACTAGTATCAATTTTGTACATAGGCCCAGGTTACTGCCGTATATTTAATTAAATTCTTCTGTAGTTGTCGTGATGCTACCGAACTCCACTAGTTCGAACCATGAGTGAAGGCTTAGACAGCCCAATCATCGGTAACCAAGGGTAGGTCCGTTCGTTCTATCTGAAACTGAGATATAAATTCCCTTAGCATTTCAATGTCCTTTTGTCTCACTTTGAAGAGGTCTGACTTCCTAGTCGTGACCTTTATTGCTCCAGCATGTGCCTTTACGAACGAATCAGCAAGCAAGGTAAAGGAATCGATGGAATTTGGCGGCAAATTATGATACCATATCATTGCCTCCTTCGATAAAGTTTTTCCAAACTTCTTCAACAGAACATATTCAATTTCATAATCTTCTAAGTCATTTCCTTTTAGTGCACATGCATAAGAAGTAACATGCTCATTAGGATTAGTGATTCCATTGTATTTGGGAATTTATGGTTTGCAGAACTTCTTTGGAATGAGTTTCGGAGCTGCAAGGAGGAAAAGCTTCTGCACAAACCTTTTCGAATCCAAACCTTTTAGAATCGGGGGTGCCCCCGGTATTTGGTCAAACCATGAGTTGTACATTACTACCTTTTTGTCATTATCTTCAATTTTGTTTTTTCCCAATTCCATCCGTTTAGTGAGCTTCTTGAGTATCTTCATGATGGCGGGGTCAGTTCCCGATCCATTATTGTTCAATTTCTCTAGTACAAGTTCGACCTATAAACAACTTCCTATGATGTATCAAGTTCGATTCTACTTAGTGCTCGATTTTGATTTTGGAGTTGCGTTATCGTAGCTTGCTGGGTTTGTAACATTTCAAATATCATTTGAAGGCTAATCCCGCCTTCTTTACCACTCTATGCGTTCTGACGGCTTTTGGGGCGTATCCGCGGATGCTACTTTCAAGGTCGCCGCCTAAATTTCCATGATGGCAACACGAGAACTAACATCGATTGGATCTATGACCGGTGGTCCATCAGGATTGACTGGAGGTACTCCGGTTCCCAGGGCGACTATGTGCTCATTCTCGCCAAGAAGACCAAGGCTGACGTATGTGTGAGTGGGTGTTGCTTGAGAGTTTGATATGTTAATTTCAGAAATCAACAATACTTATGAGAACAAGCGTAAAGTAATATATGTGTTATGAGAATTAATACTAGGCAATAAGTATTATCCTTAGCACATGGTGGACGCCAAACTGTTTATCCTAAAAATTGGATAACAATTAAACTTATAATGTGATTTTAAGGATACGTGACTTCACCTAATACAAATCGATAAACGCAAATAGTAATAGTAGAATTAACAATAATATAAGGCGAACCAATGTTTGAACAGAGCCCTCGAACTTGAATACCCTCAAGCTAGTTGTGCAAGAACAATTAAAATAGAATAAGCTGCTAAACAAGAGCATGTAAAGTAAAGAGAGAATATTGTATTGTTTTGATATGCCTGAATATATGGTGTGTACAAGATGATTAGGATCCCCTTTATATAGTAGATGAATCCTATTTAAGATACAATTCTAACTTTGGAAGTAAATCTCATAATTAACTAGAAAACTACCCTTGATTTGATCTGCTTCGAGATTTGCGCGATGATGTTCGGCCAGTCACAAATATTTCGCCTTTTGCACTTTGCTCGAAGTCTGTCATGTTTGGTCTTGGGCGCTGCTGGCCTCGAACTCGACAGGAACCTCGATCCTTGGACTTGATACCTCGTATTTGTACTCTGGTCTGATTCATTACGAGGCTAACCCTCGATGCAGTTCCCTTGTCTCGATCAAATAGCACAATCGAGTAGGCCCGGTTTTATCCGTATATAATATTTTTAGTTTTTTTTCTTTCCTTAGACTCCATATAATGAAGGAAAGTTTTCAAAACTTAATATCACTCAAGACCAATATAATATCAACAAATTAAAGTAAATGAAATAAATTTGCTTTTTAAAAAAATTCCTTTTTTTTGGGTTAAAAGAATTTCCTTTTTGCTCATGCGTTTGTCTAAGTGAAAAGGTAAAAGATCAAATAGGAAAGAAATATTTTTCCTTTCAACTTTCCATCTTTTGCTGGACTTGATGTGGAAAAAGATAGAAAAACATCTTAACTATTTTTCCGTAACTTTCTCGCTGAAAGACACACAAACGATGAGAAGAAGTTTTGACACTCTCCTTTTCTTTTGATGTTGACCAACAGCATTTAATAAGATATATTTTCTTTTTCCTTTAATTGTTTTTGCTAATTATTATATGATAATCGCGTAAGGGTATTACCTAATAATCAATAAAGTGGAATGAAAATATGAGGTATGATGTTCAAACTTTAACAAAAAAAATAACAATGATTTTTTCTAGTTTGTCCCGGCTTTGATGGACACTCGATGGAATAATCATTTTATTCGAACTCATAAAACCATTATTCAAATTTGCGGCCTTTAAATCATTAGTTTTTCTATGATACTTTTTTTCTTTCTATTTGCATAAAGTTAAATAGCAGAACTTCTCGTCGTCACATAAAATATTGGGCTGCATGCCTTTAAAATAAATAACAAAGATTGTGGTAGGGAGTGTTTAATGCTTTAACTTATTGTTCCGTGCATTCATGTTATTGAGGTGCCGAAAAATGTACATCAACATTCATGCATTCGAGAACCGTACCCCGTGATCCATCTCTGTCACATATAAACAACCGTTAGCATGCTTGTGAATTGTTTTGATACGCAACACTTGTCAACCGTTAGCATATAGCTGTTAGGTTGAGGCGGAGTCGGGATTTAAGTTTACGGGTTCCTATAGCTAGTATATCTTAAGTTGAAATATAATAATAAATGTGTTTACAGTTAAATATTTATAAAGTTTATACCTAAATTTTTTAATACGTATACAAATCGAAACAAAAGCTACTAGATTCACATAAACAGTAAGATATGTGATAGATCTGCCCTCGCTTCAAAGATGAAGTCGAGCCTATACAACAGATCGGTGAGGAATCCTTGTGAGCAAGCAAGGGTGGATCTACATTATTGAGTATGGGTTCCTTGGAACCCAATAACTTTTACTCGAACTTTGTATTTACATTGAAAAATTTATTAATGTATAATTGATAGGTTACGAGTACCCTGTTTTATGTTTTGATCGATGAACAAACTTACTGTCAACAATCAGATAAGGAACCTGTTACATATTCTCAAGAACTTAAGATCAAAAGGTTCCAGGTTGGGATATGGTTCAAATCTTCAGAGTCAGAGGAACAACAGAGAGAACAGATAGCCATCGTTTCCCGAGGAAACTACACAAGTCAACTGCTTAAGCTGTAAAGTTGTCGCCTGCATAAGCTTCAGTGCAGAACCAGTACAACAATCAACTTTATGGGGAGTGTCTTTTACTGACATTGCTTACATCATCCCAAATGATGTCACAAATGTATTATTAATATCAAGGAAAGTAAAACAAATCACTTGCACTTAGAGAATTTACTCAAGCACTCTCACGATCATCGATCATCGATCATCAAGCAAACGATTCTCAAGTGCATCAAGAACAAAGAACAATACTATTACGGACCAGTTCCCCACATCAAGTCATTGTATGTCCTTAGTTGAGTTGTAACTTTGGAATAATTCTTCAATTGTAATTTCTACTTAGCTTGTTTAGAAGTATTTTGTAGGAAACCCTTTGAAAATCTTAAACCATTTATGTTTGAGTTTTGGCTAGAGTTAGTCGAGTTGTAAAGTCTTTGTAATAAAGTTATTACAAAGTGACTTATAATAGAGTATTACAAGTGTATGAGCTACAATTCGACCCTGTAATAATCGGAACAAATTAATCACTCCCCTCGGCCCAAATGCGCATAACAAGCGCCGAGGCCTCCCTCGACTAGGCGCAGACGCCATAAATAGCAAATCCGTCCTCGACCGCAGGTTATTGTTCGTATCCGCCTAAAGCTTTTTGTCAAGGTCGACACCTTGCGGGTATGCCCACAATCGTCTCGCGGCACGGACTCAATCTCCAAAGAAAAGTCAGTTGGCATAACTAAGACCTATAAATACCAAGGCAAGCATCAGAGAAGGGGTTCCACTCTCTCCCCATGGGGGCTCTAAGAAATACAGAGTACAACACAGAGTGAGAACCTAATATCAAACATACAGAATAACAGTAGATCTATGAAAACATGATTGTAAGGATCTAAACCTCTTCATGGAGAGGCAGATTAACCCATTATCATGAATAAAGATCACTAAATATCTTCCATTATCTCTACATATGTTCCCTTTATCTTTTCCTTTACTGAATTTCAGATATGTTATGACCTTCTATGATTGGCCCTTTATTTTTAATAATTGTTTTGGGTTCATAAAATGTTCATAAACATTCTGGGCCAAACAGGTTCATAAAATGTTCATAAACATTCTGGGCCAAACAATTTGGCGCCGTCTGTGGGGATTTCATAGCAAGGTCACGTAGTTGTTACTGAGGTCAGAATCAAAGGAAAAACAAACACCAGGGCAAGCCCGATTCATCTCCTCCTTACTCGGGCTGTGAGCCCTCGACTCAAAAAGATTCAACGAAGTTCAACTACGGTTGAACTGGGACTCAGGCCACGAGCCTTCGCCAATATAAATTCAACGACGGTTGAAGTAAAACTCGGGCTATGAGCCCTCGACTCAAAAAGATTCAACGAAGTTCAACTACGGTTGAACCGGGACTCAGGCCACGAGCCTTCGCCAATATAAATTCAACGACAGTTGAAGTAAAACTCGAGCTTTGAGCCCTCGACCCAAAAAGATTCAACGAAGTTCAACTACGATTGAACTGGGACATAGGCCGCGAGCATTCGCCAATATAAATTGAACGACAGTTGAAGTAAAACTCGGGCTATGAGCCCTCGACTCAAAAAGATTCAACGAAGTTCAACTACGGTTGAACTGGGACTCAGGCCAGGAGCCTTCGCCAATATAAATTCAACGACAGTTGAAGTAAAACTCGGGCTATGAGCCCTCGACCCAAAAAGATTCAACGAAGTTCAACTACGGTTAAACTGGGACTCAGTCCACGAGCCTTCGCCAGTATAAATTCAATGACAGTTGAAGTAAAACTCAAGCTATGAGCCATCGACTAAAAAAGATTCAACGAAGTTCAACTACGGTTGAACAGGGACTTAGGCCACGAGCCTTCGCCAATATAAATTCAACAATAGTTGAAGTAAAGCTCGGGCTATGAGCCCTCGACCTAAAAAAGTTCAACGAAGTTCAACTACGGTTGAACTGGGACTCAGGCCACGAGCCTTCGCCAATATAAATTCAACGACAGTTGAAGTAAAACTCGGGCTATGAGCCCTCGACCCAAAAAGATTCAACGAAGTTCAACTACGGTTGAACTGGGACTCAGGCCACGAGCATTTGCCAATATAAATTCAATGGCAGTTGAAGTAAAACTTGGGCTATGAGCCCTCGACTCAAAAAGATTCAACGAAGTTCAACTACGGTTGAACTGGGACTCAGGCCACGAGCCTTCACCAATATAAATTCGAATACAGTTGAAGTAAAACTCGGGCTATGAGCCCTCGATCCAAAAAGATTCAACGAAGTTCAACTACGGTTGAACTCGGACTCATGCCACGAGCCTTCGCCAATATAAATTCAACGACAGTTGAAGTCAAACTCGGTCTATGAGCCCTCGACTCAAAAAGATTCAACGAAGTTCAACTACGGTTGAACTGGGACTCAGGCCACGAGCCTTCGCCAATATAAATTCAACGAAAGTTGAAGTAAAACTCGGGCTATTAGCCCACGACTTAAAAGGATTCAACGAAGTTCAACTACGGTTGAACTGGGACTCATGCCACGATCCTTCGCCAATATAAATTCAACGACAGTTGAAGTATGACTCGGGCTATGAGCCGTCGACTCAAAAAGCTTCAACAAAGTTCATCTACGGTTGAACTGGGACTCAGGCCACGAGCCTTCGCCAATATAAATTCAATGACAGTTGAAGTAAAACTTAGGCTATGAGCCCTCGACTCAGAAAGATTCAACGAGTTCAACTACGGTTGAAATGAGACTCAGGCCACATGCCTCCGCCAATATAAAATTCAACAACGGTTAAAGTAAAACTTGGGCCATGAGCCCTCTATCCAAAACAACTAACGACCGTATGAATGAAAAACGCACAACATAACGAGCAGTAAACGAACAATGGAAAAAGGGTGAAATTCCCCCCCATTTTAAATTAAAACAAGCGAATACGGGTCACGCCCGTCTGCCCCGAAGCAAAAATTGTCTTAAGTTAACCACAACAATCAATCAAATAAAAAAAAAGAGAAAGAAGAAGAAAAATAGCCGCACACGGCAACAAGTAAAAGAAGATACAATCGACTAATCATCAATTAACTGGGGATTGCCAACAACGCCATCCGCTCCAGTGCCATCATCACCGGCCTGCGCCGCTCCATCGCCAGCTCCGCCCCCGTCGGCCCCCGCTCCGCTCCCGCCGGCCTTCGCTGCGCCCCCATCGTTCTCAGCTCCGGCTATGCTCCCACCAGGGATGTCATCATTGCCAGGCATCGCGGCGTCAAAGCCACATTCCTCTCGGGCCTCTCGCGCTTTCTGACGCGCCTGCTCGAAGGCTCCCTCGGTAATCAGGTCGGCCTCAAACAGATGCTTATATATGTCCCGTTGCGCTTCGGCATAAAACCAAGCTTCACGGGAACTACCCAAGCATGCGGACTATTCTTGGATGCGCCGATTCTCCTACTCAAGGAGCGCTATCTGCCCCACGGCGTCTTGAGCATTCCTCTCCAGCATCCTTATCCGCTTCTCGAGCCCGCCCTCCCTGGAGGCGGCGGCAGCTCTTATCGCCGACAGCTGGGAGTCGTTGGCATGGATGATCCCCTCAATCTCGGCCGTCCTGGCAGAAGCCTCGACTAGCCTACGCTTCAAGTCGGCCAACTCCCCCTCCACAGCGGCAACTTTCCCGCTCCACTCCGAGGTGACCGCCGTCACCCTGGCCATGCATTGACCCTCGCTCTCCAAAGATGCCCTCCTCCCAGCCTCCAGCTCATCATTCGCCTGGCGCAGCCGCCCCTCCAAGATCTCAACGCGGCCGAGCGCCTGGTCCCTCTGCAACTCCGCCCGCGCTAACTCCCCGACCAACTCTTGGTTATGAGGGTCATCCCTCAAGCACTCCTCAAGCTCCCTGCATTGGAGCCGTAACCGACGACACCTCTCGAGAACGTGGAGAAGTACCCTGGTTCGAACATTGGTCCAATGCAGGCACTCTACCTGCAACAAAAACAACCAAAGTAAAAAATTAATATATATATATATATATATATATATATATATATATATATATATATATATATATATATATATATATATATATATATATATATATATATGTGTGTGTGTGTGTGTGTGTGTGTGTGTGTGTGTGTGTGGGAAAGAGTAGTCAGTCCGGAACGCATACCTTCATACCCAGCGACGCTACCTCATTCATTATACTGACATCCGTCACCTCTCTCAGCGACTGATTCTCTATGGAAGAGCATAGCTAGCCCAACAACGGCAACATGGAACACTCCCTCAACAACAAATTCTCATCCGCGGGAATTTTGATCACCCGCGGCCTCCCGGCTGGATGAACAGTCGCGTTCGTGATCCCATCAAAAAACATACGGACATCCTCGGAATCCAAGTCGGAACTAGACGGAGATACCTCTCCCGTCATTGCCGCCCCCATCGACGGGGTGCTGGAATCTCCAAGATCCATGACCACTCGAGAGGGCTCACCTGCCTCAAATCTATGAGTAGAAGACTGAGCGGTAGGAGCAGCGCTCCCTTCCCGCTCATCCCGGGCTCGAAGATCATTTGGCCCGCCCGATGGAGTGCGCGCCGCTTCGACAATCTCCCTCGCCCTAGAGAGAGGCGGAGGCTTCACGGCTACCGTCTCATTAGCGACTGGCCGCGCCACTGAAGGGGCCGGATGTGGAAGGATTCGCCGCTTGACTAAGGGTCTCTCCTCCTCGTCTCGAGAAGGCGATGCCTCTCTCGAGAGGATAACTCCCGACACGCTCCCGCCATCAAGCAAAGGGCGAACGGGAGAGGGCGCAGCTACAGAGTCAACGGAAGCGGCCCTGGGAACTTGAGCGGCCGCCGCCGAAGTAAAAAACCTGGCAATCTCCCCAGGATGCCGTAATACAAGCTGAGGAGCCCTGCCGCGACTTACCCGCCATACAAATATAGAAAACGGGTCAGCATTAAGTCATGGCGACGACCAAAAGACGAACACGTCCCAGTAAAGCAAAACGACTTACCTACGACCAAATTTTGGTCGTACCTCCTCGAGAAGGATGCCCACGAGCGAATCCCCTCGGTATGCGGGAGGATAACTTCTAACCAGCCGCGCAGAACAATGAATAAAGGTGGGGGCGACCTGTCAGCAGTACAAACGACAAAACAACAACCAGTCAAAAGACAAAATAAAAGATAAAGCGCAAGTTCAATCCTCCCCGAAACAAAAAAGAACAAGGAAAGACTTACGGCCGTGATTCCAGGTCTCCGGAAAACCTGAGGAAGACGCCACCAGATGACTGGTCCTGACATAGAAGAATTGTTCGTATTGATGAGGCTCGACCTCGTCGTCCAAAGTCGTCACCAGTCCCTGCCACCCGCGTGGGACCACCCGAATCATGCTCCCCCGAATCCGCTAAGGAGCAAAGAGAGCAAGGACATGCTGTAGAGTGACCAACCTGTCGGCCATCTCCGAGAACTTCAGCAGCATAGCCAAGAGCTTGTACACGGACGGAGTAAGCTGCCCCGGGCAAACACCGTAATACCGGCAGAAGTCGACTACCAGATTGGAAAGGGGCATTCTGAACCCCAGCCTGAGGGGGTAGGAGTAGAACACGCAATACCCGGCGCGGTCGGTGTGTACCCTGTCCCCGGACAGAGTCAACACAATATCGGCGTGGGAGGGTATGAGCCCTTGCGCGCGCAGTTGGGCCATACTTACCTCCCCCATCAGTGGGGCCTCATTGACGGGCTCAACCCCACCATCTGCGGTGAAATCCACCGCCAAGCTCCCCGCCTCCGGGAGTATATCATCTACTGAGGGCATCCTCTCAATATCGTTCCGATCAACGACCGGAAACACGGGGGACAACCCCTCAATCACCGGAGAATCCGGTGGTAGCACCACCGGAAGACCGTCGTGAGGAGGAAGGCCAACCATCGATTTGGGTCACCGGGAAGGCTAGATGAAGAACGGAGAAGATAACTGAGAATGGGCAATGATTATTCCACAGAAAAAGCAGGATCTAGAGAGAGAAACAATCAGTAAATAAAAGAGTGTTGAATGTCTGACATGCCAGGCTCTCTTATAGGAAAAATCAAATCAAACCTCGGGAAACTGACAGGCGCCATTTAATAAGAATCCCAACCGTCAGAAACGGTTCGATTCTCATCGAAACCATCGCTGCCACGATCAAAATCAGAAAGTCTGCGCCGGAATTTAAGCCGTCTCTTCGAATACCCTGAATACGATAACGCCTTAACCAGACCCTGCGTCCTGAAGTTTGCGTAAGCAAGAACAAATCCGGACTCACGCATGATGAAGAGGCGTCCCGACAGGCCGTCGTCTCCTCGACCGAGAAAAGACGTCGTTCGAACTATCATATCCGCTTATCCCCGCCTGTCTCAACGTGACCACGATAAGCGAAGGGACTATCTGTATGAGCTACAATTCGACCCTATAATAATCGGAACAAATTAACCACTCCCCTCGGCCCAAATGCGCATAACAAGCGTCGAGGCCTCCCTCGACTAGGCGCAAACGCCATAAATAGCAAAGCCGTCCTCGACCGCAGGTTATTGTTCGTATCCGCCTAAAGCTTTTTGTCAAGGTCGACGTCTTGCGGGTACGCCCACAATCGTCTCACGGCACGGACTCAATCTCCAAAGAAAAGTCAAATGGCATAACTAAGACCTATAAATACCAAGGCAATCATCAGAAAAGGGGTTCCACTCTCTCCCCATGGGGGCTCTAAGAAATAAAGAGTACAACACAGAGTGAGAACCCAATATCAAACATACAAAATAACAGTAGATCTATGAAAACATGATTGTAAGGATCTGAACCTCTTCATGGAGAGGCAGATTAACCCATTATCATGAACAAAGATCATTAAATATCTTCCATTATCTCTACATATGTTCCCTTTATCTTTTCCTTTACTGAATTTCAGATATGTTACGACCTGCTATGATTGACCCTTTATTTTTAATAATTATTTTGGATTCATAAAATGTTCATAAACATTCTGGGCCAAACAGGTTCATAAAATGTTCATAAACATTCTGGGCCAATCAACAAGTTCGTGATGAATTAAGAGGTTAATTCCTAGGTTGCATAGGTTGTAATCCAAAGTTGCTCAGTAGTGAAATTAAAATTCTACAATAATATGTCGTGATTTTTAATCCCGTTGAACTAAAAATTTTCCACGTAAAATTCTTCTTATCATTTACTTACTGCAGTGTGCGTTTGTTCTATTGAAACTAATAGAGAACTTGATTTTTATAGTGTTTGATAGACCCTGAAATTCTACTATCAATAATTATTTTTAGATTGGAACCATAAGTAAAATCAGTGGTAAACGGAGGAACCAATTTAAGCTATGTTCCGCTGAGTGTTCAGCGAGGGTTTGAATCCCGGTATACCCTTCTTAATTTCACTTTTGTTTTTTCACAACACAATAAGCACTTCTTTGTTTCTTTTAAAAATCGACCAACCAACATTAAAAAACTTTCTTAATTGCTAAAAGTATCAGTTTTGCCCAAATATTGAGAATTCGTAAGGTTTAAATTCTGAATTTGTCTCTGTACGCGAGCACCAAAGTGGCAGTTACTAATATATCAAATTACACAAGCTTTTGAAGAACTATTGAAGCTGTTAGTGTTATTGATGAGACAACTACCATGAATTTTCATTAGATATTTTTCATCATTGATTAGCTTGAGAAAAGTCACGGTATTAATATGAATTTGTAACCACATAAGGAGCATTAAACAAAATGACGATATAACAAGAAAATTTATCAATATTGATTATACAAGTTGCAAAGATTTTCGCTTGACATCTTTCAATCTAAATTAGCTTGAAAAATGGCATATTGCTATTAATTTGGCACACTTGATATGTTGTTATTGTTGTTGTTGTTGTAAGGACCATGGACCTAGATGACCATAACAAGCAAATTTAATTATTGCCCATTTGTCATTTCGTTCTCCATTCTTCAATTGCCAAAGAACATCTTGATATTTTTCAAAAGAATTAGGCAATATTCCTTATCATCCCCGTAAACTTGTCACAAATTATTAGTTATAGCCTTCAACTATTTTTTGTCGTCCCCCTCAACTAGCTTTTTTGATAGTCATTATCTTCTGGACGCTGATGTGACAAATTATGTGGGTGCACTCGTCTGCCACGTGGATTTTTCTGTATATGTGGTATTTTTTTGAAATAAAATACGTATTTTTACCTTTTTAAGTATTTTACTTTTTTAGATATTTTTCGAATATAATTTATAATAAAACTTGGATAAAACTACATTATTTACGCTAAACTTTTTTATTTGGCTAAAAATAATAAAGTTTTAGTTTTTTTTTTTGAATTTGATCTGAAAATAAAAATTTATACAATTGAAAAAAAAATCAAAGCATCTAAAATTATAAGAATAAATAGTTAGAAATTAATTATTTTGGCTATAATTTCTTATATAGCCCTAAATTATGGTGCTCTAAAAATATGCTTTTTATTTACCTGAAAAAGTAAAAATATACAATAGAAGTAAATAGTCATTGCATCAAAAGAAGAAATAAAAATAGTGAACAATTAAAAGAAATAACTTATTATTTATAACATACTTATTGCTCTAAAAATACCTATTGCAGAAATGCAGGGTAAGGCTGCATACGATAGACCCTTGTGGTCTGGCACTTCTCTGAACTCCGCGCATAGCGGGAGCTTAGTGCACCAGACTACTTTTTTTATTGCTTTAAAAATGTATCCATAGAATAAGTTATTTTTTACAATTGCACACTCTTTTTATCTCTTCTTTTGATACAATGACTATTTATTTCAACAGTGTATTTTTACTTTTTTCAGGTAAAATCTATTAAAAAAATATATTTTTTAAGAGCACCATAATTTAAAGCTATATAAATAATTATAGCTAAAATAACTAATTTCAAACCATATATTTTTATAATCTTTTAGATTCCTTGACTATTTATTTCAATTATATAAATCTTTATTTTGAGGTCAAATCAAAAAAAGATTAACTAAAATTTTATTATTTTTAGTCAAACAAAAATATTTAGCCTAAATAATGTATTTCTATCCAAGTTTTATTATAAAGAGTGTGAGCATGTGATTTTTGCCTAACATGAATTACTCCCCCAAAATCAAAACAAAAATTATTTATTTTATGGTGTGTATTTTTGTAAATTTTTGTGTTATTTTTGGTATTTGTTTGCATTCGTATATGCATGATTATATGTGTTTAAATTAATGAAAATACAAAAATATGTTGTGTTTGCATTTTTTTTATCTAACTTTGCAATTAGGAGTAGTTAAGTTTATTTTACAAAAAAATGAAAAAATCACAAAAATATGTACTTTTCATTTTTAGCATTTAATGTCCAAATTGTGCAATTTTATTTTTTATTTGTTATTTAATTATATGTGATAATTATTATTAGAAGTTAATTCGTATTTTTGATGAGTTAATTTGATTTTATAAGTTAATTTAGGATATTTAGAATTTTAGTTTTATTTTTAAGAAAACAAAAGAAAAGAAGCAAAATAGAAACAAATGAGGTTAAAATCGGATTGGGCCATTCGTTAATTTTAAATCACAAGCCCAAAGGTTTGGACCCTTACCCGCCCAAATCAATCTTGACCCGACCCGGTCAAGACAAACAAACCCCCATTTTTTTTTAATCACCTTTCATTTCCTATCTTTCCGCAAACCCTAAAACACCACCCACTTCATCAAGCCAGCCGCCGCCAGACCCCTAACCCCTCCCCCTTCTCTTCGTCTCCTCCAAACCACCCCCATCTCCACTGCCGCGACCAGCTCCTATCCAAGAGACAGCTGCCTCCAACCTATCACCCATCCTCTCCATCGCGCGACCTTCATTACACTACCACTGACTCCCGTCGCCTGAACCAGCAGCTTCGCCGAAAAAGAAACAAGTTTCATCCGTCGCCGACCATCTGACCAGCAGCGCCGCTGACAGACAACCACTCTTCTTTCTCCAGCCCGTCACCAGAAAAACCAGGCGAGTTCCAGCGTGGTTGGGGAAAGGCCTCTGCGCAAAAAATTGAACAAAGTGGTTCTAGCTTATAGTGGTGGTTTGGACACTTCAGTTATTGTACCTTGGCTGAGGGAGAACTATGGATGTGAAGTTGTATGTTTCACTGCAGATATTTGTCAAGGGATTAAGGAATTGGATGGTCTGGAAGTGAAGGCCAAGGCAAGAGGGGTTTGTTAATTAGTAGTGAAGGATTTGAAAGAATAATTTGTGAAAGATTAGATATTTCCTTGTCTGAGAGCTGGTGCTATCTATGAAAGGAGATACTTGCTTGGGACATCAATGGCCCACCCTGTTATTGCTAAGGCAATGGTTGATGTTGCCTGAGAGGTCGGAGCTGATGCTGTTTCTCATGGACGAAGGAGGCGAGTACGGCGATAACGTTAAAAAAGATTCGAAGTTTGATTTTGGATTTAAATCCTACCGATTTTTCATTCCATAGTTTCTTTCGATCTTATGCTTTCGATTCTAAAAGCCATGGAATTCGATGGAGTTTTGCTTGAGGTTTGATACCTCATTAATTCGAGGTGCCGACTCGAGATCCGTTCATGATCGATGTTTCGGATTGCTCAGCTATTTGTTTGTCATGGATTTTTGCTATCGGTTTTAGCTGTTATTTGATCACGAGCAGAAATAATTAAAGGTGCATTCAGGTTCACCTCGTTCCCTCCTCTCTTGTGTTTAAAATTGACATTTTTATGACTCCTTATTACTTGTTTAAAGCCCGAAAATCAGAAGCGACTTAACTACATATGAGAATTTGAATGTTTCTATTCTAGGATGATAGATTGTTGAATACCTGGACAGGTTTCTTAGACCATTTTCTTTGATTAATCTAAAACATGTTCTGTTGGACTTTAGCTTGTGATAATTTTCTTTTCTTAAACTTTCTTCACCTCGTTTGCCAACATGAAGCATCAAATGTGATTATCTTATCCGGTGTTCATGTGATAGTCTATGGTTAGATTGAGTGAAACCTTTATTGTTTGCAGTGATATTAGATGTGTGCATATTTTGTGCTCTTTGATTGAAAGCTTAACCCACTGTTTGAACATAATCCGTGATGGATCCCTACTACTCTGTTAGCATGCTTTCATGGTTGGTTCTTTTTTTTGTTTGTCAATTTTTGGGTGTTACTGGAAGGGTAACATAGGGCATAATGGACAGTAGAATTAACAGGATACTTTAGGAATAAAAATGGGCAGAATTAATTAAGATAATGGCCAGTTAGTTTAGCACTAATAAAGTAACTTATACATTAGTTTAATGAGACTAAGTGGAAATATTTCATAGTGAGAATTGTACTGACCAGATTCTAAGATCTGAAATGTGCACTAAGTGTTGAAATAATAAACAATAGGATAGTGGGAATTAATAATTAATAAGATAAGAATGATAGTGACGAATGCACTAAGGAGAGGCCTATAAAAAAGGTAGAAATTAGACATTAAAGGGGACCGAAAAAAAAAAGGAGAGACTTTATACACATTCTGAAACAGATTTTCAGATACACACATAGATTTGAGAGAAAACAGAGAGAGAGGAACCCCTGTTTCCAAAAAAAACCTCCAGCTTATACTTCCCCAGGATCTTTTTTTTACGCTGGAATCAATAGCTGAGGTTCATAAATTCCTGTTTGATTTCTGAGTTTCAATTCAGTCATTCAAGTTGTTTGTTGTCGAATGTTGAAGTTATTTTTCTGGTCTATTAGCGTCATTTGCTGGTTTGAGTTGTGTTATTGCTGTTGTTGACGGATGCTGTTGCTTTTGCTGGACCTCACACTCCTTTCCTTTTGATTTCATCTTCCAAGTACACTGCTACAAAATTCCTTGTTGGTGTAAGCCTTTAATAAAAATCGGAAATGAGAATGTCTGTTGGTTTCAAGCATGTGGATCACTGTCTATTCATTTTTGATAATTAGATGAAATTTTCTATACATATTTGTTAGTATAAGAGTATATTTATATAATTGAACTATTTTATGTTTAAGTCAAGGTTTGTTTTAGATTAATTCAGCATCTCTCGTTAATATATGAACCTTTCGTTGAAATTAGTATAAAGTTCGAATCTGGTTCAAATCGAAAATGAATATGGTTTAGATAAAAATAAGTTGAGTTTCAAGTATATATCTTAGCAACAAGTCATTAGAATTAGCTTTGAAATTCAACAGTCAGTTTGCTTTATTTAGTTTGTAACTTTCACTAATCAATTATTCTATTTTAGCCAGTCACGGGAGAACAGACATTCTCGATCTAATTGATAAGCGAAATATTAAAATTAAGAAATATATGCTCATATCTCTTGTTAAAAGTCTTGTTCGAATTAGATACATTCCGATTATTTAGTAGCAAATCTTAGCTAAAAAATGGAATCGTTTCACGCATCGATGCCTTTTTTGATTTAATCGAGAAATAACTTCAATAAACATGTACACCAACCAAAGTATCATCAAAGTTAATATTTTTCGCTTTACTTAGAATTAGCCTCTCGTTTAAAGTTTTGAATGTATAGTTTAATAAAAGCGTTTTAGTCCATTAAAAGCATATAGGATAACATGTATTAAAATCAAATATTTTTAGCCATTTATAATAATTGAAGGGACCGTGCTAGAACCACGGGATCCGGGTGTGCGTAACACCTTCCCTCGGGTCAACAAAATTCCTTACTTAGAATCTCTGGTTCGCAGACTTCATTTGGAAAGTCGTAAATTTCCTCGATTCGGGATTTAAATAAATCGGTGACTTGGGACACCTTAATTTATTCCAAGTGGCGACTATGAAATAAATAGAATAATCCCGTTTCGAATATTGTCACTTAAATTGGAAAAACTCCCTCGCGCATCTACCTCCCGGGGTAGGGGGCGCGCCAAAAGGAGGTGTGACAGTGATAACTCTGCTGGGGACACAAACCCAGAACCACTGGTTCAGGGTTTAAGAATTCGAGCTTTGAATAATTATTTTATTTGGCTTATTTATTATCTGATTTTATTACATGTTTATATTTAATATGCTAAATGTTGCTTTACCGCTTTGATATTTTGTGGATTGTATATAAATTGTGCCGATACCCATTTTTTTTTCTTCTGAGTCTTTTGAAATATATTACCGGGCATTTGCTGGACATAGCCCGTTTTTCTCAAGATAGCTGTGGTGCTTGGCACCCGGTGAAGGATTTTGTAGTCACACATGTTTAGGCGGAGAGTTTTGTCAATTAAGCCGGAAAGCCATGCTACCGGTGCACCGACACTCTTCGGCTCGAGTTGTCCGCTCGAGTTAAAGCCAGTCTAGACACTTTTTCCAACAGGATGATGACTTAGAATAACAAAACCTTATGCCGGATCCCCGATAGGAACGTTTATTTGCATCATGTGCATATTTGACTTAGGAGGCTCAACACGGGGGTTGGGCCTGTCTAGGACAGGTGTACCTGAAACAAAAGACCAACTTGTTGCATCTTTCTGTGTGCATTTATTTGTTTCGATCTTACATGCCGACCGGTTTGTTATTAAAAAAAAAAGAGGGTAAGAAGTGGAAGATGTCGGTCAAATTAATGGAAAACGAGATGCTTTTATTGGAAAATAATTTTGAAAAAAAAAACGAAAATTTTGAAAAAAAAAATCTCCGAATAAATGTTGTTAATTTTAAATAGTTAGTTACTTTGAATTTTTTTTTTTTGAAAGAAAAATTCCAAAATAAATTTTCTTAAATTTTACGAAAAATAGTTTAGCTTCTTTGAAAATAATTTTTGAAAGCCAAAAAAAAAATTCCAAATAAATTTTCTTCGTTCCTTTGAAAATAATTTTTTGAAAAAAATGCAAAAACAATTTCCGATAAATTTTGTTGATTTTATTAAAGATAGGTTAGTTTCTCTTAAAATAATTTGTTTTAGAAATGCTGTTTAAAAACAATTTGTTTTTTTTTCTTAAAATAATTTAGTTCTTTTATTTTCGAACTACGCAAGTTTGATTCTCACCAAACATGAGATACGTAGGCAACCCATATCGGGCTCAACTAATACTGATTTTTCAAAGAAAAAATAATAATAAAAATATTAGAATTAGGAATTTTGTCCTTAGTCGAGAGTTAGGAAATTTTGCAAAAATAGCCAAACGCCTCAAAAGGGGCGCCGGAGGACTAATTTTGCAAAAATGGAATAGGGACATCACACTGGTATCCTGTTATACAGCCTTCAAATCTTCTTCAAGTGTTGAAAGGCCGTATTAACAAGATTCGTTTTTTTATATATAATAAAAGAAAATTTTTGAAAAAAAAAATCTTAAGTTCATTTTTATCTTTTCTAGGATCAGCATGACTTCATCGCAACGAATCGGCCAGAAAAGGGCGAGAGACGAAATGCCACCCATGTTCATGGTTCAGGACAAGACCCCAGGTCAGCTCTGTAAATGGTGGACTAATTTTTCGGCTTGGGAAAGAAATCAAGTCCACAAGCACCTCAAGTTTCTTCCGGACATCATGATGATAAAATCGGACAAAAATGTGATCAGAGCTTTGGTGAGTTTTTGGGACTCAACAAGCAACGTGTTCAGATTTCGGGACTGCGAAATGACACCCACTTTGGAAGAACTGGGCGGACTCACAGGGCTTGGAAGAGATTTGCACAAAAAGAGACCCGCAGCTCCTAGGCAAATGGGTGTGAATAATTTCATGAAGAAGTTATGTCTCCGGCGAGTTCCCATGGGTTGTTTGGAGAACGGTTGGGTGCCACTGGAGTATCTCTACGACATATTTGGTGATAAGAAAGGGTTCGAGAAATTCTCAAACACTGAATTTGTTAACCAGTTGAATTATGACGCCTCGGGAGACTTAAGAATCTATGCCTTTATGATCGCTTTTTTGGGAACGATGGTTTTTCCCGAACGTGGCAGACGCATCAGAATCCGTTTGGCTGCGGTGGTCTCATATCTACAGAGTAACGAGGAACACACTGTTCTTCCCATGATCCTAGGAGACATCTTCCGGGCTTTAACTCGGTGCCAAGAAGGACATGATTATTTTGAAGGTTGCAATATCTTATTACAAATGTGGTTTGTAGAACATCTCTATCATCTCCCAATTGTGATAAACTTCAGCACGGATTGGATGAATTATATTCGTTGTCATACAAACAGAGCCGCCCGTTGTAACCTTCCAGAGGATTTAAAGACTTGGCAAGAACTTCTCAACTCTTTGAGAGCGGATCGACTTACCTGGAACTATTATTGGTTCCCTTCCGTTAAAATCATGCATATGTCGACATATCGCCCATTCTACATACTAATGGGCTTTAGGGGTTTCCAACCATATGCCCCGCTACGTGTCATGCGGCAGTTGGGTAGAGAACAGAAAAGGCCCCCAATTAAGGATATGTGGTCGTTTACATGGGAATTCGCAACGGAGAAGCCCCCGAGGGAGACTTATGCACAAAAGGTATGGTTCGGTAGTCGACTCTCCGACATCAACGAAATGGTTTCCGATCGAGAACGGGGAGAAGTGAGCCTCGCATATCTTGAATGGTTCCACAACCAATCAATGCCCGAGGAAAGGTCAGAAAGGTCGATAAAGTATGCCGTCCATTGGGAGAAAGAGGTAGAAGCCAGAGTTAGGGAGGCTAAGCATGAGAAAGCGCAAGATTTCCGATCTTGCATTAACACTTTAAAAGAAGACAAGGGAATTCCGGAAGCTGCCATGGACATACAATAGGCTGATTTCGATCGGGAAAGGGCCAGTTGGGAGCAGGAAAGAGAAGCACTCCGAACTCAAATTCAAGAGATGCAATTGACCGCGGAAAGGTCAAGGAGAAGTCGGAATGATGAGATGCTTTATAAACGATTTGGAAAGGAAAGCCTTTGAACACCAAGAAGACTTGGAGAAGGCAGAGGCGACTTTGGTTGCAATCCGGACAAAATGGAAAAGAGCAGCACACCAAGAAGCACTCTGTCTACAACAAGTAGAGAAAGATTATGAGGCAATCATCGTTGATTTAAGAAAAGCAAATGCCGCTTTTAGAGAGCAAATTCTCAGGCAAGTCCGGGATGCCAAAGAAGATAGAGACCGTTGCCACGACTTAATGGCACAGATGGAAAGACAAATAGATAGGCTTTTGGACCACATCTCCGATAACGCTCAAGTATTAGGGGCAAAGAACCGACACATAGGGCATCTGCTCAGAGAAAAAGACATGATCAGGGCCAAGATCAACGAAATCGGGAACTACATCACTATGAGGTGCCTGACCTACGAACAAGCACCCCGGCCTACCCTCTTCTCTTCAATCATGGAATGTGTCCACCAAGTCATGGCAGAATTGGGGAGTATACAGAAAGATCTTACACCGAGAACCACAGCAAGGCCAAACAACGCCCCCGGGCGCAAAGATTCGAGGCGTTGGAACATGCTTAGAAGAGTCTGTTATTGTTGGAGTCTGTTTGTCCTTTTAAAATTTTTCCTCCATTATTGTCATTTTGCAAGTGTTTCAAGTTTGAAGTTTGTTGAAATAAAATTCAAGAACATTTCATTCATATCTTATGTCTATTGTTTCCGAACTACGCCCGGTCTGATTCATGCGGGGACATGATACGTAGGCAATCCACATAAGATTCGACCATCACTAAAAAAAACATAAATAAAAAAAAGGGGAAAAGTTAAAAGAAAAGAAAATTGATAAAGGATGAAAGCAAAGGAAAATACAAACTGGAATGACGCATCGCAATCGAGTACATGTAGCGACACAATCATCTGTATAAGTGCATCACACCCAACGTGAGATTACTTATCTGTTATGTTGTTTCAGACTAACCGTTTGTTTGCCAAACTCCAGGTTTTAGTAAAGAGTGGTTGATTTTGTGGTAATCTGGCATCACATTCGAACTTCACAAGGTCCAAAGGAAAAGTTCGGCAGCCCAAAAGTACTCATCCCTATTTCACTAGGTCAAAAAGAGGTGCCAACATGTCTTCAGAAATGCCCCTAGCAACCATTCCCGTCTCGAAAGAAAGCTCCTTGACAACCATCCCGGCTACTGAGTCAGCAGCTTTGGAGGAGAATAGAATTTTGCGCTGCCGCATGCTCGAGATGTTGGACGATTGGAACAACGGGAAAGAGCCCCCAAGTCTGATCCCTGGGTTCCCTGAAATTCTTCTCAGATCAAGTGGGATTTCCAATACCCCCATCAATTACCCGCCTACTCTGTTTGGGTATTCTAATGACACTACCCTCTCCGAATCACCCTCCACCTCTTATCCTCGGGTGACACCATTAGATACATCTGCAAGAATGTCGGTTGAGTTGCCAGTTCCAATCACGATGCATCCCACCGCACATACGCCTTTCTTTGATTCCGCGTCCTTTACATTCCCGGCACCACCGCTTACACGGGACCATACCCAGGTTGCAGCCAATATATATCCTCAGCCACCTCGATATGAGTTCCTACCAAGTCAAAATCCAAAGGCTCCCGAGCGGGATGAGATGGCAAAAAGAATGAGAAGTTTGGAACAAAGCCTGAAAAACATGCAAGGTCTAAGTGGGCAGAAAAGTGTATCTTACGCCGATCTATGCATGTTCCCGCACGTCCACTTGCCATCGGGTTTTAAGACGCCGAAGTTCGAAAAGTATGACGGGCATGGCGACCCCATTGCTCATCTAAAGAAATACTGCAATCAATTGCGAGGTGCCGGCGGCAGGGAAGAATTGTTGATGGCATACTTCGGAGAAAGTTTGGTCGGAATAGCATCAGAATGGTACATGGATCAAGACATATCTCGATGGCACATCTGGGATGATTTGGCCAGAGATTTTGTGAAACAGTTCCGGTACAATATTGACATTGCGCCAGACAGGAATTCTTTATCGAACGTAAAGAAGAAGCCCTCAGAAAGCTTCAGAGAATATGCTATCAAATGGTGAGAGCAAGCATCCAGGGTGAAACCCCCTATGGACGAAATAGAAATGGTCACTACTTTCCTCCAGGCTCAGGAACCAGACTATTTCCAGAACATGCTCTCAGCAATGGGAAAACCTTTCGCAGAGGCGATCAAGATTGGGGAAATGGTAGAAAATGGTTTAAAGACGGGAAGAATTTTGAGTCAAGTGGCCATTCGAGCGACCTCCCAAGCAATCCAAGAAGGTTCTGGAGGAATAGCAAAGTGTAGGATGAAAGAGGAAACGTCCATGGCAACTTCGGGTGATAGAAGACACCACGCTCCTAGACCCTTCTTTTCAGAAAGAACCCCCCAACATTATTACTCTGCTCGGGAAATGTCCTATATCCCTCAACCATATGCAGTCATGAATGCTCAACCTTTTGCGCAACCGCAGCAACATGTCAGTAGAAACCAAGCTCTATTTCCAAGAAATCAGCCTCCCCACCAGAACCACTATAATCCTCGACCTCCGCAGAATAACTTTTGTCCTTGGGAAAAACCAAAGAAATCAAACTTTACCCCAATTGGTGAATCTTACTCTAGTCTATTCCCGAAACTTGTCCAAATGGGTCTACTGCAGCCGGTTCCTCAGAATAGACAAAACCCGGCATCGCCTTCCTACAAAGTTGGTGTCAGATGTGCATATC
This sequence comes from Nicotiana noctiflora, assembly GCA_032618575.1. Taxonomy (NCBI): domain Eukaryota; kingdom Viridiplantae; phylum Streptophyta; class Magnoliopsida; order Solanales; family Solanaceae; genus Nicotiana; species Nicotiana noctiflora. The sequence goes on along the minus strand of JASVEL010007078.1, from coordinate 25,678 downwards.
ATTCAGAGGCAGAGGGACACCATACTAATGACTGTTGGACTTTGAAACAAGCGGTGGAGAATTTAATAGAGCAAGGAAAGATTGTGTTGAAGGACGAGGATGTCCCAAATGTGACCAATAATCCGCTGCCTGCTCACAATAACGGGCTGATAGTTGAGATGATTTGTGAAGACGAAGAATTCGATCCAGCACTAAGGCTATAATTGCTATTGTTGACGTGGAAAGGAAGCCCAAGGCGGCCCCGAAACAAGAGAAAGGGGAAAAGAAGAGTAAAATCACTGAGTTAGAACCAGAAAAGGAAATTGGTGCACCTAAGCAAGCCTATGTGGCATGGGGGGTAATTAAGATACCACAACTGAATGAGCCAATGTTTGTTGGACGCGTACCACAAAAGCTCAAGGACCGTCAAGAGGAAGATAATGAGGATTTTATGACTGAAGAGAGTGAAGGAAAACATGAGGAAAAGCTCTGCGATACCCACATGGTCGAGCCAGGGAAAGGGACTATCACCTTTGAGATGGGACCAGACACTAAACTCCCAAACTGAAAGGCTAGGCCATTCCCGATCAGGCGGAAGCCCAGTAAACTTGTCCTGCCGCATTTTTCTGCATCCAGAATTATTTCAGGGTATAAATTGGATGTTTCTTTTAGTTTTTGTCTTTAAATTTCCGAATGTGAACCTTGTTTATCCTTTCGATTCTAAGAAATGAAATTAATATTTCATCGTTCGTTTCCTTTTCTTTTGTTATTTTTTATTCTTTCATATTTATTTTAGTTTTCTTTTCCTCTTCTCTTTAGTTCAAATCATGCAGCTTTAAACAACATGACATGCTTGCGGACTTCATGCCTAGATCCCAAAAAGCTGTCAGACTTCAGAATAATGAATCGAGAGTTGAAACGCACAAAAGTTTATTTTGAGGAAATGAAACAAAGAATTGGAATAACTGAAGGAAAATTGGTTCGCATACAAAAATGGTGTGTTGTACTCAGGGAATACCCAAGTAGTTATCCCAACAAAGAATGGCCCATACTTGCAACAAGAAAGTGCGGCCCAGGAATCTCGAAATAGAACAACCGACGTTAAGGCGCATTCCTCCTCATTACCAAGGAAACAAAAGGAAAATTTCGCTCATAATTAGAAGGATCCATACATCATCCGGAAAATATCACCGAGAGGGACACTGTATCTGGGAGACATTGAAGGAAATAATCTTGAAACGACAGTCAATACAGATACAATATAAAGGTACTATGTCAGGACCTCCTGCGACGTTGACTTTTGTATAATTGAGATGACGAAGGCTTTCTTTCTTGCTACCCCAAACACTATAAATCCTTTGTAAAACCCTTTGAGCTGGTTATGTTTCTTTGTTCACCCTCTTTGGAACCCGAAATAAATAAAAAATAAAAAATAAAAAAACAAAACAAAAATTACCTCCACCTGAACTACGTTCTGACTTGATTCCGAAAGGATACGTAGGCAACCTCTCCCTGAGGTTTAGTCACACCAAAAAAAAAATCACAATTTCCCCAAAAATTAAAACTAGGGCAGATGATATGACGGTTCAGTTTAGATCCGTCAAGATGATTCCAAAGTTGTAATTCCATTCAATTTCCTTTTTAACCAAAGACCTAGTTCAAGTCCTTCAGATCAATTGGCAAAGGCAAGGAGTGAAGAATGTCATTAACGGAAATCTGACACAGCCTGAATTGAGAGAAACAAAAGGAGAGAGTCTTATCGGTGAAAACCTTCGGGCACCATAAGGCGATGGCTATTGGAGAAGCTAAAAATGAGAGAGTCCGTTTAGTGAAAACTCGCAAAGAGCACTATCAGGCGACAGTAAGAAGAGAAATGAGAGGGGACGATTGGCGAAAACCCGCAAAGGGCGCCACCGACCAAAAAGAAGACATCCCTTCAATAAAAGAATTTTGGCAAAGTTCCTTAGTTTTTGTGAATCAATGGGTTCATAAGAAGTTGGAAAGTTTATGTGGGTCAGGCGTCCAGTCCAAGAAGCATGTCATGTTTATTTGAAGTCAGCATGCATCCCAGATAAGTCCTTCATTTCCCCGAAAGGGACGTTTCTCTTTAAACTCATTTTCTTGCTTTTTGTATAGTTATTTTTTGAATCCCTTTCGGTTTAATTCTGAAACTATTACAAAGAAAGGCGGCAGGACCGGTTTTACAGGACTCCGTCTGGTAAAAAAAAAGTTGAAGAAAGATACCCAGCCTCAGTGGTGTATTGATCCAATCCCAACTGATCATGATGGTCGATCACTTCCAAAGGAACGGATATTAGGAAGAAAATGGAAATCAAAGGCTAAGGTCTTAGAAGAAACGGAATGAGGCAGAAGGACAGAACCCACACAGAAAATCCTCGTGGAATCCCGAGGATGAACCCGGTCAGTTTGAAAAGAAGTCACCCCAAAGACAATTGGTAGCAAAGTTCTCAATGGAAATGGGGCAAGGATCAAACAATGAAGATAATCAAGGCCACAAAGTCAACCACTTTTTCAACTAATAAAATGTTCTTTGTTGAAAGCAAGTTTATTTAATTATGCAAGAAGAATGTACAACTCAAAGAAGTGAAGCACTCAAGCATTGAAATGGCTTTGGAACAAGGAAAGCGCATAAAAAGGGAAGTTTCTTTTCAAAAGCTTTATCTTATGCATTTGTTGATGGTTATAAAAAAAAAACCTAAAAGAAGGCCCAAAAGAAAGAATAAAAGAAAAGAAAATGAAAACTCCAAAAAGAGAATCAAATCATATTAGTCCAATATCCGTTTGGACCCTGGTCAGAAAACCGAGGGTCTCTCCGGCCAGAAAGCCGTGAGACATTGCTTTAAAATTCCGGCCAGAAAGCCGTGAAACATTTATCCTCGATCAGAAAACCGAGGATCTCCCAGTCAGAAAACTGCGGAGCCATTTATTTTAACCCCGGCCAAAACATCGAAGGTCTGGCGGCCAAAAAAACCGTTAGACATTGTTTGAATTCCGGCCAGAAAGCTGTGAAACTTTTATCCCCGGTCAGAAAACCGAGGATCTCCCAGTCAAAAAACTGTGGAGCCTTTTATTTTAACCCCACCCAAAAAACCGAAGGTCTGGCGGCCAATAAACCGTTATACATTGTTTGAATTCCGACCAGAAAGCCGTGAAACTTTTATCCCCGGTGAGAAAACCGAGGATCTCCCAGTCAGAAAATAACGGAGCCATTTATTTTAACCCCGACCAAAAAAACCGAGGGTCTGACGGCTAAAAAACCGTTAGACATTGTTTGAATTTCGGCCAGAAAGCCGTGAAACTTTTATCCCCGGTCAGAAAACCGAGGATCTCCCAGTTAGAAAACTACGGAGCCATTTATTTTAACCCCGGCCAAAAAACCGAGGGTCTTGCGGCCAAAACACCGTTAGACATTGTTTGAATTCCGGCCAGAAAGCCGTGAACCTTTTATCCCCTGTCAAAAAACCGAGGATCTCCCAGTCAGAAAACTGCGGAGCCATTTATTTTAACCCCGGCTAAAAAACCGAGGGTCCGGCGGCCAAAAAACCGTTAGACATTGTTTGAATTCCGGCCAGAAAGCCGTGAAACTCTTCTTCCCGGTCAAAAAACCGAGGATCTCCCAGTTAGAAAACTGCGGAGCCATTTATTTTAACCCCGGCCAAAAAACCGAGGGTCTTGCGGCCAAAAAGAAAAAATCGTTAGACATTGTTAGAATCCCGGCCGGAAAGCCGTGAAACTCTTCTTCCCGGTCAGAAAACCGAGGACCTCCCAGTCAGAAAACTGCGGAGCCATTTATTTTAACCTTGGCCAAAAAACCGAGGGTCTTGCGGCCAGAAAACCATTAGATATTGTTTGAATTCCGGCCAGAAAGCCGTGAAACTCTTCTTCAAAATTCCGGCCAGAAAGCCGTGGAACGTTTATTTGTGAAACTATGATTTTCTTAACCAATACCAAAGAGTCTTTTTAATCACTTTCTGTGTCACAACTAACTCACGAAATTTTCCTAGTAAAACTGGGGCAGAAAAATTTTGTTTGTTTGTTTGTTTTGTTGTCTAAATAGGTTTGACCTCGGGACGCAAGGATCGAGATAACCTACGAGTGGAACATCAATCCTGCATGAAGAAAAGAAGAAAAGAACCAAAAGAAAACGAGTCCAAATGTTGGAGTAAACAAAAGCGCGGATTGCTCAGGAATCTGATTGAAGTAACAAGCTCCGCCGACTCCGTTTCACTCAATGTTACATAAATAAACAAGCGCGTACAACTTGTTGAGCATCAAGATTCAGATCGAGGTCTACAGCAAATCAGATAAGATTCAAGATCAAGTTTTCAAGAGAATCATAGATAGGAATCTTGTAACTCATAGTTTGATAGCATAGCTAGTTCAGCTTTAATTTCTCTTTTGGTGTAATAAGGAGGTCAGTAAGCAGTAAGCAGCAACAGCAGCAACGATAGCAACAGTAACAGCAAAATGTCAGTCCACGGTAGTCCCAGCTACCAAAACTTCCCGAACTACATTGAATTGATTCCCTTTTAGCCAGGGATATGTAGGAGACCTTCTGAAGCAAAGGTTCGGTCAAACTTTTTCAAAAAAATGCTTCATACGGAGTGCTCAAACGGGCAAAAATCGCTCGTATCCGCTCACTTATCTTTGCACGAAAACTCTTCATGTTTCCGCGCAAAGAGGGGCAGTTGTGAGCACGTGATTTTTGCCTAACATGAATTACTCCCCCAAAATCAAAACAAAAATTGTTTTATGGTGTGTATTTTTGTGAATTTTTGTGTTATTTTTTGTATTTGTTTGCATTCGTATTTGCGTGATTGTGAGCACGTGATTTTTGCCTTACTCGAGAAGTACTCCCAGAAAATTCAAAAATAAAAATAGTTCGTATTGGGCATGATTTGTGTGATTTTGTGTTATTTTTATCTTTTGTGTGCACGTTTACTTATTTAAATTAAAAATACAAAAAAATATATGCTAGGCTTTGCATTTTCAGTGTTTGATATCGAAGTCATGTGATTCACATTTTGGGTGATATGTAATTGTGTGCGTTAATTGTAGTAAAAACAGCGGTGTTATAGGTTGGTATATATACATATGTGTGTATATATATATATATGTAGGTATATATACATATATATATATATATATATACATACACATATGCATATAATACACATAATATCCGATCTGGGCCAAATTCAGTGTAAAAGCCAGGCCCAAACGGATTTCTTCCAACCCAGCCCAAAATACCCGTCCAGCTTCAGCCTGTGTAACACTTGATCTGGACCGTTGGATTTTATTATCCAACGGCCCAGATTAATCCTTTAATTCTAATATACATTCAGCTTATGACTTGACCAAACGACACCGTTTGGTTTAAGTGAGAAGATCCTGATCGTTGATCAAGTTTGATCCAACGATCAGGATTCAATCTCATCTCTGGTATATATTCCTCATTCCATACCCCGCCCCCCCCAAGCCGGACCCCCCCTCTCCCTTCATCTCCCTCAGAGCTCTCAAACACCCGGTGTAACGCCGCCCTCCTCCGCCTGCCGGAAATCGCCTCACGGCGGTTCCGGTAGGCCAATCGCCACCAAACCAATGCCAAACCCTTCCCCTCACCTCCCCCATCACGATCCCAGCCTCCATTAACCTCGAATCATGCCGGAGCTCCTCGAATCTTCATTTGAAGATTCGAGTCAAACTCGAACCTATGCCAAATCACCCCAAATTCACACCACAGCCTCCTCACACCTCCCCCACACTCCCAACGACATTGGTTTGCTTCGAATCTAACCAAAAATACAAAAGCCCCAAATCCGAGTCCAAGAACCCTAATTCTTGAAGAAATTCAATTCAAGCCGGGTTAGCCTTGATTGAAGTCCAAGGGACTTTAGTCTAGGTGTTCTCAATCGAGAACATCTTGATTAAAGCCCGTTTGGCTTCAATAATTCCACATTTTGTTCAAAGCTTGGGTCGGCAGTTTTCTTTGAGGTATTCATTCCTTCTTTGTTTGTTTTAATTCGATTGAGTGAATATGTGTATTTGTTTTATTCATTGTTTCAATTCTCATCTAGCATGCTTCTAATTTTTCATAACAGTCGACCTGTCATCCTCCTTTGAGGCCTTTTATTTGGCCAATTCCTCTATTTTTAGTAGTTAGAATGAATCATGAGTCCAATGTGATTAAAGTCGTCAAATAGTTCGTAACATTAATCCCTTGAATCTGCCTGATGCAATTCACTGGTATAGGGTTGGTTACTGTTTGATTCAGATTAAAGGGATAATTGGGTGTAGTTAATAGTATAATTGTTTAATCACACACCCATACAAAGGGTTAGTGGAACTGAGCACAGCAGGGTATCCACTGAACACTGCCAAGCTTATTGTTTAAGGCTTGAGTCCATCTTTGGACAGTAGTTAGTGGGGTGTGCAGGGAATATGATGGGTTGGGAAGCCAGGGTAGGGGGTAACCTTAGGGGCAGGTGTTCTGGAGGGGCTGTGAGCTATAAATATAGCATCAATATAGGATTGAGAGGGATATTCATACACACACATTATAGAGACAGACTTGAGAGTATCCTGGAGAAGTAAAAACAGTAGCATATTCATACATTGATAGGCATTTTCATACATACACTTGAGAGGAGCAGACTGAGAGTAACAAAAGAGGCATAGACAGTGATAAATTTGAGAGCATCTAGGAGAGCAAAACAGTAAACCTGGAGAAGAATAAATATAAAGATACAGAGAAACTGTTTCATTAGTTCCTGGGTCACTGTTTTGTGAGCTTTGATGCAGGGGCTGAGCTATTAGGCTTTCGAGTGTTGTGTTTGTGTATTGCTGTTGTTGGCAGTGTGCATTTGGTGGTTGTTTGGTCGTTTGTGTTGCTGCCATTGTTCATTTGTTGCTGCCTGGATTTTCTATTGTTGTTTGTGGTCTGTGGTGTTGCTGTTTGGTCGTTTGGTTGCTGCTTGGCCGGGTTGTTGCTGTGTTGAGGTTGCTACTGGTGGTCATTTGTGTTTGTTGTTGTGTCTGTGTTGCTGCTTGGTCCAACACAGTGCTGGCTCTTCTATTGTTTAAGTATTGCTGCCACTGGTGTGTAGTTGTTGCCACTGTCTTGGTCGCTGCTGTTACATTTGACTTGGGTAGCTCTTGATTTGCTTTGGTTGTTACTGCTTGGTCATTGTTGTTGCTGGTTCAGTAGGGTTGAGGCTGGTTTGTAGTTTGCTACTGGTGTATTTAGCTGAGTGGTTCACTGGTTGTTGTTGCCATTGGTTTACTTTTGGTCGTTATTGGTCTTTGATTGTTGCTGCACCTGTTACTGTTTCTTGTTGTTGTCGCTGCATCGCCATCGCTCACTTTTCCTTGTTCTTCCGCATTCCAGGTACACACCTCTTTTATTGTAGTTCCTTGGTTCGACAAGAATGAAGTTTGAAGCTTATGCATAAAGTCTATTGAAACATGTAGTCGTCTTATGTTCAATTACATTCTGTTATTCTCCAATTAAGCTTGTATTGTTAGTCTTGGTTATGGAAAAGCGTAGCTAGGCCAAAGATACATCGTCGTTAGATAAGCATGTAAACCTGAATTAGTCTTCGTATCTCTATTCAATCTTCCTTACTCACGTGTGTAATCTCCAAACCTGTTAAATGATAGACCTTATGTTACAAGCAAGATTAGCTAGAGAGTTGTTACTCAACGGAATGACGTAATTAGATTAAAAAGAGTCGGGGGTGCATTTCATGTGACCCGACCCCGATTTCGGGCAAGAGTAAACAAAGCATGTTAAGAACCACAGGCGCATTTCATGTGATGTGGTTCGTCGCAAGCTTTAAGTAATTTGGAATCAACTCTTAAGTAAAATACAGTGGGATGTAGTTCGCTTTAGATTTGAATCGAAGGTACGCCTCGCCCAACAGTTACACTAATCACATAGTCATCATAAATGTACATAATAATACTTAGATTTCGAGATGCGTCGTTTCTTAACGAATACCACGCTTTTCTCAACAGTGTAAATAAGTAGTCGATCCGGGCATATTTTAGTCTTACCCTTTTTTAAATACGGGTGCGCATTTCATGTGACCCAAATCCAAACCCCGAAATGTTGAATAAGAATATGTTGAGGATCCGGGTGCATTTCATGTGACGTGATTCGAAAGCATATTTTTAAACAACTTTCTCTTTCGTAAATCATAACCAATAATAAAAGCGGTAAAGGGGTATTAACTTGCACTAAGTACATAATTGTAAAAAGCAGATAGATAAGCCAAACACGACAGTTGAGCGACCGTGCTAGAACCACGGAATTCGGGAATGCCTAATACCTTCTCCCGGGTTAATAGAATTCCTTATCCGGATTTCTGGTTCGCGGATTGTTAAATAGAGTCATTCTTTTCCTCGATTCGGGATTTAACCGGTGACTTGGGACACCATCAATCTCCCAAGTGGCGACTCTGAAATAATTAAAATAAATCCCATCTCGATTGTCCTTTAATTGGAAAAACTCTTTGCGTCTGTGCGGGTGCGTAAAAAAGGGGTGTGACAGCTCTGGCGACTCTGCTGGGGATATCTTTAGAACTCGAGCTCGGAATAACTGTTGTATTTGGCATATTTTATTATCTGATTTTTTTTACATGTTGGCATCAATGTGCAAAATGTTGTTTTACTGCTTTGATATTGTGTGAACTGTACATATAGATTGTGCCGGAACCAATCTCCTCTCTGAGTCTTCTAAATCATGAAGAAGGGTGCACTTCGTGTGACTTCTTTTCTGTATAGTGTCTAATTCCCATTTTAGAACGAGGTTTGGATAAGTTGCAAAACCGGTGAAGCTTCTGTATTCCCGGGTTGCTGCCTCCTCCTCGGCTCGAGCTGTCCGCTCGGGTAAGCCAAGTCTAGAACAGATAAACCCAGGTTTTAAACCTAGAATAACAAAGCTTCATGTCGGATCCCTAGTAGGAAACGTTTATTTGCATCATGTCGCATTTGGCTTAGGGGACTCAACACAGGGGGTTGGGTCCGTCTAGGACAGGTGACCTGAAATGAACGGACTATCCTGCTGCATCCTGTTTGTCTTGCGCATTTATCTGTTATAGACTTGCATGCTGACCGGCTTTAGAGAATAAAAAATAAAAAAAAAAAAAAAAAAAAAAAAAGAGAAAAAAATGTGTTTTGTTCTTAAGATAGAAATAGCTTATTTGTTTTCCTTTAGTAAAATGAATAAATAATGCCGCTTGTTTCGTCAAAACCGAACTACGGGGGTTTGATTCTCATCGGATGTGAGATACGTAGGCAACCTCCATCGGGTCCAACTTCACCTTTTGAAAAATTAACTTTTGTACTAAATAAGTCGGTGACGTTGTTTTTAAAAATAGCCGAATGTTCCCGAAAGGGACGCCGGAAGGCTAATTTCGTATAAACGGCCACCTTTGGGTCAATTTTGATTTCGATCAATTTACCCGACAGCCTTAAAAGCCTTCGTCCCCGAGACGTTGAAAGGCCGTGATTGAAAACTGATTTTCTATTTTTAGCAAAACAAAGTTGTTTTTCTTATTTCAATCACCTTAATAAATGTGCAGGGATGAGCACGAATCAGAATAAATCATTTTCAATCTTTAGTGAGGTCCCTCAGCAGCTCCGTATATGGTGGAACGATTTGGAAGACAATAGCAAAAAGGTCGTAGGGAGAATTTTGGGAGGTTTGGTTGATCTGTTGAATATCGAGCCAAGGGAGGACATCATCAAGGCACTGGTATCTTTCTGGGATCCGACCCGCAATGTGTTCCGTTTTGTTGACTTTGAATTGACGCCCACATTAGAGGAAATTGCGGGCTATGCAGGACTTAATGGGAAATTAAGAGGGCAATACCTGCTCTCACCAAGACCGGTATCTCCACATGGGTTTCTGGATTTACTGAGCATTAGTCGGAAGGTGAAAAATGATGATCTGCTGAAAGGGTGTTGCGACCTCCAATTCTTATATCAACGGTACGGCACTCCTCGGGGTTTTGAAGAGTCAAACCTTGGACTGACTCACGCAGGGAATAGAACCAAGTGGGAGGCTAGACGAATTCTAGCATTCCTAACGACATTCTTGGGGGTTGTGATTTGTCCGCGTGAAGATAAGAAAATAGAGATAAGTCTGGTAGGAATAGCCGATGTTGCAATCAAAAAGGCTACCAGCACTGTGGTCCCTTTGGTTTTGTCCGAAATCTATCGAGCTTTGACTGTATGCCGAGAAGGGGGCAATTTCTTCCAAGGTTGCAATCTGTTGCTTCAACTGTGGATGCAAGAACACCTCCATCACCGAACACAATACATGAACCATGGGTTGACCGGAAAAAACTGTATCAGGGGTTTCGAAGAACGGATGATGGGTGCTGTATTCCCTGAAGGCGTCGAGGCATGGCTTGCACGACTGAGCTCAATAGAAGCCGATCAGATTGAATGGGCATTCGGGTGGTTACCCGATACTGAAGTAATATATATGGCGGCCGAGGAGTGTTATATCCTTCTGATGGGGATCCGCAGTGTTCAACCATATGTCCCTCACCGTGTATTACGTCAACTAGGAAGGTTTCAGGTTATTCCTACCGATCAAGACCTAAGGAAGTACGCCATTGAGTTGAGCCCGGGAGTTGTCTTCCCCGAAGAGAAGGTTAGAAGGCTGTGGCACGAGTGTCGGTTCCTTGAGCCTAAAACCATGGTCCGGGAATTAGCCAAGGGAGAGGTGGATCCAAAGTACAACGCGTGGTTCGGGAAAAGATTTCAGATTCGTCGAAAATGTTCTAAAAGAGCCCATGTCCAACAGTTCACGGAAGATTCACGGGAACAATGGGATTGGTTAGCAAAGGAGGAGGGATACAGGACGAAGATTGGCAGGATAGAACAGCAGGTCCGGGACCTCCAATTCGAGAAGAACATGCAAGCTGCCACCGACGAAGGAGACAAAAAGAAGTTGGCACAAGAAAATGACTTCTTGAGAGCTCAAATCCGGCAAATGAAAAGAGATGCTGACAGACAGTCGAGGAGTCGGGCCGACGAAAAATTGATAAGGGGTTTGAGAAGCCAAGCCACCGACATCCAAAGAGAATTGGACGAGTCAAAAGCCCAAATAACGAGGATCCGTGCTAGCTGGAAAAAGGAGGCACGTCAACATGCACTTCACCTAAAGCGGGTGGAAGAAGATTACACTGATATCATCACTAGTCTGAGGGAAGCAAATGTTGTCCTTAGGGAGCGGGTTTTCAAGCAAGCCCAAGATGCCAGAGCAGACCTCGACCGCTGCCACAATTTGATGGCCCGATTGCAAGGACAAGTGGATAGGCTCCTAGATCAAGTCACCAACAATGCTCGAAGATTGGGGGCGAAAAACCAGCAAATAGAGCGGCTACTCGGAGAAAGGGACATGATCAAGGATAGAATTGGAGAAATCGGGCACTATGTCACCATGAAGTGCCTAGCTTGTGAACGAATGCCCCGCGCCGACCTCTTCGCTTCAATTATGGGTTATGTTCATCGGATCATGGAAGAGTTGAGGGAACTACACAAGAACCTCACACCAAGGTCCGCGGCAAGGCCGAATGATGCCTCGCGGGCCCCCAGGAATTTTAGGGCAGTAGATTTTTGATTGAAAATGTATTTTGAAATGTTGAGTCAAGCCGGTTGGCAGTTCTATCTTTACTTTCCCCAGTCAAGCATTTTCTTTTGTTTTGTTGATTGTTGTAAGACGTGTTTTGTCTACACGGTTTTATTGGATATAAAAGTTACTGAATTTTGCCACAATCTTGTTGCAAGAACTACGCTCGGTCTGATTCACGCGGGGTCGTGATACGTAGGCAATCCACATAAGATTCGACCACCACTAAAAAGAAAGAAAAAGAATCCAGAGGTTAAATAAAGATAGTCGAAAAAAAGAAAAAAAAAGGGAAAAAGAAAAAGAAAAAGAAAAGAAAAAGGGCCGGAATGACGCATGTTAAAGAGTACATGTAGAAAGGGTTATTTGGTTAGGTGCATTGCATCCGACGTGCTATAACATATCTGTCAAACTCGGTGAACTAACAAGTTTGTTGCGTATTCCAGAAAGTTTAGCAGTTGGTTTGACAGAATATCCTGGCCAGCCATCACTACCGTACTAGATCCAAAGGACCGGTTACAGTAAGCATGTCTAGTTCTGGCAAGAGTCTCGAGGAAGAAAAATCCGAGCTACAAATCATGAAAGAAGAGGTAGACCGGTTAAAACAACGGATAACAGAGATGCACCTGGCCTGGGCCAGGGAACAGTCTTCACCAAACCGCCCTACTCTCGCCTCAGGCTCCGGAACATCCGCCCGTCGATCCTTCAACAAGCGCCCCGAGCTATCCATACTTTCAGGGGGAAAATCCATATGCCACCCACATTCCACCGGCCAAACCAAATCCTCCTCCAGTCACCCCCGTTTTTGTAGCACCTCCACCTGCTCCTCTGCAAAGGCCGTCCGGTGAGCCGCATGTTCAAATCCACGACAATTCTTACTATCCTCCGAGCCTACCTTTAGGGCTCCTGAACCGCATCCACACACCCCTCACTGGGATAACCCGGCAGAACCGGAAAAGCACTTCCAAAGTTCGGATCATGAGGAAGTTATTAGAAAAGTTAAAAGCCTGGAGCAGTCCTTCAGGAATATGCACGGTTTGGGCAACCAGGTCAGTATCGCTTACAAGGATCTGTGTCCATTCCCAGATGTCCAGTTGCCGGCCGGGTTCAAAATGCCCAAGTTTGACCTATACGAGGGGCACGGTGATCCTGTAGCCCACCTCCGAGGGTTTTGTAGTAAAATGCGAGGAGCCGGAGGATGGGACGAGATTCTGATAGCTTACTTCGGTCAGAGTCTGGGAGGATCTGCGCTGGAGTGGTACACTAGACAGGACCCCAGCAGATGGTTTACGTGGGATGATTTGGCTCAAGCTTTTATCGGCCAGTTCCAATACAATCTTGAAATAATCCCCGACCGCCTATCATTGCTAAAATTAGAGAAGAAGCCCGCTGAAAGCTTCAGGGAATTTGGTTTCCGATGGAGGGAACAGGCGGCCAGGGTAGATCCGCCGATGAGAGAAAGCGAGATGGTGGACTACTTCTTGCAGACATTAGAGCCCACCTACTTCGGACATCTGGTAACGTCCGTGGGCAAATCATTCACCGAGGTGATAAAAATGGGGGGTATGATCGAGGAGGGTTTGAAGGCCAACAAGATCATGAGTTACTCGGCACTGAAAGCCACCACTCAGGCTATCCAAAGTGGTACTGGAGGAGTACTGGGGAAAAAGAGGAGAGAGGAAGTTGCGGCCGTCGAGTCCGGGGCATGGTTCAGAAATAGAGGCCCCGCACCCCAATATAGCCCACCCCAACCTCACCACCAAAATTACTCTCACAACCCGTATAGCCACCCACAACATTACTATCCCGCACCTGATCCCCATTTTACTGTCCACCATGCACAGTCCTATTCCGCACCTCCCGCTCATGCACCGTGGCGTGCGCCAAACCCCCAGAACAATCATCCACCCCCAAGAGCTTACAGAAACCCCTCGGGCGCGAGTTTCCGTCCGAACCAGGCATTCAGGGGCGACAGAGCGCCGAGGCCAAAGACTTTCACTCCCTTGGGAGAGTCTTACACTAGTCTGTTCCACCGGTTAAAGCAGGTAGGGTTGCTGAATCCGGTTGAAGCTAAGCTGCCAAACCCTCTTCCGAAGAACCTGGACCATTCAGTAAATTGTGCCTACTGCTCGGGATGTCCGGGACACGATACAGAAAAGTGTTGGAGGTTGAAGACGGCCATCCAGGAGCTCATTGACACTCGCAGGATTGAGGTCCAGACTCCAACAGAGCCCAACATCAACCAAAACCCGCTTCCGACTCATCATGAGACCAACATGATCGAGTTGGTACGGGCAGAAGAAGGAAAGGAGGAAGCCTCTCAGACTGTAATGATGATTAAGTCTAGCGGGGCAGGAATGAGAAAAGGGCCAAGCTTTGATGAGTCGCCCAGTTGCAAGAAGGACATACCAGGAGAGTCGGAAGCAGGAAAGGGAAGTGTGAACGAAGTACCGGTGAAGCCGGCCAAGATAGTTGTACCAGGGGCAGCAATCAAGCCCATCTTGACAGTAGCGGGCGTTCGAATGGATCCTTTCATCATCCAACCGGCAACACAGCTGCCAGTAACTGATAGCCGGGCTGTACCATGGAATTATGCTCGGATTACAACGACCTACAGAGGAAAGGAGGTGAAAGAGGAAGTTTGTGAAGCCCAAGGGTTGACCCGCTCGGGGAGATGTTTTGCCCCTGCGGAATTGAGGAAGACCACTCCGGCGGTATTGAAAAAGCCGGTCACTGATGAAGAAGCAGAAGAATTCTTGAAAAAGATGAAGCTGCACGACTACTCCGTCTTAGAGCAGTTGAAGAAGACCCCGGCGCAAATATCATTGCTATCCTTGCTGATACATTCGGAAGAACATCGGCAAGCATTGATGAAAGTCCTGAATGAGGCACATGTACCGGATAAAATCTCAGTGAGCCATTTGGAGAAGATCACCAATAGGATCTTCGAAGCAAATCGGATCACCTTCACCGATGACGAGTTGCCTGAGGAAGGCACTGAGCATAACAGGGCTTTGTATCTTACGGTGAAGTGTGAAGAGGCGGTGGTTACCAAAGTCTTGGTTGATAATGGGTCAAGTGCTAACATTTGCCCTCTCTCTACACTGGGAAAATTAAAAGTAGACATCGGCAGGGTACGCGAGAACAGGGTATGTGTTCGAGGATTTGACGGAGGAGGCAAAGCATCGGTTGGTGACATAGTGCTAGTCTTGACAATTGGGCCAGTGGAGTTCACCATGGAATTCCAGGTGCTGGATATGGTGGTGTCATATAACCTCCTAATAGGGCGACCATGGATTCATGCCGCAAGAGCAGTTCCATCCAGCTTGCACCAACTCGTCAAGTTCGAGTGGGATCAACAGGAGATCGTCGTACATGGAGAGAACGATCCACGATCAGGCACCATCATCCCCTTTGTTGAAACAGAAGAAGATGTCGGGCCGTGGGTATATCAGGTCTGCGATGTGGTGTCCGCCAATCGAGTTCCGGAAGGGGAATGCATTCCCGGCGATAGAACAATTACTGCGGATGTTCTGGTGGCGCATGAAATGTTGCGACATGGTTTCGTACCCGGTAAAGGGCTAGGTGCATCTCTGCAAGGAATTATACAACCGGTATCAGTGGCCGAGAACTTGGGAACCTTCGGTTTGGGATTCCAGCCAACCTCAGAGGACATCCGGCGAGCAAAGAGGAGTAAGCAGAAAACATGGGTGCTCCCAAAGCCTGTTCCACGCCTTTCCCAATCTTTTGTCAGGTCCGGAGCAAGAGGACATCCGGCGCCAAAGATTCCCGGTCCTACGGTCAGGCCAGACGAAGAGTTCTTCAGGAAGTTCGAAAACCTATTCACAGATGTATGTATGCTCGAAGACGGTGAAGGATCCAGTCATGCCGCGACACAATTTGTGGGACCAAAGGCAAAACTGAATAACTGGAAGGCTAATCCTCTCCCTGTCCGGAAGGAGTCTTGGTAGTTTGTCTTGGATTGTTTTTCTTTCGAAATTTTGTATTGGGGGCTTGTCCCCGGAGTAAAATCCTTTGTTTTTTCATTTTTGATTTAAGTTTGCAGTTTGTTTTCCCTTTGTAAAATTCCCATTAATGAAATGTGGTTCCTTCGCGTCTAATTTTGTTTATCTTTTTTCCTTCTTTTTACTTTTCTGAACAGCCTTCTTGCAACTGATCTTAATGATATGGCGTGCTTAAAGATTAATCAACCCAGTCTAGAAAGTCAATCGGGTTTGGAAATAATAACACATGAAATAAGAAGTGACGAGAGTGAGTCGGAGTACGGCGATGATGAAGCCGTAGAAGAAATCGGTGAAGAATTAAGTCACTTCGAGGAAAAACCCAAACCGAATTTAAATGATACTGAGGCCGTTAATCTAGGGAATGCGGATGACGTCAAAGAAACCCGGATAAGTGTCCATATTGAACCCAATTTGAGAGAAGAACTGATCAAAACGCTCATGGAATTTAAAGACATTTTCGCATGGTCGTACGACGACATGCCCGGACTCAGCACTGATCTAGTGGTTCATAGATTACCCACTGATCCGGCATATCCTCCCGTCAAGCAAAAGCTGCGGAAATTCAAGACGGAGATGAGTGTGAAGATTAAGGAGGAGGTAACCAAGCAGTTGCAGGCGAAAGTCATTCGTGTCACTCGATACCCTGAATGGTTGGCTAACGTAGTACCGGTGCCAAAGAAAGACGGAAAGATCAGGGTATGCGTGGACTATCGCAATCTCAACAAGGCAAGTCCTAAGGATAATTTCCCACTTCCCAATATCCATATCCTCATTGATAATTGCGCCGGACGCGAAATTGGATCCTTTGTGGACTGTTATGCGGGATATCATCAGATTTTGATGGATGAAGAGGACGCGGAAAAGACGGCTTTTATCACACCGTGGGGGACTTATTGCTACCGAGTGATGCCGTTTGGTTTGAAGAATGCGGGAGCAACATATATGAGGGCGATGACTACGGTATTCCATGACATGATACACGAGGAAATTGAGGTGTACGTGGATGATGTGATCATAAAATCTAGGCGTCAGGAAGACCATGTTGCTGACCTCAGGAAGTTCTTTCAAAGACCTCGAAGGTACGACATCAAGCTTAATCCGGCCAAATGCGCATTCGGAGTTCCATCGGGAAAGTCTGCTAGGATTCATCGTCGGCCGACGGGGCATTGAGTTGGACCCTCCAAAATTAAGTCCATCCGAGAGTTACCCCGCCGAAGAATAAAACAAGAGGTAATGAGTACGTTGGGAAGGTTGAATTACATCGGTAGGTTTATTGCCCGGCTTACGGCAACTCTGTGAACCCATATTCCGCTCTATTGAAGAAAGACGACTGCGATAGAATGGACGGCGAGAATGTCGGGAAGCGTTTGACCGGATCAAGGGTATCTGTCAAATCCACCCGTACTAGTTCGGCCTGAACCGGGTAGACCCCTGATTCTTTATCCGACGGTCTTGGAGAATTCGTTTGGGTGCGTACTGGGGCAGCATGATCTTACTGGCAGGAAGGAAAGGGCCATTTACTACCTCAGTAAGAAATTCACGATCCACGAGGTCAAGTACACTCATCTAGAAAAGACATGTTGCGCTCTGACTTGGGTAGCCCAAAAGCCGAAACACTACTTGTCTTCTTACACCACGTACCTCATTTCGCGGTTGGATCCGGTGAAGTATATTTTCCAGAAACCCATGCCTACGGGGAGGTTAGCAAAGTGGCAAATATTACTTACGGAATTCGACATCATATACGTGACGAGGACGGCTATGAAAGCTCAAGCCCTGGCCGATCACTTGGCTGAAAATCCCGTTGATGACGAATACGAACCTTTGAGGACGTATTTTCCAGATGAAGAGGTGTTGCAAATTGAGGGGTTGGAACTAACCAAGGATCCAGGATGGAAGCTTTTCTTCGATGGAGCGGCAAACGCAAAAGGAGTCGGAGTAGGAGGCTGTGCTCATATCTGAAACAGGACATCATTATCCTGTTACTGCTCAACTGCGTTTTCATTGTACCAATAATATGGCTGAGTACGAGGCATGTATCTTGGGGTTGCGATTAGCGGTGGACATGGATGTACGGGACGTCTTGGTCTTGGGGGACTCGGACCTTCTGGTACATCAGATTCAGGGAGAATGGGAAACCAGAGATTTAAAGCTTATCCCATATCGTCAGTGTTTGCATGATTTGACCAAACGCTTTCGATCGGTAGAATTCAGGCACATCCCGAGGATGCATAATGAGGTTGCCGACGCGTTGGCTACTTTAGCGTCAATGCTACATCACCCGGACAAGGTTCGTGTCGATCCGTTACATATCCGTGTCCGGGATCAACATGCTTATTGTAATGTGATAGAGGAAGAAGTGGATGGTGAGCCATGGTTTCATGATGTCAAGGAATACCTCAGGTTAGGAGTATACCCAGAGCAAGCAACTGGAGATCAAAAGCGAGCTATTCGGCGGTTGGCGAACGGATTTTTCCTTAGTGGAGGGGTGCTTTACAAAAGAGCCCCAGACTTGGGATTATTGAGATGCATAGATGCAAGTCAAGCCACAACAGTTATGACGGATATACACTCGGGAGTTTGCGGACCACACATGAGCGGATACGTATTGGCAAAGAAGATTCTTCGAGCAGGATATTATTGGCTCACTATGGAGCGGGATTGTATAAGTTTCGTGCGAAGATGCCATCGGTGTCAGATACACGGAGATTTGATTCATTCTCCGCCGACTGAATTGCATACAATGTCCGCACCATGGCCGTTTGTCGCATGGGGTATGGATGTTATTGGACCTATTGAGCCTGCGGCTTCCAATGGTCACAGGTTCATTCCGGTAACGATTGATTATTTTACCAAGTGGGTGGAGGCCAAAACATTCAAATCAGTGACCAAGAAGGCGGTGGTGGACTTCGTACACTCCCACATCATTTGTAGGTTTGGAATTCCAAAGATGATCATTACAGATAACGGTGCAAATCTTAACAGTGGATTGATGAAAGAGGTATGTCAACAGTTCAAGATTACACAACGAAATTCCACACCGTATCGCCCAAAAGCAAACGGTGCGGTCGAGGCAGCAAACAAGAACATAAAGAAGATATTGAGGAAGATGATAGAAGGGTCTAGGCAGTGGCATGAAAAGTTACCATTTGCGTTGTTGGGTTATCGCACTACCGTCCGGACTTCGGTAGGTGCAACTCCTTACTTGTTGGTATACGGGACTGAAGCAGTAATACCCGCAGAAGTTGAGATTCCATCCCTCCGAATCATCGCTGAAGCCGAGATTGATGACGACGAGTGGGTCAAAACCCGATTGGAGCAATTGAGCTTGATCGATGAAAAGAGACTGACAGCAGTATGCCACGGCCAATTGTATCAAAAGAGAATGGCGAGAGCATATAACAAAAAGGTACGTCCCAGGAGATTTGAAGTGGGACAGCATGTGCTGAGAAGAGTTCTACCCCATCAGGCCGAAGCGAAAGGCAAGTTCGCTCCAAATTGGCAAGGACCTTTTGTGGTAACTAGAGTATTATCCAACGGCGCTCTATGTCTGGCTGATGTCGAGGGAAGATGCACCGATATGGCTATCAATTCTGATGCAGTTAAGAGATATTATGTGTAATTCTTTAATGCATTTGTCAACGTTTGGTTTCGTTTGTGTGTACTTGGCATTTTTCGGAGAATGAAATGACAGAGGCAATTTTTCTACTACCCAAACACTTTAACCTTTGTTTCCCCATTTGAGCCTTAATTAGTCTTTCATATACCCTCTTTCGGAATCATCAAGGAAGATGTGTGACGGAATGGAAAAGAAACAAAGAAGTAATACAAGAAAAAGTGAACTACGTTCGACCTGATTCCTCAAGAAGGATACGTAGGCGCCACACGGCTCGGTCATAATAAATAAAAATCAAAAAATCCCCCAAGCAATAAAACTGGGGCAGAAGTCATTGTTTCGTTTGAAAGATAGTGTGGATTCCGAAAGTTGTAATAAGCTAACCGTTGAGGCTAAACCCCTTTCTTCGGCCTCACGCGCAGAAACCATATCAAGAACCAGAAAGACCTCTCGATCGGTATTTGAGAAGTGCCAAGTCATGTGAATGAAAGCCAAGAGTGACATCCCGACCCTCGATTGAATTCAGGATGCACAAGCCGAAAGGGGATAACGCTCTAGAGGGAATCTCAGGGGTGATACCCCGCCGCAAGGAAAGAAAGCATAAATGAGAGAATCTTAGCGGTGAAAACCCTCGCGGGCACCTTAAGGCGAAGGAAGTTGAGAGAAGTAAAATGAGAGAGTCTTACGGTGAAAACCTTTACGGGCACCCTAAGGCGACGGGAGATAGAGAGAAATGAGAGAATCTCATTAGTGAAAACCCTTTGAAGGGCACTGTGAGGTGGCAGGATGAGATGGTTACAAGATGTCCGCATGAGACAAGGTTGGGACATCCGTTTACCTCTAGCAGGACGCGGTATCAGAAAGTGATTGACATGAATAGACTGGGTAGTTTAATCTCAAAGGCGCGGCATAACATGGGATCAGGCACACATTCAGATAAGTTCTCCTATTTTTGAGTTCAGAAAAGTTTTTTTCCTTTTCTTTTGTCATTTGCGGTCAGTATTCTTTTCTTTTCTTTCACTTTCGAAAATTGATTTTTCAAAGCTTACTACCAAGTCTCCCAAAGCAGTATATTGAAAGTGAATAGGCATGGAACAAGGCAATGAGACAGAAGTCGTTACGATAGTGAGATTGGGATGACAGGCTGAGTGGAAGGTTCGCAAGAATTATGGAGTATGATGGACACATGTGGCATGTCCGAAAGATGATTTCACGCAACGGATCACCGGCTAAAAAGAGTCGGATCAAACCAAAGAGTGGAATAAAGGGAAAGATGAGAGGTCGTTCGTGGAAAAAGCATCTTCCCAAGCAAGCGTCAACGTCGTCCTCAAAGTTCGAGAGAGGCCAAGCAGCTGAAAGAGAATGGCCTCGACAAGAGTGGCACGACCACTCGCGGCGTTTTGAAACTAACAATTTTTCTTTGATTTAAAGCAGGAAAAGAGGGTCCGACGGCAGAAAAGCGTACCGTCCAGAAGTTTATCACACTGGGGCAGAAAATTTTCTCCGGTTGCGAAAATTTTCTGGAAAGCAAGACCCAGAGGATAAGTGTAGAAAGCAACACAAGACGGGGTGGTCTTCGAGCCTGGTATCATCCCCAGCAGTTATTGGAAAAAGAAAAAATGGCTTCGAGATTCCCCCAGTAGTATTACATCCTATAATTTGATCAAGGAAACAAAAGCGTGAGTCCCAAAAGAGGTAGGGGAAGAAGGAAGAGAATGAGGGGTGAAGGAAACGAAGAATGCTTCCCCAGCAGCATCACCCCCAGCAGGCGAGTAGACAGTTCCGAAAATATCCCCAGCTGCCAGAAGAAAAGTAATACGACCGGGGGAAAGCAATTCCAAGACAGGATAATTCAGAAGAGAAGGTGGTCCGAGAGGTAACGCAGGAACAAGGGTAGGGTACAAGAGGCAAAGGAAGGTAATCAAGATAGGATGAAAATCAGTGAGTAGTAGTTGAAGTCAGGGAGCCCGCCTGGAGAATGGAGTGGCGATTTAATTTTGAAGTTGTAGCTGAAGTCAGGGAGGATGGTTCAAGAGACGATGCAGGAAGAAGAAATTGGTACAGGAAGCAAAGGAAGGCGATCAAGATGGGATGAGTTGTAATTGAAGTCAGGGAGCCCACCCGAAGAATGGAGTGGCGATTTAATTTTGAAGTTGTAGTTGAAGTCAGGAGCCCGCCTGAAGAGAGGAATGGCGATTCATTTTCAAAAGAGGTTGAAGAAGTCAGGAAGCCCGCCTGGAGAATGGAGTGGCGATTTAATTTTGAAGTTGTAGTTGAAGTCAGGGAGCCCGCCTGGAGAATGGAGTGGCGATTTAATTTTGAAGTTGTAGTTGAAGTCGGGGAGCCCGCCTGGAGAATGGAGTGGCGATTTAATTTTGAAGTTAGTTGAAGTCGGGAAGCCCGCCCGGAGAATGGAGTGGCGATTTAATTTTGAAGTTAGTTGAAGTCGGGAAGCCGCCCGGAGAATGGAGTGGCGATTTAATTTTGAAGTTAGTTGAAGTCGGGAAGCCGCCCGGAGAATGGAGTGGCGATTTAATTTTGAAGTTAGTTGAAGTCAGGGAGCCCGCCTGGAGAATGGAGTGGCGATTTAATTTTGAAGTTGTAGTTGAAGTCAGGGAGCCCGCCTGGAGAATGGAGTGGCGATTTAATTTTGAAGTTGTAGCTGAAGTCAGGGAGCCCGCCTGGAGAATGGAGTGGCGATTTTATTTTTGAAGTAGTAGTTGAAGTCAGGGAGCCCGCCTGGAGAATGGAGTGGCGATTCAATTTTGAAGTTGTAGCTGAAGTCAGGGAGCCCGCCTGAAGAATGGAGTGGCGATTTTATTTTGAAGCAGTAGTTGAAGTCAGGAAGCCCGCCTGGAGAATGGAGTGGCGATTTAATTTTGAAGTTGTAATTGCAGTCAGGGAGCCCGCCTGGAGAATGGAGTGGCGACCTGTTTTAATTTGGTAGAGGAAAGCGGTAGAATGTAACAGAAGTCTTCGGCGCGAATCCAAGTTCATAAGAAGAGAAGAAGCATCAGAAGGAACGCCAAGTCAGACGGGATGGCAAGGAGCGCGACAAGATCAAGTTAAAAAAGGATAGATAAGAACTTGTAGTACTGTAACTTAGTCTAGCTTCTTGTTTTTCGTTGCCTAATGCGGTGTAACAAGGAAATCAGCTGAGCAGTGGTAACAGCAGTAACAGCGGCAACGGCAGTAACAGCGAGATCGCAACAGGCATGGTAGGCCCAGCTACCAGAACTTCCCGAACTACATTGACCTGATTCCCTTTTAGCCAGGGATATGTAGGAGACCTTTGAAGCAAGGTTCGGTCAAAACTTTTCCAAAATGCTTCATACGGAGTGTTCGAATAGGCAAAAATCGCTTATATCCGCTCATTTATCTTTGCACGAAAACTCTGCGTGTTTACGCGCAAAGAGGGGCAGCTGTGAGCACGTGATTTTTGCCTTACTCGAGAAGTACTCCCAGAAAATTCAAAAATAAAAATAGTTCGTATTGGGCATGATTTGTGTGATTTTGTGTTATTTTTATCTTTTGTGTGCACGTTTACTTATTTAAATTAAAAATACAAAAAAATATATGCTAGGCTTTGCATTTTCAGTGTTTGATATCGAAGTCATGTGATTCACATTTTGGGTGATATGTAATTGTGTGCGTTAATTGTAGTAAAAACAGCGGTGTTATAGGTTGGTATATATACATATGTGTGTATATATATATATATGTAGGTATATATACATATATATATATATATACATACACATATGCATATAATACACATAATATCCGATCTGGGCCAAATTCAGTCTAAAAGCCAGGCCCAAACGGATTTCTTCTAAAAGCCCAAACACCCGCCCAGCTACAGCCTGTGTAACACTTGATCTGGACCGTTGGATTTTATTATCCAACGGCCCAGATTAATCCTTTAATTCTAATATGCATTCAGCCTAAAACTTGACCAAACGACGCCGTTTGGTTTAAGTGAGAAGATCCTGATCGTTGATCAAGTATGATCCAACGATCAGGATTCAATCTCATCTCTGGTATATATTCCTCATTTCATACCCCGCCCCCCCAAGCCAGAACCCCCCCTCTCCCTTCATCTCCCTCAGAGCTCTCAAACACCCGGTGTAACGCCGCCCTCCTCCGCCTGCCGGAAATCGCCTCACGGCGGTTCCGGTAGGCCAATCGCCACCAAACCAATGCCAAACCCTTCCCCTCACCTCCCCCATCACGATCCCGGCCTCCATTAACCTCGAATCTTGCCGGAGCTCCTCGAATCTTCATTTGAAGATTCGAGTCAAACTCGAACCTATGCCAAATCACCCCAAATTCACACCACAGCCTCCTCACACCTCCCCCACACTCCCAACGACATTGGTTTGCTTCGAATCTAACCAAAAATACAAAAGCCCCAAATCCGAGTCCAAGAACCCTAATTCTTGAAGAAATTCAATTCAAGCCGGGTTAGCCTTGATTGAAGTCCAAGGGACTTTAGTCTAGGTGTTCTCAATCGAGAACATCTTGATTAAAGCCCGTTTGGCTTCAATAATTCCACATTTTGTTCAAAGCTTGGGTCGGCAGTTTTCTTTGAGGTATTCATTCCTTCTTTGTTTGTTTTAATTCGATTGTGTGAATATGTGTATTTGTTTTATTCATTGTTTCAATTCTCATCTAGCATGCTTCTAATTTTTCATGACAGTCGACCTGTCATCCTCCTTTGAGGCCTTTTATTTGGCCAATTCCTCTATTTTTAGTAGTTAGAATGAATCATGAGTCCAATGTGATTAAAGTCGTCAAATAGTTCGTAACATTAATCCCTTGAATCTGCCTGATGCAATTCACTGGTATAGGGTTGGTTACTGTTTGATTCAGATTAAAGGGATAATTGGGTGTAGTTAATAGTATAATTGTTTAATCACGCACCCATACAAAGGGTTAGTGGAACTGAGCACAGCAGGGTATCCACTGAACACTGCCAAGCTTATTGTTTAAGGCTTGAGTCCATCTTTGGACAGTAGTTAGTGGGGTGTGCAGGGAATATGATGGGTTGGGAAGCCAGGGTAGGGGGTAACCTTAGGGGCAGGTGTTCTGGAGGGGCTGTGAGCTATAAATATAGCATCAATATAGGATTGAGAGGGATATTCATACACACACATTATAGAGACAGACTTGAGAGTATCCTGGAGAAGTAAAAACAGTAGCATATTCATACATTGATAGGCATTTTCATACATACACTTGAGAGGAGCAGACTGAGAGTAACAAAAGAGGCATAGACAGTGATAAATTTGAGAGCATCTAGGAGAGCAAAACAGTAAACCTGGAGAAGAATAAATATAAAGATACAGAGAAACTGTTTCATTAGTTCCTGGGTCACTGTTTTGTGAGCTTTGATGCAGTGGCTGAGCTATTAGGCTTTCGAGTGTTGTGTTTGTGTATTGTTGTTGTTGGCAGTGTGCATTTGGTGGTTGTTTGGTCGTTTGTGTTGCTGCCATTGTTCATTTGTTGCTGCCTGGATTTTCTATTGCTGTTTGTGGTCTGTGGTGTTGCTGTTTGGTCGTTTGGTTGCTGCTTGGCCGGGTTGTTGCTGTGTTGAGGTTGCTACTGGTGGTCATTTGTGTTTGTTGTTGTGTCTGTGTTGCTGCTTGGTCCAACACAGTGCTGGCTCTTCTATTGTTTAAGTATTGCTGCCACTGGTGTGTAGTTGTTGCCACTGTCTTGGTCGCTGCTGTTACATTTGACTTGGGTAGCTCTTGATTTGCTTTGGTTGTTACTGCTTGGTCATTGTTGTTGCTGGTTCAGTAGGGTTGAGGCTGGTTTGTAGTTTGCTACTGGTGTATTTAGCTGAGTGGTTCACTGGTTGTTGTTGCCATTGGTTTACTTTTGGTCGTTATTGGTCTTTGATTGTTGCTGCACCTGTTACTGTTTCTTGTTGCTGTCGCTGCATCGCCATCGCTCACTTTTCCTTGTTCTTCCGCATTCCAGGTACACACCTCTTTTATTGTAGTTCCTTGGTTCGACAAGAATGAAGTTTGAAGCTTATGCATAAAGTCTATTGAAACATGTAGTCGTCTTATGTTCAATTACATTCTGTTATTCTCCAATTAAGCTTGTATTGTTAGTCTTGGTTATGGAAAAGCGTAGCTAGGCCAAAGATACATCGTCGTTAGATAAGCATGTAAACCTGAATTAGTCTTCGTATCTCTATTCAATCTTCCTTACTCACGTGTGTAATCTCCAAACCTGTTAAATGATAGACCTTATGTTACAAGCAAGATTAGATAGGGAGTTGTTACTCAACGGAATGACATAATTAGATTAAAAAGAGTCGGGGGTGCATTTCATGTGACCCGACCCCAATTTCGGGCAAGAGTAAACAAAGCATGTTAAGAACCA
>JASVEL010007077.1:0-308111 GCA_032618575.1 Nicotiana noctiflora | reverse complement strand
CCAGAGCTGTCACACCTCCCTTTTTACTACCCCACACACTTAAGAGTATATAAATACACTTGTAGGGTATACCCTGACGCTCAATTACTCGAGACGGATAAAATAACGTAAGGAAAAGAGTTTTTCCATTTAAAGGACAATCGGTTCGGGATTTTATTAGAGATTAATCAGAGTCGCCACTTGGGAATGACAATGGTGTCCCAAGTCACCGGTTAATCCCGAATCCGAGGAATTTTGACTCTTAAAATGTCTGCGAAGCAGAGGTCCGGATAAGAAACTCTGTTAACCCGGGAGAAGGTGTTAGGCACTCCCGGATTCCGTGGTTTTAGCACGGTCGCTCCACTGTCGTTCTTGACTTTTGTTTGACTCAATTATAGGTTTTAACAACATAATGTGCTTTTACGTTAAATATCATTTTTTAGGAATTTGCGACATTGCGGAAACACACCTCGAGTCATACCGCAACCAGTACGCCTATGACTTTTGGTGTATTTCGGCTTTGCCGAGATTTGGATTTGAGTCGCACCAAGTGCACACTCATTCATAGGAAGGTATATTAAAATCGTGCCCTAAAATAACGTCTATCGGCTTTTAAATATTTTGGGAGAAGCTATGGAATTTGCTATTAGCTTTCCCGGATCTATTTGTGTTTATATCATTAATAGATGAGCTAGTGGGACGTGTTATTGGATTCAATTGTTGGTTGAGCTGAGGGTTTCACACATTGAGTAAGATATGGCATATTCGTCTTCTTAAACAATGATTTTCTGATTCGTGAAATGTGAGTGAACCATCTTTTAGTAACATTGTTTTATTAATTAAATATTAATCCTTCTTTTTATGACTGAGAAATTTTTAACATCCTGCTCGCTGGCTTCGTTGATTTCATATAACAATTCAAACCCATAACAAAAACCGGGCCTAAATCAAATGACGATGGTAAAGATTGAAATAACAGATCAGAGACACAATATTTGAAGCAGAAAGCAATTTTTATTTATTCAGTAAAGGAACCAATACATCAATTCATGATCATCAACAATAAATCAAATGTTTACCACCAAAGACCGTTCTTTCTTATTACACTAGCTTCTAAGGTAAATAATTAATCTAAGAGGGCGATTTGATTACATAGAAAACTAAAAATGATTGAACTGATTAACCACGCATGTATAATTACAGTACCAATTTCAATTGCAACTTATACTTAATACTATATCCCCAGTTCTTCCTAATCCCAATTGTTTCAATATCTAATTATCTATCCTTTTAAAACTTAATCAGATTTGAGCCTATGTTTACAAATGAACTAAACACCAGTTTAAACAATCATTGAAGAAATTTGAATTATTCTGAATCTAGCGGCTCGAGAACTTGTCATGATTGAACTATTGATAAATGATTTAAACTTAGCTCATCGGCAAATTATTAACTCAGATATTCATGAATCACTATCCGTTTTAACATTCTCATTCCATTTTTTAGGCATTAACTAAGTGACAGTGGTTTACGAAATTCTTTGTGAAGCCAGAGTTATTGATGATTTCCTATATGAGCTTCTGTCATCATAAACCTATGTGATAGTTACTTAGCTTCATTTTAAGGATTTTTACCTAATTAACTAAATGGTGAACTATCTATACTATACTACTACTATACTACTACTACTATACTATTACATTGTTTCTGTTTGGTTTTGTTCTTCAGCTACTACAAGCTTCACTACATGACGTTTAGATCTAAACTACACTAAGCTATCAATCAAAGAAGTAAACTGAACTACAGCAGAACAGTTAATTTCAACATTCTGAACTTCATTTCATTGTTTGAGATTTAACAATTACATCTTCAGTGAACAAGGGAATGTACCTGGTTCAGCAAAATGGTAGCCAATGAGTTCTAAGGGAGAAGGAGTAAGCAATAACCACAGCAAATCCAAACAACCAATGCAACAGGAGAATGAAGTGCCAAACGAATGAGACCAAATAGCAATCAATAAACAGGAAAACCAGTAGAATCAAGACAGAACTCCAGACCCAGATTCGAGCAGAAAACCTCAAAATCAGAAGAGAACCAACAAGTTTTTGCTCAACAAAATCGTGAAGTCTACTGTTCTATTGCTATTTTAACTCTGAAATTTTATGGTATAAAACTAGTAGAGAGTGAATTCAGAATTACTCAATGTTGGAACCCCCTTTCAGCCCCTTTCTTAGAGATATTTATAGCTATTTTTAGGGCTGAATACTTGGGGAGGAAGTATGGGATTAATCCCACTTCCCCCTCCTAAAATTATCAATTCTACACTTAAGCCCCATTTCAGTTATGAAAAACCCTTCCAGCATGTGCTGGAAGGTTCTAAAAGATTCCTTTTAGGGCCTTTTACTAGTATGACCTTAGGGGTTTGAGATTTTTACAGATTTCCCATTTTTAGGAGACCATTATACCCCTAAATCTCTGCAAAATTGCAGAAATCAGGGGTATGAATGACTCCATTACCCTTTTAAGTTCTAAACTATTACTGTTTTACCTTTTTAATTCCCAATTGTGCCCCTAAGGGCACTGCTGATTTACTAGCCTACCTAGGGCAGATTTCAGCTTGTTTTGAACCTATTTAACTAATAGCCAGCCCTGGCATTAGTATTTAAGGGCTGGCCAGTTCTATTTTAGGAAACTATTTCAATTTTAGCCACTTTTAAACTAATTCCAGTCAATTAAGACCAATTTATTTCAATTTCAAGCTAATTGCAGGCATAGCCTATTTTATTGTTATGATTAAACTATTTAAAACTTAGCCAGTCTCAAGTTGAGACTTGGCTTTGGCTATTAAGGCCAATTGCTGAACATTTGGGCCCAAAACCATTTGCAGGTTTGGCCATTTCATGCTCAGGGCTCTAAAGAGAGCCTGGGCTAGTCTGCATTTGCAGACATAACCCGTTTTGCACAACTAGCCTCTTTTGAGATGGACCAGTGTGTTTGGACCTTGTAGAGTTGGTCAATTTGTAAAATTGACCACTCTTTTGGTCGCTTATACCTAATAACCCATGTTTGCTCATTTTTCAGGCTTGAGTCTATTTCAAAACTAGCCATTTTCATGGAACCTAACACTAACAGCTATAACCAATTCCCCTAAGGTCTGACCAGTTAATCAAACATTCATAATCAACAAGAGATAGCAAAAAACTTAATCATTACCAACATGTACTGCACACAGAAACACACATGATCAAATAAAATGGATTAATTAACCCAAACTCAGAGAAAACAATTGATAAGGTTGAATTTCAATCCATTAACTCATATTATTAGACTACATGTGATAAAGTATGAATCCATGTTAGTTCTGACCTAATCACCTCCTAGCTCAAGTCATATGACATTTGAAGAACTTTAGAACTTTTAAGGTTCATGGCACAATTACACATATAAGCATAGATTCTCATGAAACAGTCAACACAGCCTAGATTAACAGAGATGACAATTAGGATCCAATTTCAAACTCTAAACCTAGAATCATGATAACCCAATGAAACAGGAAAAGTATGAGACTAAAGCCAAACATGTGAAGAATCCTAGTCATGCTTTCAATATGAATCAGGAACTAACAGTCAATAGGTCAAAGAAAGATGAGATATTTGAACTTAGAGTAAAGAACCATGGGATTAACATGACAAATAACAGGATCTCAACATAACAGGCTAAAGATGAGCCAGCTAAGAAGCCTCAAGACTAATTATCAGAGCAACTTGCACAAAGATATGAAATAAACTATGGAATGATGGGAACATAATCAACCAGAACCAAATCATGGACAAGTGCATGACAGATAAGATAAAAATGAAGGAAAGAAGAACATGGAGATGAAGAAAAGAAGGATGTGGAGAAACAGTGAAGGAGAAACCTAAATCTATCATGTGAGAGTGACATGAAGAGAAACAGACTCAGATTGGCATACTTATTCAGCAAATAAAAGCACTTGAGAGGTGATATGACATGAAACTAGACTTGCACTAAAATAAACATAAGTAATATTGAAAAGCTAACCAATAAGACAACCAAAATGTAAACAAAGGATGTGAAGATCTCTAAAGCAAAGAAGTGAACCCCAGATTAAATACAGGATAACTCTGATATAAGAGATGAATAGAGATGGCCAAATTTCACTAAGACTAAACATGCAAAGATGCAGAAAGAGAAACAGTCAAGACATTGCAAGCTAACAAAAGATGATCTAATACAGAGCTGAGCGAGAATGAGAGACAAACAATTAAACATAGTATCAGAACCAAAACATGCAAAATGACAGAAGAAATATCGAAAGCCAACAAGATGAGGAACCCCAATACTATAGCAGACAAAGAAGCACAGGGACATCAACATAAAGCTACAAACCACAGGATACTCTAATGAAAGAGAACAATTGAACTAATTATGCCAAGAAACAGAGAAGGCGGCTAGTCATGATATTGCGAACCAACAAATCAAGGCATGTCTTTTAACTCTAAAAGAAATTATGATAGAACAAACATATACCCTAGCACTAACAGGTTCAAAGAAACACGGAAAGATATAGAAGATGAACAGATTAAGAGATAGATATGGTCACAGAGAAACAGACAGGAATAGGACATGATTTGCAACAGAGGAAAGTAAACAGAAAGGTTCTAAACTATCATGTGAAGCAAGAATCAAAAACAGACATTTATAGGCATGCTTAAACAAAAATACACAAAGCAAAGCATACAAAAGAAAGCAAATAGGGGTCGGGGGACTTAGCTTGCAGGGCCGGTCCCCTGAGCTTCCTATCTCTTCACTCTTCTCACCCTCTTTTCTTTTCTTGTTTTCTTTTTTCTTTATTTCTTTTCTGGACTCTCTTTTTTTCTTTTATCTTCTTTTTCCTTCTCTGATTTTCTTTCAGGCCTAAAGACGAAGCCTTTTGGATTTCAGCTTGAAGAGGGGTGTTTGGGTGAGGGTAAAGAACGGATCTTGATTGGGGTTGAATTTGGGGTCGCCGGAGTTAGGGTTCCGACGACCTTATTTGGAATATTCGAGACGTTCCGTGGGGATTCGAAGGTGAAGGCTAGTATGGTTGGATAGATCATGTGAAGCGGAATCGAACGGCATTGGTTTTATGCGGTGGTTCATACTTTAGTGGTCACCGGCGAAGATTCCGGTGACCGGGACTTTGAAGAACAGGGTGTTCTCTCTGGGTTTTGGGTGTGTTATGGAATGAAGAAGAAGGAGAAGAAGAGAGGAGGGATGAAGAGAGCCGGCGACCACCGTGGATGATGGTGGCCGCCATTGGCCGGCTAGGGTTTCTGGGTTGATAATGATGAAGATGAAGAAAGGAGAGGAGAGGCGATTAGGGCGGCGTCTCTAGGGTTCATGAAATGGGCGAGAAATTCAGACAAGGCCCTTTTATAGGCCGACCGTCCCAGATAATCTCGACCGTCCAATTGATGGAGATCGACGGCTCATACGCGCGTTACTAAAACGGCGTCGTATCGTCACTCATGAGGCCAAGGCCATCAACCGTTAGATCAATTAGAACGGACGATTCAGATTCAATCTCCCATCCCCATTAATTAATTAGCCCTAATAATCAACTATTATTCTCAGCCGTTGATTTGAGGAGACGAACGGCTGAGATCACCTATGCTCAAAACCATTGGACCGGGTTTCCTTTGGGCTTAGGGACTGGGCCAGCCATTCGGATCACATTTGGCCCAGATTTATTACACAACATATATTTTTGTATTTTTCCGATTTTAATGATTTTTATGTATTTTTTATAGTTTTTTTCTTTTTCTTTCATGAAAAATTATAAATCCTAATTTACTATTTACTCTAATTTTCTAATATTTTTTTGCAATTTTTCTGCTATTTTTCTTTATTTTCTCCTATTTAAGCTATTTTTAATTTTCTTAAAATCTAACTAATTAAACAAAGTAATTAACTAGCCTAATTTTTTGATTTTTTCTAATTTTTACTTATTCAAACACACAAAATATAGCTAATTTCAAACAAAGCAAGTAATTGCACTCAAAAACATATTTATTTTAATTTTTGGAATTATTTACCCGGTGCAAAAATCATGTGCTCACAATGGCGACAGAGGGTATTCAGGTAGACCCAAAGAAGATTGAGGCAGTCAAGAATTGGCCTCGACTAGCTTCAGCGACTGAGATTCGAAGTTTCTTGGGATTAGCAGGTTATTACCGCCAGTTCGTAGAGGGATTTTCATCCATAGAAGCCCCGATAACCAGATTGACCCAGAAGGGTGCCCAGTTCAGGTGGTCAGATGAGTGTGAGGAGAGCTTTTAGAAGCTCAAGACAACTCTGACTACGGCGCCGATATTAGTTTTGCCCACAGGTTTAGGGCCTTATACAATTTATTGTAATGCTTCCCATATTGGGCTTGGTGCGGTATTGATGCAGGATGGAAGAGTCATTGCTTATGCTCCGAGGCAACTAAATATCCACGAGAAGAATTATCTGGTCCATGATCTAGAGTTGGCAGCCATTGTTCATGCTTTAAAGATTTGGAGGCATTACCTATATGGTGTGACATGTGAGGTGTGCACTGATCACAAGAGTCTGCAATACTTGTTCAAGCAGATGGAGTTGAACTTGAGGCATCGGAGGTGGTTGGAGCTATTGAAGAATTATGATGTTACTATTTTGTACCACCCGGGGAGAGCCAATGTGGTGGCCGATGCATTGAGTAGGAAGCCCGCCAGCATGGGTAGTCTTGCTTATGTTCCGGTCAACTAGAGACCACATGCTTTGGATATTCTGGCTTTGGCCATTCGATTTGTGAGGTTGGACATTTCTGAGCCTAGTAGAGTATTAGCTTGCACGGTCGCTCATTCTTCATTATTGAAGCGTATCCGTGATCGACAGTTTGATGATCCTCATTTGTGTGTCTTGAGAGACACGGTGCAGTATGGAGGTACCACGAAGGTGACTTTAGATGATGATGGTGTTTTAAGGTTGTAGGGGCAAGTTTGTGCACCCAATGTCGATGGGATTCGAGAGTTTATCTTAGCAAAGGCCTATAGTTTGCGGTATTCTATTCACCCGGGCTCCACAAAGATGTATCAGGACTTGCGACAGTATTATTAGTGGCGTAGATGAAGAAAGATATTGTTGCATATGTGGCTCGATGTTTGAACTATCAGTAGATTAAGTATGAGCATTAGAGGCCTGGTGGTCTGTTTCAGAGGATTGTTCTTCCCGAGTGGATGTGGGGGAGGATTACCTTGGATTTCATTATTGGACTTCCGATGACTCAGAAGAAGTTTGATGCTATTTGGGTCATTATTGATAGGCTGACCAAGTCAGCACATTTCATTCTTGTTGTAGCCACTTATTCATCGGAGAGGTTATCTAATATCTACATCCAAAAGATTGTTCACCTTCATGGGGTGCCGGCATCTACCATTTCGGACAGGGGTATGCATTTTACCTCGCGCTTGTGGAGAGCAGTTCAGTAGGAGTTGGCCACCCAGGTTTAGTTGAGCACAACGTTCCATCTTCAGACGGACGGCCAGTCCAAGAGGACTATTCAGATATTGGAGGAGTCATTGATTTTGGAGGCTCGTGGGACCATATTTTGCCTTTAGCAGAGTTCGCCTACAACAACAGCTACTAGTCCAGCATTCAGATGGCTCCATATGAGGCATTGTATAATTAGCGATGTCGGTCTCTAGTCGGATGGTTTGAGCTGGGAGAGGCTCGGTTATTGGGTACAAATTTAGTTCAGGAGGCCTTGGATAAGGTCAAGATCATTCAGGACAGGCTTCATTCGGCTCAGTCGCGGCAAAAGAGTTATGCGGATCGTAAGGTTCGAAATATAGTTTTCATGGTTGGTGAGCGAGTATTGCTCCGTGTATTGCCTATGAAGGGTGTGATGAGATTTGGGAAGAAGGGAAAGCTTAGTCCTAGGTTCATTGGCCTATTTGAGATTCTTGATCGTATGGAGAGGTGGCCTATAGACTTGCCTTGCCAACTACCCTGTCAGCCGTGCATCCTGCGTTTCATGTGTCCATGCTTTGGAGGTATCACGGCGATCCGGCCTACGTGTTAGATTTTAGCACTATCCAGTTGGACAAGGATCTGTCTTACGAGGAGGAGCCGGTAGCTATTTTAGATCGGTAGGTTCGACATTTGAAGTCAGAGAGTTTTCCTTTAGTGCATGTCCAGTGGAGAGGTCAACCTCTTGAGGCATCAACTTGTGAGTTCGAGCTTGATATGCGGAACCGCTATCCTCATCTATTTCCCGACTCAAGTACTTCTTCCTTTTATCTGTTCGAGAATGAACAATTATTTTAGAGGTGGAGAACCTGAAGACCCAAAGGGTCATCACCGGATTTTTCTCTTTTTTCATGCTTCTAAGGCCTTGAAAAACTCACTTTTAGTTGCCTTGATTTACGTGCGCAGTCCCGGTGCATAGCCGGAAAGATGATATGTTAAATTTTGTGAAAATTTTCAAAATGTGGCTTTAAAATGATTAAATTTGATTTCTTTCAACATTTTTGGTAAACGGATCCAGAACCGTGATTTAACGGTCCCGGAGGGTTAGTAGAAAAATATGGGACTCGGGCATGTGCCCGGAGTTTTTTCTGTGAAATTGTTTTTCTGAAATTATTAAGGAAATGGAAATGAAAATTGATTAAAAGACTGTGGCATTGGGCTCGTATTTTGGTTCTGATGCACGGTACAAGTCTTAAATATGTGTTAAGCTCTTTCTGTAAAGTTTGGTCGAAATCAGACGTTATTTGACGTGTTTCAGACCTAAATATCTAAAGTTGGAAGTTTATGAAGTTATAATGAAAGGCTTGATTCAACGGTCTTGATGTTATTTTGACGGTTTGATCGCTCGAGTAAGTTCGTATGGTGTTATTGAGTTAGTGTGTGTGTTTGGTTAGGAGCCCCGAGAGCTCGAGAGTGAATTGGAGTTGGTTTGGGGTGTTTTTAAACTTAGGAAAAGATTAGATTTTTGCTGCAATTTTAACTCATGCATTTTATTCTTCGTGAACGCGGCCCCAGGCTCGCGTTCACAGTGCTTTTGTGATCCCCTCTTACGCGTTCGCGGCTCGCTTCACACGATTGCGTAGTTCATTCAAACCCTTCACCGCGTTCGCATTTGCTTCCTCGCATTCACATAGACCAACTCCCAGGGGCCCCCACCAGCTTCCTCTTCACGTTCGCATTACACCAATCGCGAACGCGATGCTCCCAGTTTCTCTTAATCGCGAATGCGTCCTATTAGTCGCGTTCGCGTAGGGTAAAAATGTCCAGTGAATTTTTTTTAAAAGAACAGAAGCAGTACGCTCGTGATTTCTTCACTTTTCTCACGAGCTCTCTTCTTTCCCAAGCTGTAGGAAGCCATTAAAGTCCCCATTCTTCAAGACCACTTGGGTAAGTAATTCCCCACTCATTTCCTTTACTTTTTCTTCATTAATTGGCAAGTTTCCAAGCCTAAATCATAAAATCAAAGTAGAAATTAAGGGTTTTGGGTAGAGTTAGGGTTTTGGGAATGTTGGGTGATTCAACCTCAATTTTGGGTCGAATCTTTAAACAAAGTATATATTTGAACTTGTGGGGATATGGGTGACTAGGTTTTGGTCCGAGCCTCGGGTTGGGACCATGTGGGCCCGATGTCGAATTTTGGTAATTTTGGAAGAATAATAGAAAATTCATATCTACACTATGGGATATTGCCATTGAGTCTTTATTGATACTATTGAATTAATTATGCATAGATCTCATTGTTTTAGAGTCGGATTGTAGAGGAAAGGCGGTAGTTGAGGATTGATTGCTATTCTTTGGACCGAAGTAAGTGTTTGATCTAACTTTGGCTTGATGGAATAGGATTAGAGTGTTATTTATTGCTAATTGCTAAATGATCGAGTACGGTGTATAGGCATGGTGACGGGTATCTATGCACCGGTGTCTAGCATGACCGTGGGTCCTTGTTTGTACTTATTCTGATATTTTTGGGACTCTTCCATGCTAATTGATGAATTCTACATAATGTGAAGGGTATGTGGATTTGTTATGAATAGTGAATTCTTTGGAGCGTTGGCTTGAATGATAAAAATACTATTGAGTAAGAAATGAAAGAAATGGAAAGAGATATGATTAATCCATTGCCGAGATGGTTTGAGTATATTGATTATCTCCCTTGCCGAGATGTGAAATTTGTTGTTGTTTCTCCCTTGACGGGATTTAGGTGTTTAATTGTTTTCCCTTGCCAGGACATTTCTTATTATTTGCTTATTCTTTCACCCGTTTGGTTTTGATTGTTGTTTGGGTGAGGAAGAGTAATAATGCACGAAGGGTCATTCCGTGCCATGTTTGATTATATTTGCACGAAGGGTCATTCCGTGCCATGTTTGATTATATTTGCACGAAGGGTCTTTCCGTGCCATGTTTGATTATATTTTCCGGACCTGGGTGTCTTTCCTAACCCGCGCGTTGCCCCTGTGTTGTTTATTACTTATAAGCCAAAGATCTTACCAATTATAACTGAATTCACATTTTTCAAACATAACCACACTATTAACATTACTAATAAATTTACAAATTACAATGCCCGACACATATATATACATACATAGGCCATAGTCCCACAGTTTACTGTCTACAGAACCTCTAGGACACACAGGATGATACAATACTTTTCGGTAACAAGGCTCTGGCTATACCTTTCAAAATCAAAATAAAGTCTAAACAGAGGTGGCATGAGCCACGCAAGACCCCGGGAAGGAAAGGGGCTCACCAAAACGGGCAGTGGAAAATGAAGGATACTACTGCCGATGAGCGGAAGTACCTGCTACTGATCCACCTACAATCATAACAAGAATGTAACGTCCCCAGAAAAAGGAACGTCAGTACACTGGAATTGTACTGGTACGTATGGACAAACGTTTTCCCAAGTAAACTCAAGCCATTAAGCAAGTAAATCACGGGGATAAGACAACCAATGAATTACACCAAGAATTGATAAAGCCAGCCAACCATGTTTCCACATTTACCTCGTTTCAAGTAGTTCTCAGCCCAAAGCACAATTAAAGATCAACAAGGAAGGCAACAACCAAACAATCACGGAAAACACAATCAAGTCAAACAAAGGGGCAATCAGTGCCCCACAGGTTGCAAACTCTCGTGCTGTCTCCTTTCACAATTTTACATCAATTATTTCATATCAATTTCAATGGAGATTTCGATCGCTTTCCATCCTTATTACCTCGGCCACCCTTATCACCCCAACCCACACCTTATTACTTCGTGTTGCGGCGCGCAACCCGATCCCACCATACAGTTTCAATCACAAAAATCACAAACAACAAATAAGGCACTACACAAGATCACAACAAGTGCAAATAAGCAATTTACAAATTGGTTCATGCTTTCAAATACCTTTCAAACCAGTATGACAACCAAGTCACAATGTTTCCGTATTCGAGAGTATCCATACCATTATGTTCAACAATTTATCACAATTCTTTACCAATTTCAACCTTCTTTTTATCTTTCGGTTCATATTCCATACCATACCACACATAGTTCAACATCAATTGAATACCCAACAACCAAATCAAAGAATTTCACAACAATTCCTCAAAATTATCACATACCAACGAATTGCACACATAATGGCGATTTCACAAGAATCAAAGTTAGAAATACATACATGGAGTCGAATTTTACTTCTTTCAATCTCTTACTTAAGCTCACCCAAGTTATCCTAAGTTGCCAACTTCCATTTTTGCAAACTCTTACTCATACCCACTTCTCTTTGCTAAAATTCAAGTTCAAATAACATGCATGAGTGTTAAATTCTATTTTCAAAAGCTATTGTATGCAGTTCTTTCTTTGCCTTTGAAAACTGAAAAATTAGAGCAAAATGACTAGGGTTTTTACCTCTTAGAGATTTGGGGAAGATGAATTTTTGCCCTAGGATCTTCCGGACCAAACGAGTGGAACAATCTTTGAATATAATTAGATTTCTCTCTAGAACCCCTCTTTCCTCTCTCTAGTTTTGCTAAGAAAATATGAGAAAAATGAAGGTTGGGGTGTTTTATTAAAGAAGAGGTCGGGTCAAAATTTTATAAAAATTTGGACTGAGTCAATTTTGCGGTCGCATCTGTGATCGCAGAATCAACATGCAGTCCGCATAATGGACCGCAGAATTGCCCCTAAAAATGAACATGTTCTGTTACAATATGCGACCAGAATGCGGTCCGCATTCGTGTTCTGCGGTCGCAGAATGCACCGCAGATTTGACACTCAAAAATTCTCAAGAAACTATGCGATGGATTTGCGATCTGCATTTCCATTCTACGATCGCATATTGGACCACATTTTTAACATAATTTTTGGGAAACATTCTATTAAACTCTGCGGTAGGAATGCGGTCCGCATAGCAGATCTGCGATCGCATTCCTGACCGCAGAATCGACATTTTCTAGAAAAATTTATTCTTTCAATTTTTGAAACTTAAATCACTACCAGGGGTCCGAACTGCGGCGAGCTTCCTAACACCTTATTCAGACCATGACACCATGGCTACTAGGTTTCAAGCACAAAACTTTTATGGGGCCTTACAAACAAAGTTTTGGATTTTACAGTAGAAGCAGAACCAATGTTACTACCACATCCATACACTAGAACAAATAAACAAAAGTACTACAAGTTATCATCAGAAGAAACGAAACGGAGAGGCTGGACACTGATGGGACAGAATCTAAGAGGCATTGGGAGGAGTAGGTTCGGAAGTAGATGAAATTGTTTGGAGGACTAGATCCATACAATCATTTGCTCATATTTGATCATTGAGCAGTCTTTCTTTCAGGTCCCATGTTTGCTTCCTGAGCTCAGTGTTCTCCTTTGTCCAGCTACCAACCTCTTCGTTATGAGAATGACTGGAACCAGGTTCCTCTTGCAGCTGACTTATCAGAGTCTCAAGGATAGCAATCCTTGCTTTAAATAACCTTATCTCAATAGTAGCACTGTTTTGAGCATTGATCAGATGAGAAATAGTTGAAGTGCTTGTGAGCACGTGATTTTTGCCCTACATGAGAGTTACTCCCAAAAAAATTCAAAATAAAATAGTTTTGTGTTGTGTGTGATTTTTGTGGATTTTGTGTTATTTTTATTTATGGTTTGTATTTATCTGTGCGTGTTTATTTGTTTAAAATTAATAAAAAAAAATACAAAAATATATGTCGCGTGCGCATTTCGGAGTTTAATTGTGCGCTTAGGAATTAACTGGACCGTGTTTTATTTTTAAAGAAAGAAAATTACAAAAATACGTATTTATTGCCTTTGTGTCATTTAATGTACAATTGTGTGATTTGGTATTTAATTATATATGTTAATTGTTAGTAAAAATTAATTATATGTGCTACAAGTTAACGATTTTATATATATATATATATATATATATATATATATATATATATATATATATATATATATATATAGAGCCTAGTTTTAGGAAATAAAGAGATAGGGAAATTAGATTGGGCCAAACCCAGTCCAAAACACCAGGCCCAAAACGTCCCAGCAGAACAGGTCTTTCAAAGACTCCCTCCAAACGACGCCGTATTAGGCTTTCTAGCAAGAACCGTTGATCAAATCCAGTGGATGGCCCAGATCAAATGCCCTTTGTAATCCAAACAGTTGTTTCAAATAGGTCTGATCTAAGCCGTTCCTCCCATCCAATCCAACGGTCGCCAATCGTCCCTGCACACCGACCCATATCCACACGAAAACCCGCCCGGTCTCAAACCTACTCGAACGACCCCGTTTCGTTAAGTAGGTTGATCCAAGCCGTCAATCTTAATCGATCCAACGGCCTGGATCAAATCCCTTAGTTGGTATATATTCCTAAACCACGCACCCGCCCCCCTAAACCCCCCTCGTCTTCATCGTCTTAGAGACGCTCAGAGCCCCGCCGTCCCCCACCGCACTCCGCCTACCGGAAATCGCCTCACGGCGGTTCCGGTAGGCCAAACCTCCCCATTTTTACACCAAAGAACCCTCCCAACCTCCTCTTTCAAACCCCATAACCCTTGTATCTCGAATCATCCTTGAACGTCTCGAATCTTCGATCGAAGGTTCGAGTCAAAACCAAAACCATGCCAAACCGCTCCAAACTCACCCCGAGCACTCCCATGACCTCCCTTATACACCCACCACCTTTAGCCCGGCTCGAAACTGGCCATAAATGGTAAAGCCCCAAAAACGGATACATGAACCCTAATTTTAGAAAAAAGGGATGAAATTGAGCGGAGATTGAGGTCTAATGGACCTTAATCTAGGTGTTCTCAACAGAGAACACCCCGATTAAGGCCCGTTGGGTTTCAATGTTTCAAGTCCAAGATCAAACCGGGTGGACGGATTCTGCTTGAGGTATTTTCATTCCCTCATGTTTTCTGTTTGTTTTCTTTATTTGCGTTTTAGTTTCAGAATTTGTTCTTCTTTTTTCTAGCATTTTTCTGCTCTTCCCCCAACAGACCTTTTTCAGGTCATTTCAATCTTTACTTGTTTTGTTTAAATTCAATGCTGTAATTGCTTTGTATGTCTAGTTTATTTAACGTCGGCAAATTAGTTAGTTTGTATGTTTGCTCATTCCTTGGTTTGCCCGTATGCAATTCATAAGTCTGCGGTTTATTTTTTGTTTGATTTTAGATTAGGGATTAATTGGATATAGCTGATAGGGTTTAATTAGTATTAGCCTTTTGTAATACCCTGCCCATAAGAGGGGCTAGTGGAACCTGCTGTACAGCAGGATATCCCACTAGTTTCCTGTAATCAGCATTTTTAATATTAGAGTCCATACATGGACACTTAGTAGTGGGGGGTTCAGGGAACCCAATGGTTTCAGCAGAGATAGGGATGGGCAGGGGTTTAGTTTAGGATTTTTTTGCACCATCAGGGGTTAATTTCTTAACTATAAGTATAGAGCTTAAACAGAATAGAGGGGGGACTTTTTTGGGAGAGTTTTCTTTGAGATTTGAGAGGTATAATTCTGAAAATAGTGAGTGAATTGAAAAGGGAAAACAGATTGAATTCGAGAAAGATTCTGCATTTTCTCTTTCTCATTGTTTCATTTGGGCTTACTATTCCATTGAATTGGTAGAACAAACCTTGAGTTCTGACCAATTCACTGATATCTTTTGGCTCAATATTTAGCCACTGGAATTTCAGAGGGGTATAGGGTTAACTTCAAATAGTTCTGGGTCCAACTAAGCTAGCTTCTGGGACAAATAGTGGTCTGTGGATATTTTCAAGGGTTTGCTGGGTATTTTGAAGTAAAAACTGGCCTGTCTAAGCTAATTCTGGGGTGACTTGCTGTTTGGTTGTTGGTGTTCTGTTGTCATTGCTGAGTTGCTGTTTGATCACTGCCAAGCAGTCACTGACCTCTCATTTCTTCATTTTCTGCTATCAATTTCCAGGTACACAACTATTACTTTGTAAGTCGGGACTCGAAGCATGAAATACAAATGAAGAGCTGAAGCTCCATGATTTATGTTTAAATTATATTCTAAATTAATATTGTATATCTATAGGGTAGTTAAATTCATCTGTTGAAACTACTAGTTGCCTCATTACGCATAGCTGAGTAGTGATCTGCAGTTGTTTAGGGGGTAAACTCCATTCCTATGTAGGCTATATAGAAAGGAACTAATGGTGTAGTATTCATATCTTGTCACATCCAGTTTATTTCATTTATAGTATATGCGAAATGCACATCAGTCCCTTAAGTTAAATCACTTAGTAGTTTGAATTATTTTATGTTAAACAACTTGTTCGCATAAAATTGGCAAAAAGAACAGGTTCCCGTAAATGTCATCTTCGGGTTTAACAAAAAAATGCGTTCAAACACCCGCTTAGAATAGGTTCGAAGCATGTAAATAATACAGGATCTTTTCTTCTTGTACTTTAGAGGCAAACCTAAACGAAGAAAATGTAATCACTATAGGATTACCCTTTTTTTTAAATAAATGGGACGAGCCGTTTAGCTAATTTTGCGGCCCTTCGCAATGTAGTAATACGCAATCACTTTAGACGTGTTTTCAATCATTTTACTTTTCTTAAATACGGGTGTGCATTTCATGCAACCCAAATCCAAATCCAACAACGTAGAATAAGAATGTGTCGAGGATCCGGGTGCATTTCATGTGACGTGATCCGAAAACGCGTTCTTAAACAACGTTCTTTTTCTTGAGTAGTAATAATTGACGAAAAGCGGTAAATAATTCTGAAAGGGCACAAATAGGATAATATGTATTAAAATCAAGCATTTTGGCCAAATATGACAGTTGACCGACCGTGCTAGAACTACGAAATTCGGGAATGCCTAATACCTTCTCCCGGGTTAACAGAATTCCTTATCCGGATTTCTGGTACGTAGACTGTTTAACAGAGTCATTCTTTTACTCGATTCGGATTCAACCGGTGACTTGGGACACCATAAATCTCCCAAGTGGCGACTCTGAATTGAATAAATAAATCCTGTTTCGATTGTCCTTTAATTGGAAAAACTTCATACGCACCCTCGCGGGTCAGCGGAAAAAGGAGGTGTGACAGCTCTGGCGACTCTGCTGGGGAAGTATAAACCCAGAACCACTGGTTCAGGGTTTAAGAATTCGAGATTTGAATAATTGTGGTATTTGGCTTATTATTGTCTGATTTTATTATATGTTTGTATTTAATGTGCTAAATGTTGCTTTTACCGCTTTGATATGTTGTGAATTGTACATATAAATTGTGCCGAAACCAATCTCCTCTCTGAATCTTCTAAATCATGAAGAAGGGTGCACTTTGTGTGACTTCTTTTCTGTATAGTGTCTAAATCCCACTTTAGAACGAGGTTTGGATAAGTTGCAAAACCGGTGAAGCTTCTGTATTCCCGGGTTGCTGCCTCCTCCTCGGCTCGAGTTGTCCGCTCGGGTAAGCCAGGTCTAGAACAATAACCCCAGGTTTTCTTTACCTAGAATAACAAAGCTTCATGCCGGATCCCTAGTAGGAACGTTTATTTGCATCATCTTGCATTTGACTTAGGGGACTCAACACAGGGGTTGGGTTCGTCTAGGACAGGTGACCTGAAATGAAAAGACCATCCTGCTGCATCCTGTTTGTCTTACGCATTTATCTGCTTTAGACTTGCATGCTGACTAGTTTTTAAAAAAAAGGGGGAAGGAAAAATAGTGCGTTTTATTCTTGAAATAGATAAAAATAGTTTACTTGTTTCTCAGTAAAATAAATAAAAAAATAAATAAATAAATAAATAGTTTCCATTTACAGATGGTAGCTTGTTTTATTAAAACCGAACTACGCGGGTTTGATTCTTATTGGATGTGAGATACGTAGGCAACCTTTGTCAGGTCCAACTTCACCTTTTGCAAAAATAGCCAAAATATCGAAACTAATATTTCATCATAAATAAGTCGGTGATGCTATTTTCGAAAACAGCCGAATGTTCCCGAAAGGGACGCCGGAAAGCTGATTTCGTATAAACGGCCACCTTTGGGTCAATTTTTGATTTTGACCAATTTACCCACACAGCCTTAAAATCTTTGTCCCCGAGACGTTGAAAGGCCGTGATTGAAAAACTGAGATTTTTTTTGTTTAGTAAAACAAAGTAGTTTTTCTTTTCTTTAATCACCTTAATAAATATGCAGGATGAGCACGAATCAGAATAAATCGTTTTCAGTCTGTAGCGAGGTCCCTCAGCAGCTCCACATATGGTGGAATGATTTGGAAGAGAGTAGTAAAAAGATAGTGGAAAGAATTTTGGGAGGTTTTGTTAATCTGCTGAATATCAAGACAAGGAAAGACATCATCGAGGCACTGATATCGTTCTGGGATCCTACCCGCAATGTGTTCCATTTTGTCGACTTTGAACTTACACCCACGCTAGAGGAGATTACAGGCTATGCAGGATTAAATGGGAAATTAAGAGGACAATACTTGTTTTCACCAAGACCGGTATCTCCGCATGGGTTTCTGGATTTACTAAGCATTAGTCGGAAGGTGAAAAATGATGATTTATCAGGAGGAGGTTGCGATCTTCAATTCTTATACCAACGGTACGACACTCCTCGGGGTTTTGAAGAGTCAAATCTTGGACTAACTCACGCAGGGAATAGAACCAAGTGGGAGGCCAGACGAATTCTAGCATTCATAACGACGTTCTTGGGGATTGTGATTTGTCCACGCGAAGATAAGAAAATAGAGATAAATCTTGTAGGAATAGCCGATGTTGCAATCAAAAAGGCTACCAGCACGGTAGTCCCTTTGGTTTTGTCCGAAATCTACCGAGCCTTGACTATATGCCGAGAAGGGGGTAATTTCTTTCAAGGATGCAATCTGTTACTCCAATTGTGGATGCAAGAACACCTCCATCACCGGGCACAATACATGAACCATGGGTTGACTGGAAAAAGCTGTATTAGGGGTTTTGAGGAATGGATGATAGGCGATGTATTCCCCGAAGGCGTCGAAGCATGGCTTGCACGACTAAGCTCAATAGAAGCCGATCAGGTTGAATGGGCGTTCGGGTGGTTACCTGATACTGAAGTAGTATATATGGCAGCCGAGGAATGTTATATTCTTCTGATGGGGATCCGCAGTATCCAACCGTATGTTCCTCATCGGATATTACGTCAACTAGGAAGATTTCAGGTTATTCCTACTGATCAAGATCTAAGAAAGCACGCCATTGAGTTGAGTCCAGGAGTCGTATTCCCCGAAGAAAAGATTAGAAAGCTGTGGCATGAATGTAGATTCCTTGAGCCTAAGACTATGGTTCGAGAACTGGCTAAGGGTGAGGTAGATCCAAAGTACAATGCCTGGTTCGGAAAAAGGTTTCAGATTCGTCGGAAATGTGCTAAAAGAGCCCATGTCCAACAGTTCACGGAGGATTCACAAGAGCAATGGAATTGGCTAGCAAAGGAGGAGGGTTACAAGACGAAGATTGGTAAGATAGAACAGCAGGTCCGGGACCTTCAATTCGAGAAGAGTATGCAAGCTACCGCCGACGAAGGAGATAAAAA
Organism: Nicotiana noctiflora; assembly: GCA_032618575.1. Classification (NCBI taxonomy): domain Eukaryota; kingdom Viridiplantae; phylum Streptophyta; class Magnoliopsida; order Solanales; family Solanaceae; genus Nicotiana; species Nicotiana noctiflora. The sequence goes on along the minus strand of JASVEL010007077.1, from coordinate 289,041 downwards.
GAAGTTGGCACAAGAAAATGACTTTTTGAGGGTTCAAATCCAACAAATGAAAAGGGATGCTGACAGACAATTGAGGAGTCGATCGGAAGAAAAATTGATAAAGGGTTTAAAAAATCGAGTCACAGATGTCCAAAAAGAATTGGAAGAGTCAAAGGCCCAAACGATGAGGATCCGCGCTAGCTGGAGAAGGGAGGCACATCAACAGGCACTTCATCTACAACAAGTAGAAAAAGATTATACTGAGGTCATCACCAATCTGAGGGAAGTAAATGTTACCCTCAGGGAACGGGTCTTCAAACAAGCCCGGGATGCCAGGGTAGACCTCGACCGTTGCCACAATTTGATGGCACGACTACAAGAACAAGTGGATAGGCTCTTAGACCAGGTCACCAACAATGCTCGAAGATTGGGGGCAAAGAACCAGCAGATAGAACAGCTACTCAGAGAAAGGGACAGGATCAAGGACAGAATTGAAGAAATCGGGCATTATGTCACCATGAAGTGCTTAGCTTGTGAACAAATGCCCCGCACTGCCCTTTTTGCTTCGGTTATGGACTATGTTCATCAAATCATGAGAGAGCTAAGAGGACTACACAGGGACCTCACGCCAAGGCCCGCGGCAAGGCCGAACGATGCCTCGCGGGCCCCTAGGAGTTTAAGAGCATTAGGCTATTGATTAAAAGATGTATTTTTTTTTTGAAATTTTGAAAATTGGTTGGCATTTTTATTTTAGTATTTTTATGTTTTTCTTGAGTCAAGCATTTCTCTCATTTTGTTGATTATTGTAAGACATGTTTTGTGACCATAAAGGTTTTTCATTATAAGAATTCCAGAATTTCGCCACAATCTTGTTACCAGAACTACGCTCGGTCTGATTCACGCGGAGACGTGATACGTAGGCAATCCACATAAGGTTCGACCGTCACTTAAGAAAAAAAAAGGGTGGTTAATTGATAAAAATGCTAAAAGCAAGTGAGGGTTCAAAGCTAATTGAAAAGAGAGAGGCTGGAATGACGCATATGGTAAATACATATAGAAATGGTTAACTGATTAGGTGCATTGCATCCAACGTGCGATAACGTATCTGTTAAACTCAGTAAGCTAATGAGTTTGTTGCATTTCCAGAAAAGTTTAGCAGTTGACTTGACAGAATATACTGGCCAGCCACCATTACCGTATTAGATCTAAAGGGTCAATTCCAGGAAGCATGTCTAGTTCCGGTAAAAGTCTCGAGGAAGAGAAATCAGAGATACAGATCATGAAAGAGGAGGTAGATCGGTTGAGGCAATAGATAACAGAGATGCACCTAGCCTGGGCTAGGGGACAGTCCTCACCAAACCTCCCTACCCTCGCATCAGCCCCAGAACATCCACCCCTTGATCCTTCGACAAGCGCCCCAATCTATCCGTACTATCAAGGGGAAAACCCTTATGCCACCCAAATTCCACCAGCCAAACAAAATCCTCCTCCCCCGGTCACCCCTTTTTTTGTGGCACCTCCACCTGCTACTCTACAAAAATCGTCCGGTGAGCCGCATGACAACCCTTACTATCCTCCCGAGCCTACCTTTAGGGCTCCTGAACCGCATCCACACACCCCTCACTGGGATAACCCGGCAGAACCGGAAAAGCACCTCCAAAGTTTGGAGCACGAGGAAGTTATTCGAAAAGTTAAAAGCCTGGAGCAGTCTCTCAGGAATATGCACGATTTGGGCAACCAGGTCAGTGTCGCTTACAAGGACCTGTGTCCATTCCCAGATGTCCAATTGCTAGTCGGGTTTAAAATGCCCAAGTTTGACCTATACGAGGGGCACGGTGATCCAGTAGCCCATCTTCGAGGGTTTTGTAGTAAAATGCGAGGAGCCGAAGGGCGAGATGAGAGTCTGATAGCTTACTTCGGTCAGAGCTTGGGGAGGTCTGCACTAGAGTGGTACACTAGGCAGGATCCCAGCAGATGGTTTACATGGGACGACTTGGCCCAAGCATTCATCGGCCAGTTCCAGTATAATCTTGAAATAGTCCCCGATCGCTTATCATTGCGAAAGTTAGAGAAAAAACCCGTCGAAAGTTTCAGAGAATTTGGTTTCCGCTGGAGGGAACAGGCAGTAAGGGTAGATCCACCAATGAGAGAGAATGAGATGGTGGATTACTTCCTGCAGACACTAGAGCCGACCTATTTCAGATATCTGGTGACGTCCGTCGGTAAATCATTCACTGAGGTGATAAAGATGGGGGCTATGATCGAGGAAGGCTTGAAAGCTAACAAGATCATGAGCTATTCAGCGTTGAAAGCCACCACTCAAGCTATTCAAAGTGGTACCGGAGGAGTGCTTGGGAAAAAGAGGAAAGAAGAAGTCACGGCAGTCGATTCCGGAGCATGGTTCAGAAACAGAGGCCCCGCACCCGAGTATAACCCACCACAGCCTCACCCCCAAAATTACTTCTATAATCCATATAACCACCCACAACACTACTATCCAGCACCTGATCCCCATTTTACTGTCCATCACGCTCAGTCATATGCCACATCTCCCGTCCATGCACCATGGCGTGCACCAAACCCGCAAAATAATCATCCACCCCCAAGACCGTATAGAAACCCCACGGGCGCGGGTTTTCATCCGAACCAAGCATTCAAGAGCAACAGGGCGCCAAGGCCAAAGACTTTCACTCCCTTGGGAGAGTCTTACACCAGTTTGTTCCACCGATTGAAGCAAGTAGGGTTGCTGAATCCGGTCGAGGCTAAGCTACCAAACCCTCTTCCAAAGAACCTAGATCATTCAATAAATTGTGCATATTGCTCAGGATGTCCGGGGCACGACACAGAAAAGTGTTGGAGGTTGAAAACAGCTATCCAGGAACTCATCGACACTCGCAGAATTGAGGTCCAGACTCCAGCGGAACCCGACATCAACCGAAATCCACTCCCAACTCATCATGAGACCAACATGATCGAGCTGGTATGGGTGGAAGAGGGACGGGAGAAAACCTCTCAGGCCGTGATGATGATCAGATCTAGTGGGGTCGGAGTGAAAAAGGGGCCAAACTCCGACGAGTCACTCATCCGTAAGAAGGAAGAACAGGTTGGGTCGGAAGCAGAAAGGGGAAACGCAAGCGAAGTACCGGTGAGGCCAAGGGAAGTAAAAATAGTTGTACCAGGGGCAGCAACCAGACCTGTCTTAACTGTAACAGGTGTTCAAGTGGATCCTTTCATCATCAAGCTAGCAACACAGTTGCCGATAGCTGATAGCAAAGCTATTCCGTGGAATTATGATCGGGTCACGACAACTTACAAAGGAAAAGAAATTAAAGAGGAAGTCTGCGAAGCGCAAGGTTTGACCCGTTCAGGGAGATGTTTTGCCCCGGCGGAATTGAGGAAGACTACTCCGGCAACACTGAAAAAGCCGGTAACTGATGAAGAGGCAGAAGAATTCCTGAAAAAGATGAAGCTGCATGATTATTCTGTCTTAGAACAGCTGAAGAAAACCCCTGCGCAAATCTCATTGCTATCCTTGCTGATACATTCTGAAGAACATCGGCAAGCTTTGATGAAAGTTTTGAATGAGGCCCATGTACCTGATAAGATCTCTGTGAGTCATTTGGAAAAGATCACCAATAGGATCTTCGAAGCAAACCGGATCACTTTCACCGATGATGAGTTGCCGGAGGAAGGCACCGAGCACAATAGTGCTTTATATCTTACGGTGAAGTGTGAGGAGTCGGTGGTTAGCAAAATTTTGGTCGACAATGGGTCCGGTGCGAACATTTGTCCTCTCTCTACACTAAACAATTTGAAAGTGGATATCGACAGGGTACGCAAGAACATCATATGTGTCCGAGGGTTTGATGGAGGAGGCAAGGCATCGGTCGGGGACATAATATTAGTCTTGACAATCGGACCTGTGGAGTTCACCATGGAATTCCAGGTGCTGGACATGGAAAATTCATACAACCTTCCGATAGGACGACCGTGGATCCATGCTGCAAAAGCGGTTCCATCCAGCCTACACCAACTAGTCAAGTTTGAGTGGGATCGACAGGAGATCGTAGTCCATGGAGAGAATGATCAACAACCAGGCACCATCGTCCCCTTTGTCGAGACAGAAGAAGATGTTGGGCCATGGGTATACCAGATCTGCAATGCGGTATCCGTCAACCGAGTTCCAAAAGGGGAATGCATTTTCAATGACAGAATAATTACTGCAGACGTCATGGTGGCTCATGAAATGCTGAGAAACGGTTTCGTACCTGGCAAAGGTTTAGGTGCATCTCTGCAAGGAATCATACAACCGGTATCCGTGGTCGAAAATGTGGGAACCTTCGGCTTGGGATTCAAGCCAACACCAGAGGACATCCAACGACAAAGGTTAGCAGAAGACATGGGTGCTCCCGAAGCCTGTTCCGCGTCTTTTCCGATCCTTTGTCAGGTCCGGGATAAGAGGACATCCGACGACAAAGGTTCCCAGTCCTATGGTTAGGCCAGACGAAGAGTTCTTGAGAAAGTTCGAGGACTTATTCTCAGATGTATGCATGCTAGAGGATGGCGAGGGACCCAGCCATGCCGAGATACAGTTTGTGGGATCGAAAGCAAAGTTGAATAATTGGAAAGCTACTCCTCTCCCTATCCGGAAGGAGTCTTGGTAGTTTGTTTTGGATTGTTTTCTTTCAAATTTTGTGTTGGGGCTATCCCCGAAGTAAAATCTGTTTGTTTTAAGTCGTTTTGTTTGAGTGTGCAAGTTTGTTTCTCCTTGTACAATTCCCATTAATGAAATTTTGTTCCCTTTGTTTCTAATTTTGTTTATTTTTCTTCTTTTTACTTTTCTGAGCAGCTTTCTTTCAACTGATCTTAATGATATGGCGTGCTTAAAGATTAATCAACCCAGTCTAGAAAGTCAATCAGGTTTGGAAATAATAACGCATGAAATAAGAAGTGACGAGAGTGAATCAAAATACGGCGATGATGAAGCCGGTAGAAGAAATCGGCGAAGAATTAAGTCACTTCGAGGAAAAGCCCAAACCTAATTTGAATGATACTGAGGTTGTTAATCTGGGGGATACGAATGATGTTAAAGAAACCAGAATAAGTGTCCATATCGAACCCAACCTGAGAGAAGAATTGATCAAAACACTCATGGAGTTTAAAGACATTTTCGCATGGTCGTACGACGACATGCCAGGACTCAGCACTGATCTAGTGGTTCACAAATTACCCACTGACCCGGCATGTCCTCCCGTCAAGCAAAAACTGCGGAAATTCAAGACGGAGATGAGTGTAAAGATCAAGGAGGAAGTAACCAAGCAGTTGCAGGCAAAAGTCATTCGTGTCACTCGATACCCTGAGTGGTTGGCTAATGTAGTACCGGTACCAAAGAAAGACAGGAAGATCAGAGTATGCGTGGACTACCGCAATCTCAACAAAGCGATCCCTAAGGATAATTTCCCGCTTCCCAATATCCATATCCTGATCGATAATTACGTCGGACGTGAGATCGGATCCTTTGTGGACTGCTACGCGGGATATCATCAGATCTTGATAGATGAAGATGACGCAGAAAAAACGGCTTTTATCACACCGTGGGGGACTTATTGCTACCGGGTAATGTCGTTCGGTTTGAAGAACGCAGGGGCAACATACATGAGGGCGATGACTACGGTATTCCATGACATGATACACAAGGAAATTGAAGTGTACGTGGATGATGTGATCATAAAATCTAGACGTCAAGAAGACCACGTTGCCGACCTCGGGAAGTTTTTTCAAAGACTTCGAAGATATGATATCAAGCTCAATCCGGCCAAATGTGCATTCGGAGTTCCATCAGGAAAGTTGCTAGGATTCATCGTCAGCCGACGGGGCATTGAGTTGGACCCATCCAAAATCAAGTCCATTCAGGAGTTACCCCCGCCAAAGAATAAAACAAAGGTAATGAGTTTGTTGGGAAGGTTAAATTACATCAGTAGGTGTATTGCTCAGCTTACAGCAACCTGTGAACCCATATTCCGTTTGTTGAAGAAAGACGCTACGATAGAATGGACGACAGAATGTCAGGAAGCGTTTGACCAAATCAAAGGGTATCCGTCAAACCCACCCGTACTAGTTCCGCCTGAACCGGGTAGACCCCTGATTCTTTATCTAACGGTTTTGGAGAATTCGTTCGGCTGCGTACTGGGGCAGCACGATCTTACTGGCAGAAAGGAACGGGCCATTTACTACCTCAGTAAGAAATTCACGGTTCACGAGGTTAAGTACACTCATTTGGAAAAGACATGTTGTGCCTTAACTTGGGTAGCCCAAAAGCCGAAACATTATTTGTCTTCTTACACCACCTACCTCATTTCGCGTTTGGAGCCGTTGAAGTATATTTTCCAGAAGCATATGCCTACCGGGAGGTTAGCAAAATGGCAAATATTACTTACAGAGTTCGACATCATATATGTGACAAGGACGGCTATGAAAGCTCAAGCCCTAGCCGATCACTTAGCTGAGAATCCTGTCGATGACGGATACGAACCTTTGAGGACGTATTTTCCGGATGAAGAAGTATTGCAAATTGATGGGTTGGAATTAACCGAGGATCCAGGGTGGAAGCTTTTCTTCGACGGAGCGGCGAACGCAAAAGGAGTCGGAGTAGGGGCTGTGCTTATCTCTGAAACAGGACATCATTATCCTGTTATTGCTCAACTGCGTTTTCATTGTACCAACAATATGGCTGAGTACGAGGCATGCATCTTAGGGTTGCGATTAGCGGTGGACATGGATGTACAAGACGTCTTGGTCTTGGGGGACTCGGACCTTCTGGTACATCAGATTTAGGGAGAATGGGAAACCAGAGATTTAAAGCTTATCCCGTATCGATAGTGTTTGCATGATCTGACTAAGCGTTTTCGGTCGGTAGAATTCAAACATATCCCAAGGATGCATAATGAGGTTGCCGATGCTTTGGCTACTTTGGCGTCAATGCTACATCACCCGGACAAGGTTCGTGTCGATCCGTTACATATTCAGATGCGGAATCAACATGCTTATTGCAATGTGATAGAAGAAGAGATGGACGGTGAGCCATGGTTTCATGATGTCAAAGAATACCTCAGGTTAGGAACATACCCGGAGCAGGCAACTGGAGATCAAAAGAGAGCCATTCGGCGATTGGAAAACGGATTTTTCCTTAGTGGAGGGGTGCTGTACAAAAGAACCCCAGATTTGGGATTGTTGAGATGTATAGATGCAAGTCAAGCCACAATAGTGATGATAGATATACACTCGGGAGTTTGTGGGCCACACATGAGCGGATACATATTGGCAAAGAAGATTCTTCGAGCAGGATATTACTGGCTCACTATGGAGCGTGATTGTATAAGTTTCGTGCGAAGATGCCATCAGTGTCAGATACACGGAGATTTGATTCATTCTCCACCGACCGAATTGCATACAATGTCGGCGCCATGGCCATTTGTTGCGTGGGGTATGGATGTTATCGGACCTATAGAACCTGCGGCTTCCAATGGTCATAGGTTCATTCTGGTAACGATCGATTATTTTACCAAGTGGGTGGAGGCCAAAACCTTCAAATTAGTGACCAAGAAGGCGGTGGTGGACTTCGTACATTCCCACATCATCTGCAGGTTTGGAATTCCAAGATAATCATCACAGATAACGGTGCCAATCTTAACAGCGGATTGATGAAGGAGGTATGTCAACAGTTTAAGATTACACACCGAACTTCCACACCATATCGTCCCAAAGCAAATGGTGCGGTTGAGGCGGCAAACAAGAATATAAAGAAGATATTGAGGAAGATGGTAGAAGGGTCTAGGCAATGGCATGAAAAGTTACCGTTTGCACTGTTGGGTTATCACACTACCGTCTGAACTTCGGTAGGTGCAACTCCTTACCTGTTGGTGTACGGAACTGAGGCAGTAATACCAGCAGAAGTTGAAATCCCATCCCTCCAAATTGTCGCTGAAGCTGAGATTAACGACGATGAGTGGGTCAAAACTCGATTGGAGCAATTGAGCTTGATCGATGAAAAGAGATTGACAACAGTATGTCATGGCCAACTGTATCAAAAGAGGATGGCGAGAGCATATAACAAGAAGGTACGTCCTAGGAAATTTGAAGTGGGACAGCATGTGCTGAAGAGAGTTCTACCACATCAGGCCGAAGCAAAAGGCAAGTTCGCTCCAAATTGGCAAGGACCGTTTGTTGTGACAAGAGTATTATCCAACGACGCCCTATGTCTGACTGATATTGAGGGAAGATGCACCGATATGGCTATCAATTCTGATGCAGTCAAGAGATATTATGTGTAATTCTTTAATGCATTGGTCAACGTTTGGTTTCGTTTGTTTGTAGTTGGCATTTTTCGGAGAATGAAATGACAGAGGCAATTTTTCTACTACCCAAACACTTTACCCTTGTTTTCCCCTTTGAGCCTTAATTATTCTTTCATATACCCTCTTTCGGAATCATCGAGGAAGATGTGTAACAAAATAGAAAAAGAAACAAAGAAAAGACACAAGAAAAAGTGAACTACGTTTGACCTGATTCCTCAAGAAGGATACGTAGGCGCACACGGCTCGGTCATAATAAAATAAAAATCAAAGATTCCCCCAAGCAACAAAACTGGGGCAGAAGTCATTGTTTCGTTTGAAAAGATAGTGTGGATTCCGAAAGTTGCAATGAGCTAACCGTTGAGGTTAAACCCCCTTTTCTTTAGCCTCACGCACAAAAAACCACATTAAGGACCAAAAAAGACCTCTCGATCAAAATTTGAGAAATGCCAAGTCATGCGAATGAAAACTACGAATGACACTTCAATCCTCGACTGAATCTAGGACTCACAAGTTGAAAAGGGATAGCCCTTTAGATAAAATTTCGTGGATAATACCCCAGCCCATCGCATGGAAAGAAAGCGAAATGAGAGAGTCTTAACGGTGAAAACCCTCGTGGGCACCTTAAGGCGAAGAAAGCTAAGAGAAATAAAATGAGAGAGTCTTACGGTGAAAACCTTTACAGGCACCCTAAGGCGACGGGAGGTCGAGAGAAATGAGAGAATCTCATTAGTGAAAACCCTTTGAAGGACACTATGAGGTGACAAGGCGAGATGATTACAAGGTGTCTGCATGAGACAAGGTTGGGACATTCGTGTGCTTCTAGCAAAACGCAGCCGTCAGAAAGTGATTGACATAAATAGACTCGGTAGATTAATCTCAAAGGCACGGAATAACCATTGGATCAGTTATACATTCAGATAAGTTTTTCCCAGTTTTGAGTTCAGAAAAGTTTTCCCTTTCTTTTTGTCATTCGCGGTCAGCATTCTTTATTTCATTTTTTATCTATCATTTTTCTCTCTTTTTAAAGATTTCTTTTTCAAAAATTGACTTTTCAAAGCTTAATACCAAGTTTCCCAAAGTGGTACAATGAAGATGAATAGGCGTGGAACAAGGCAATAAGACAAAAGTCGTTCCGATATTAAGATTGGAACGTCAGGTTGATTGGAAGGTTCACAGCAATTACGGAGTATGGTGGACACATATTACACATCCGGAAGATAGTTTCTCCCAACAGATCACCGACTAAGAGGGTCGGACCACACTGAAGTTTGGAATAAAATGAGAGATGAGAGATCTTGTTGGAAAGAGCACCATCCGCCAGCAAGTATCAACGTCGTCCCCAAAGTTCGAGGAAGGCCAAACAGCTAAAAGAGAAAAGGAAAATTGCCCCAGCAAGAGTGGCACGACCACTCACGACATTTTGAAACTAACAATTTTTCTTTGATTTAAAGCAGGAAAAGAGGGTTCGTCGGCGGAAAAGCATGCCACGTAGAAGGTTATCAAACTAGGGCAGAAAATTTTCTCCCATTGCGAAAATTTTCTTGAAAGAAAATACCCAGTGGATAAGGATAGAAAGCAACACAAGATTTTGGGAAATACCGGTTTCGAGCAGAATAGTTTTGAAAGAGGCCAGACAACACGAGGAAGTAAGCTTTGAGCCTAGTACCATCCCCAGCAATTCTTGGAGAAATGAAACACTGATTTTTCGAGATTTCCCCAGCCGCATTATGTACCATAAGTTTTTCAAGGAAGTAAAGCACAAGTCCCGAAGGAGGTTGGGAAAGAGGAAAAAGGAAAAGGGAGTCCCTGCCAGGGTAATCCTCAGTCAATGAAAATTCGACCCCAGCGAGCCCAGGAGAGAATAAAGGTTAAAGGAAGTAGAAAAAGAGGAAATAATGAATACTCCCCCAGTAGCATTATCTCCAGCAGGTAAGTAAACAGTTCCAAGGATACCCCCAGCAGTCAAAGGAAAAATAACACGACCCAGGAAGAAAGAAATTCCAAAACAAGGTAATTTAGAAGAAAAGGTGGCCCAAGAGACGATGCAGGAAGAAGAAAATGATACATGAAGCAAAGGAAGGCGATATGGATGGGATGGAGTTAGTGAGTTGTAAGTTGAAGTCAGGAAGCTAGCCTGAAGCATGGAGTGGCGATTTAGTTTCGAAGTTTATGAGTTGAAGTCAGGAAGCCCGCCTGAAGAATGGAGTGGCGATTTACTTTTGTAGTAGTAATTGAAGTCAGGAAGCCTGCCTGAAGAATGGAGTGGCGATTTAGTGTTGAAGTTGTAATTGAAGTCAGGGAGCCTGCCTGAAGAATGGAGTGGCGATTTAGTTTCGAAGTTTATGAGTTAAAGTCAGGGAGCCCGCCTGAAGAATGGAGTGACGATTTAGTGTTGAAGTTGTAATTGAAGTCAGGGAGCCCGCCTGAAGAATGGAGTGGCGATCTAGTTTTGAAGTTGTAGCCGAGGTCAGGGAGCCCGCCTAAAGAATAGAGTGGCGATTTAGTTTCAAAGTCTATAAGTTGAAGTCAGGGAGCCCGCCTGAAGAATGTAGTGGCGATTTATTTTGAAGTTATAGTGGAAGTCAGGGAGCCCGCCCGAAGAATGGAGTGGCGATTTATGATTAGAGTTTGTCGATAAAGTCAAAAGCCTGCCGAAAAAGCAGAACGACGTCTCCGGTTCTAAGATTTGATAAGGATAGTGAAGAGTTGGAAAGCGACAGAAATCCCCGGCATGAATCCAAGTTCATAATCGGAAGGAAGGCAACAAGGATCAGAAAGATATATTCAGACTTCGAAGGAGAATAGTTCGAAGATCACAAAGAAGGGACCAATGGTCGGAGTTCGGTAATCAAGATAGGCCGAAATAACAATTGTCATAAGAGAAGAAGCATGTGAAGAAACATCAGAGCCAGCAGGATGGCAAGGAACATGGCAAGATCAAGCTGAAAAGATAGATAAGAATTTGCAATACTGTAACCTGGTCTAGCTTCTTATTTTTCGTTTAGCACGGTGTAATAAGGAGATCGGTTAAGCAGTGGCATCAACATCAACAACAGTAACAGCATGATCACAGCAGTCATGGTAGTCCCAGCTACCAAAACTTCCCGAACTACATTGACCCGATTCCCTTTTAGCCAGGGATATGTAGGAGACCTTCGGGAGCAAAGGTTCGGTCAAACTCTTCCAAAAAATGCTTCATACGGAGTGCTCAAACGGGCAAAAAATCGCTCGTATCCGCTCACTTATCTTTGCACGAAAACTCTTCATATTTCCGCGCAAAGAGGGGCAGCTGTGAGCACGTGATTTTTGCCCTACATGAGAGTTACTCCCAAAAAAATTCAAAATAAAATAGTTTTGTGTTGTGTGTGATTTTTGTGGATTTTGTGTTATTTTTATTTATGGTTTGTATTTATCTGTGCGTGTTTATTTGTTTAAAATTAATAAAAAAATACAAAAATATATGTCGCGCGCGCATTTCGGAGTTTAATTGTGCGCTTAGGAATTAACTGGACCGTATTTAATTTTTAAAGAAAGAAAATTACAAAAATACGTATTTATTGCCTTTGTGTCATTTAATGTACAATTGTGTGATTTGGTATTTAATTATGTATGTTAATTGTTAGTAAAAATTAATTATATGTGTTACAAGTTAATCTGATTATATATATATATATATATATATATATATATATATATATATATATATATATATATATATATATATATATATATATATAATACAATATAGAGTCTAGTTTTAGGAAATAAAGAGATAGGGAAATTAGATTGGGCCAAACCCAGTCCAAAACACCAGGCCCAAAACGTCCCAGCAGAACAGGTCTTTCAAAGACTCCCTCCAAACGACGCCGTATTAGGCTTTCTAGCAAGAACCGTTGATCAAATCCAGTGGATGGCCCAGATCAAATGCCCTTTGTAATCCAAACAGTTGTTTCAAATAGGTCTGATCTAAACCGTTCCTCCCATCCAATCCAACGGTCGCCAATCGTCCCTGCACCCCGACCCATATCCACACGAAAACTCGCCCGGTCTCAAACCTACTCGAACGACCCCGTTTCGTTAAGTAGGTTGATCCAAGCCGTCAATCTTAATCGATCCAACGACCTGGATCAAATCCCTTAGTTGGTATATATTCCTAAACCACGCACCCGCCCCCCTAAACCCCCCCTCGTCTTCATCGTCTTAGAGACGCTCAGAGCCCCGTCGTCCCCCACCGCACTCCGCCTACCGGAAATCGCCTCACGGCGGTTCCGGTAGGCCAAACCACCCTATTTTTACACCAAAAAACCCTCCCAACCTCCTCTTTCAAACCCCATAACCCTTGTATCTCGAATCATCCTTGAACGTCTCGAATCTTCGATCGAAGGTTCGAGTCAAAACCAAAACCATGCCAAACCGCTCCAAACTCACCCCGAGCACTCCCATGACCTCCCTTATACACCCACCACCTTTAGCCCAGCTCGAAACTTGCCATAAATGGTAAAGCCCCAAAAACGGATACATGAACCCTAATTTTAGAAAAAGAGATGAAATTGAGCGGAGATTGAGGTCTAATGGACCTTAATCTAGGTGTTCTCAACAGAGAACACCCCGATTAAGGCCCGTTGGGTTTCAATGTTTTAAGTCCAAGATCAAACCGGGTGGACGGATTCTGCCTGAGGTATTTTCATTCCCTCATCTTTTCTGTTTGTTTTCTTTATTTGTGTTTTAGTTTCAGAATTTGTTCTTCTTTTTTCTAGCATTTTTCTGCTCTTCCCCCAACAGACCTTTTTCCGGTCATTTCAATCTTTACCTGTTTTGTTTAAATTCAATGTTGTAATTGCTTTGTATGTCTAGTTTATTTAATGTCGGCAAATTAGTTAGCTTGTATGTTTGCTCATTCCTTGGTCTGCCCGTATGTAATTCATAAGTCTGTGGTTTATTGTTTGTTTGATTTTAGATTAGGGATTAATTGGATATAGCTGATAGGGTTTAATTAGTATTAGCTTTTTGTAATACCCTGCCCATAAGAGGGGCTAGTGGAACCTGCTGTACAGCAGGGTATCCCACTAGTTTCTTGCAATCAGCATTTTTAATATTAGAGTCCATACATGGACACTTAGTAGTGGGGGGTTCAGGGAACCCAATGGGTTCAGCAGAGATAGGGATGGGCAGGGGTTTAGTTTAGGATTTTTTTGCACCATCAGGGGTTAATTTCTTAACTATAAGTATAGAGCTTAAACAGAATAGAGGGGGGACTTTTTTGGGAGAGTTTTCTTTGAGATTTGAGAGGTATAATTCTGAAAACAATGAGTGAATTGAAAAGGGAAAACAGATTGAATTCGAGAAAGATTCTGCATTTTCTCTTTCTCATTGTTTCATTTGGGCTTACTGTTCCATTGAATTGGTAGGACAAACCTTGAGTTCTGACCAATTCACTTATATCTTTTGGCTCAATATTTAGCCACTGGAACTTCAGAAGGGTATAGGGTTAACTTCAAATAGTTCTGGGTCCAACTAAGCTAGCTTCTGGGACAAATAGTGGTCTGTGGATATTTTCAAGGGTTTGCTGGTATTTTGAAGTAAAAACTGGTCTGTCTAAGCTAATTCTGGGGTGACTTGCTGTTTGGTTGTTGGTGTTCTATTGTCATTGCTGAGTTGTTGTTTGATCACTGCCAAGCAGTTACTGACCTCTCATTTCTTCATTTTCTGCTATCAATTTCCAGGTACACAACTATTACTTTGTAAGTCGGGACTCGAAGCATGAAATACAAATGAAGAGCTGAAGCTCCATGATTTATGTTTAAATTATATTCTGAATTAATATTGTATATCTATAGGGTAGTTAAATTCATCTGTTGAAACTACTAGTTGCCTCATTACGCATAGCTGAGTAGTGATCTGCAGTTGTTTAGGGGGTAAACTCCATTCCTATGTAGGCTAGATAGAAAGGAACTAATGGTGTAGTATTCATATCTTGTCATATCCAGTTTATTTCATTTATAGTATATGCGAAATGCACACCAGTCCCTTAAGTTAAATCACTTAGTAGTTTGAGTTATTTTATGTTAAACAACTTGTTCGCATAAAATTGGCAAAAAGAACAGGTTCCCGTAAATGTCATCTTCGGGTTTAACAAAAACTTGCGATCAAACACCCGCTTAGAATAGGTTCGAAGCATGTAAATAATATATGATCTTTTCTTCTTGTACTTTAGAGGCAAACCTAAACGAAGAAAATGTAATCACTATAGGATTACCCTTTTTTTTTAAAATAAATGGGACGAGCCGTTTAGCTAATTTTGCGGCCCTTCGCAATGTAGTAATACGCAATCACTTTAGACGTCTTTTCAATCATTTTACTTTTCTTAAATACGGGTGTGCATTTCATGCAAACCAAATCCAAATCCAACAACGTAGAATAAGAATGTGTCGAGGATCCGGGTGCATTTCATGTGACGTGATCCGAAAACGCGTTCTTAAACAACGTTCTTTTTCTTGAGTAGTAATAATTGACGAAAAGCGGTAAATAATTCTGAAAGGGCACAAATAGGATAATATGTATTAAAATCAAGCATTTTGGCCAAATATGACAGTTGAGCGACCGTGCTAGAACCACGGAATTCGGGAATGCCTAATATCTTCTCCCGGGTTAACAGAATTCCTTATCCGGATTTCTGGTACGTAGACTGTTTAACAGAGTCATTCTTTTCCACGATTCGGGATTCAACCGGTGACTTGGGACACCATAAATCTCCCAAGTGGTGACTCTGAATTGAATAAATAAATCCTGTTTCGATTGTCCTTTAATTGGAAAAACTCCATACGCACCCTCGCGGTCAGCGGAAAAAGGAGGTGTGACGCTTACAACCCCTCCAAATTTTTCCATACACTCACATTCTTCAAGAGTGCTTTTTGAAAATTTATGCTTTTTGGCACCCAGTTTAACTCATCCTAAAGGAACGTTGAAGTATTTGAAGATATTGGTAAGGAGGAACCCTTATGGCAACCCATGATTACCATCTTTAAAATCAGCCATTTTGTTCATGTTCTCTATCAGAATCCCAGGCAGATTGATGGTAGTAAAGTCATCGAGTGCTTCCATAAGGAACAAGTTTGCACGAGTGGTGATGGATCATCACTCAGCTTGAGGCAGCAACACTTTGTTTACCATTTCAAATAGCAATTGGTAAACAGGAAGGAGGCCTTCTTCTAAACTCGTTCCCCCTACTAAACGACGCTGTCCTTCAAGATTGCATTTCTGAATTTCTGAGTACAAACTCCTTGAACATTAGATAACTTTAGTGTGCACACCAAGAATAGATCCCAGCAAGAAATATCTAATAAAATATCAATGCATTCACCAAGGCGCAAATGTGATCCTCAACCTTGTACAAGTCGGCATAAAAGCCTTGAACTTCCTCCTTATATACCTTAGCAGCATCACCCGTGAATAAGTGTGTCCATTGTTGGAAATCATAAATTTCAACCAGTTGTCTCATACCAGCCTCCTCTAAGACATAAAAGGCAAATGTACGCCCCTATAGTACCTTTTGAATTCTCAATATTTCTTTCCAAACACTCCCTAGATCACCAGCCTTGGCCTTTTTTGAGGAAACAGGTTCATCTGTAGTATCAACCTTTCTCTTAGCAGTCTTGCTAACACCTTTCTTCTTGTTATCAGACTTCATAGACTTTTCACCTAGGTCTTTCTTCATATTCTCAGTAGCACCAACATCAATAAGTCTAGCCCTACATTTCAAAGACGCAGAAGATCTCTTTTTTGGTTTAAGAAGACTATGTTTTTGTGACAACTTCCTAGTCAATGTACTAGGTTCCTCCGCCTCTTCTTCATCCACACTCACAACATGAACTAACTCTTCATTTACAACTTTGCCATATTTCACTAATTATCTTCTCCTTGATTTCGTCTGATTGTTCTTTAGAGCAGACTCACAAGCCTTCTTCTTTTGCAACCTTGCTGTGGGTCGCTTAGAAGTGCACTCCTTACTAACAACTACTATTTGCCTAGGCATACTTGCGATTGGTAAGCCATCAGAATCTTCTGCACTATCCTCATTTTGATTGTCAATTGTAAGAACTATCTCAGACATGATTACAGTCAGAGGCTCAATGTCGACACGATGAGAAGAAGCATGGTCACTACTGACTTGGGGTTCCTGAGTAGGACCCGGAGTTGTATCTTCCAAAGATGGATCGGGTCCTTAAATATGTTCCCCAGTAGTACCTTCTTCTGCTGAAGGATCAATAGGCACACACTTACTATCCTCCTCAACAGGCTCAGATGCTTCCCCTGTTTCTTAAGACTATCCTCATTTCCTTTAACAAAATTTGCTATGGACAACATATTTTGGATTGCTTCCTTTTCTTGCAGATTCATGAGAGGCTTAGGAGAAATAGTAGAGGCAACTGTGGACTGAGGTTCGGGAGCAGTCTCTATTGAGTCAATGACTTTATTTCCCTCAACCTGGTTTGCTTTTGACTCGTCTTCTATAGGAGAACTTGAGATTTTTTTTATTTTCTTTATTCTCAGAAATATTGGTGACATCCCACTTTTTTTGGCTAGGTAGGAGATGAGCTCTAGACAACACCTCATGTGAGAGTTGATGCTTGGTGACTCTTGAAAGAGAAGAAAATTGAATGGGGAGGATAGTAGATGGAGAGTGAGGGAGAGGTTCTAGGGTTTTGGTTATCAGTAGTGTAAGGATAAGAGACTGGTGTTGGTGTTTCGACTGGTGAGGACTCGATAGTAATAAAGATTATTTGATCTTCAGCCTTAGTGAGAAGAGGAGAAGATTTGGTGACCTGAAGAGAGCGTGAATAGGGAACAAATTTAGAAGTGTTGATGTGTGAAGTGTGGTGACAAATATAAATGTATTTACGATGACAAAGGTATTGTTTAGAAAAGGGCGACAAGTTTTAGGGAGATGAGTCGATCTTATAACTGGTGTGGGTTTAAAAGTTGCAAAACTAAAGTCTGACATATTGATGATGTGGCACTTGTTGTGCATGAGAGAACATAGAAACTACTAACCCGTGTCAAGAAAACCAGGTTACCCTAACTAATCTCTTGTCCGCAAGCTTTTACCTTTTTACCGGTGTGTACAACTTCAAATGCTTATTTTCTCTATAATCATCAAGCATGTCTACCTGTAATGGTATAGAGATGAGTTAGACTTTACAAGAAAACACATTTTAGCTAAGTTTACTTGAACCTTTCTTTCATAGCCAATCATTAAGGGATCAGGTTCTCAGTTGAGTTTTATCAATCCCAATGCAAGACAATTTTGCCTAAAGTTTTCTCTCCTCAGGGCCTTGTTAATATATCTGCAATTTGGTCTTTAGTGCTGCAAAATATCATGCATATAAGCCCTTTATCAACATTTTCTCTCAGGAAATGGTGACGTACATCATTGTGCTTTGTCCTATTATGTTGAACTGGATTTTTTGCCAGTTGAGTGCACTGGTATTATCACATAAGAGAGGCACACAATCTGAGAATACTCCGAAAACTTCCAATTGGTGCTCGATCCACAAAGGTTGAGCACAGCAAGAGGCAGCTACTATATCAGCTTCTGCATTTGAAAGTGCCACATAATTTTACTTTCTTGTAGCCCATGAGATTAAGCAAGAACACAGGAAGTGTGCCATCCCAGAAGTGTTATTTACTTCATAGAATGGGGTTCCTTGGACTGCATCAACAACTTTGTTTTCAGCTTCAGTTATTATAATCGGGGGACCATGTTCTTTTTTTAATTGATAGAGATGTACTTGCATCTTCTTCACTGGATTCCTTGACATGGCTCATTATGTCTTTCCATTTTCCATGTCAATTAATTCTTAACTTCTCTGCCTGGCACCCACAATAGGTCCACATACATTCATATGAAGGAGATCGAGTGGCCTTGCGGTGCTGACTTCCTTTTTGGGTTTGAATGAAGATCTAACTTGCCTCCCTTTAACACATGCATCACACACTTTGTGATCCTTGAAGCTTGATTTGAGCAGACCATGAACCGGGTCCTTCCTTACTAAATTGTTCAACGGCATGAAGCTTGTGTGACCTAGCTTCCCGTGCCATAGCTCAGTATCATCATAAAAACACTTAGGCAGCTTAAATCATCGTTCTTCAGCGACTCAAAATTATCTACATAGATATTTTTGTATCTTTTTGCCACTAGCACCAGCTCACCTATAACCAGGTTCGTCACTATACATATTTTTGACACAAACTCGACCTTGTTTCCCTTGTCATAGATTTGGGATTGTATTTCAAACCATTCATGTAGTACACATTTTCGATTGAGTGGGAGAAAGACTTCCTAATCCTTATAACTCCTAGAATATATCCCTTCTTGCCATTTCCAAATGATGCACTCCCTCCTTGTAGGACCTTTAGTGAAAGAAAATCATTTGTACTTCCAGTCATATGCTTTGAGTAACCACTATCCATGTATCAATGTAGGTTGCTTCTTTTCATTGTTCCCCACACAAGAAGATTAGTGGTTAGCTTCATGAAACCAAGCAAATTTGGGTCCCTTGTAATTAGGAAATGGGTGAATAAGGGATCTTTTGGTCCATGCAGGCATTATACGCGTTTTAAATGAGGGACCAGGTTCTCTACTAGTAGTTATTTTTTAGCAAAGGCTTTATTTTTCTGTTGTGAGTGGCATCTGGCCTTACAGTTTTCTTTAAGGTGCCCATTGTTACCACAGTGTATGCAAAGCCTATTGTTAGGTACAGTAAAGTACTTGCTATGAGGGTTGTAAGGGGTCTTTTCCCTTTGAAACCCAATCCCCAGCGTGTTTCCCCTATTGTTGGAGTACATGGCAGTGATAGCATCAGAGGACCAGGTCCACCTGAGTGATTTTTCAAGATCACTTTTCACTCTACCTAGTTCTTCCTAAAGTTATTTTTTTTCTCAAGCTCAGCACACAAAATAAATTGTACCGACTTTAGCTCATTTTCAAGCTTAATGTGTGCATCGCTTGCAACTTTTTTTCCTTTTTGATAATTTTCAGCCCTACTTTCCATTGTAGGTTTCCCAATGGTTTCCTTCAAGTCCATTACTACCAATAGAAGGTCATCTCTTTCTTGTCTACATTTTCAATCCTTTTCTTTAAGACATTTCTTTCTTTCTTCAAGTTCTCAATTGACTCTCTTAGATGGACTACAAGTGTTACTAGGTAATATCTAGACTATTCTGCTTCTTATGATTCAATTATTAAGACACATTTTTCATTTACAAGACTATGATAAGCGCTGATTAGAATATTTGTCAAGGACATGCATTTCTTAGGAGAATAAGATTTCAGATTTCTTTGAACATCCAGAAAATCTCATCATCATCGTCATCATCAAACTGAGCCATCAAAGCAAAAATTGAATCACACTCGGTTGATTCACTTTTTACTGCCATCATAGAGTTGTTACCTGGTTCATCATCTTCTCTAGATTCGCTTGATGAATTTCTCCATGCAGCAAGAGCTTGTCTCACAACATTATCAGTGGCGTTTTTTCTATTGAAGTGTCTGTCAGAAACTAGGTTCCTTTTAGCTGCTTTGTTAGAGTTATTCTTGTACTGATCCTGCTTTAGGAGAGGAAAATCCTTAATGAAATGTACTGGCTTGCCACATTTATGACAGAGATCATAATTCTTTGGCTTGCTAGAACTTCCCCTTTTTCGAATGTCTCCATCCCTACAAGCCATCTTTTGGAATCTTCTTGTTAGTTATGCCATATCACCATCTTCACCACTTGACTCGTTGTTTTCTGTTTTGAGGACTAGGTTCTTCTCCTTATTTGGCTCTTTTCTTTCTTCTTTTTCATCTCATATGTTTTTAGATTGCCAACAAGCTCATCAATAGTTAGCTCCTGCAAGTCCTTTCTGTAATGGCGCTCATTTTGCTTTCCCAATAACTTGGTAGCACGCTTAGGATCTTTCTAACCGGCTTGTTTCTTGTAATATTTTCATCAAAGGAGTGAAGCTCATTAATGATGGAGGTGAACCTGGTATGCATTTCTTGAACATATTCATTGTCTTGCATCCTGAAGAGCTCGTATTCAGTTGTGAGCATGTCGATTTTGGATTGCTTGACCTGTGTTGCTCCTTCATGAGCTGTCTGCAGGGCTTCCTAGATTTCTTTGGCTGACTGACATACACATACTGAAATCCTGTTGTATTCATCCGGTCGAATACCACATACTAGAATTTTCTTAGCACGAAAGTTCTTCTCTTTGGACTTTCTATCTACATCGTTGAATTCTTTCCTTGTCTTGGGAAAGTCTACTTGTGGGTCGCCAAGGTTTTTGGTAGGAATAAATAGTCCATCACATATGAAATCCCATAGCTCAGAATCTTCAGCCATGATGAAGTCAGTCATTCTAGATTTCTACCATCCATATTACTGTCTATTGAACCTATGTGGTCTATAAGTGACTGGCCTTCTTCGAAGTTTGGAGGAGTAGCCATGATGATAATTTCTAGGTATTAACCTGATAGAAAAAATCTGCTCTGAAACTAATTAATAGAATATAAGGGTCCACCAAACTCTATAGAGAACCAGGTTCTCTATGAGGTCCAACAGTACACACACACACATCAGTAATTAAATGGCAATAGAAATTTTACGTGAAAAATTCCCAGCTCAACGAAATTAAAAATCACGACCTACCTATGTAGGATTTCAACTTCACTACCGAGCAACTTTCAAATTACAACCTATGCAACCTAGGAATTAAACTCTTAATCCCTCACTAACTTGTAATACACCTATTACAAGCCACTTTGCAATAACTCTATTACAAAGACTTTAAAATATGACTAACTCTAGCCAAGACTCAAGCACACTAGTTTAAGGTTAACAAATGGGTTCCTATAGAATGCTTCTAAGCAAGCTAGATAAGAATTACAATTAAAGAACTATTTCAAAGTTACAACTCAACTACGGACATACAATAACTCTAAATCGGAACTGGTCCATAGTTATTTTGTTCTTTGTTCTTGAAGCACATGAAACTTGCTTTCTGGATGGTCACGTTGATAAGCATGTTAAATGTTCAAGTGATTTGTTTTAGCTCCCTTGCATGCATATATACATGTGTAACATCACTTACAATGATGCAAGCAAGGTAGGTAAAAAGGTCTTTCTTAGAAAGTTGACTGCAACACTGTTCTGCAGAGTAGCGTGTGTAGGTAACAACTTTCCAGTTGGAAAGCTGACTTCGTGCAGTCTCCTCGGGAACTTGTAGGGACCTGGTCCCTCAGCTGTTCCTTCCACTTCTGAAGAGTTAAATCATATTCCCTGCTGAATCCCATCCTGACATCTTGTGATCTTGAGGTCTTGTAAATGTGTAACATATTTCTTATTTGGTTCTTAATAGTAAGTTTGTTAGATCATGAAATCATAAAGTAAAGTACGTGTAACCTATCAAAATATATATTCTCGATGGAAAAAAATCATTTGATGTACACAAGTTCATGTAATTTATGCAATAAATTTAAATATATGAGTATAATCATATAACTATTAATTTACGAGCATGATTTTATTAGAAATAATAGTTCTTGAAAAAATGGGAGACGATAAACCAATACATAACTTTTGTGAATCTTAACCTGCTATAAAGCATGGCTTAAGCAAAGAAGATACGAAGGATACTATTTCAAATTCATTGGAAAATAATTTCCTATGCAATAAAGATAAACAAAAACATATAGGGTTAAACAATCTGTAATATCGAATAGTGTCTATATGTTTTCTAACATGATCAATTATGTTGTAATTTTAAGAGGGATATCGACGTAAATAACAAGAGCCTTGATCATAACAAAGCAACTGAGGGAAGAAAATATATCTATAAGGAAGTACTCTTATTGCATATTTGTACCTCATAAAAAGAAGACATATACTTAATTAAACTTTAATTATTCATCTTATCTGATTCAAACAATAATCAATCATTCCGACCTCAACAAGCAAGTCAATGTATACACTATGATCTATATTGGTTATTCATAAAAACTTGTACTTTTAATCTTTCATGTATAATTGTTACTCAAAAGTTTGTTTTAATAATATTGATATTATTTTATAAATCACGTATTACATGATACAACATAAGGAAAACTAGTATAGTATAATTTCAATAATTAAATATATTTATTTTTTAACTAATGATACTCAATCATATAGGATCCAGCGACATCGCGCCTACCTTAATACTTGTCAAAGGAAAAATGGAAAGCTATTAATGCCGAGTGGAAGAGGGCACGCACAAACAAACACAGATGGAGGTGGAATGGCTTCTTGTAATCCACGGCGCCGTGACACTCCTAGTATTGGTTTCTTTCCTCTGCGGCCAATGGCCTATCTTCGATGGCACTTTCATTCAAAAAATCCACTTCTTCCTCACTTTTGGTTTCTGTGATTATTTCCGGTATTTATCTTATTCGTATAATATAATTCTTGCTTTTTTCGGTCCTGATACTTTGTACTTTTAGTAATGGGATTTAGCCCTAATTTTGAATTTTCAGCCGGTTTGTGGGTGCTGTTTTTGGTCAAAGAGGTTCCGATGCACTCTTCTGCGTCGAGTACTATTGTTGTGATCGTCCTAATCCCACCCTTCAGGTTTTTCCTTCATCTTATTCAAACCCAAATCAGTTGTTTGATTTATTGTAAAAGTCAATTCTTTATCAGAATATATAGTGTACAATAATGTTGAAACTGGCCGTTTCATGATGACGAGGTTTTACATAATGCAATGTTTAGTTTGTGACAGTGTAGCAACTTTGAATGTTTGGCAGTAGCTCTAGTAATGTCTGTCTTATGTGAATTCTTTTGATAAATCAAATAATCAGTTTATTGTGATTGCACTAAGATGGTAACGAAATTTACAGTAATTTAACTACTAGCTTCCAAATAATCCAACTATATGTGCAAAGAGGAATAGACCCATATTACACTATTACAATAACAATTATAACAGCAGCAACAATAATAATTAGTACTAGAAGTTCAAATAGGATTGAGAGACTCCTAGAAAACATAAAACCTAAAGTAAATGTACTAACATGGCTAAAATATCCCAACTAATAGGTATCACCTTTAGATCTTTTTCTTACATTGGACCTTTCTTGGTACACCATGGGACGCCATCTTGTGTTGTATGAGTTAGATCATTCTTAACTAAGGTAAACAAGTAAGGGTTCATTGCTGATCCCTTCTACTACTATTTTTACACTAGTGATGACTCCTTCATGCTTACCCTTTATGGTATTTATATACGTATATGGATTTGTTTTTTCTTCATCACCCACCAAGGACCTTTCTTGGTGCTCTATCATATACTTTCTCTAGGTCAATGGATACTATGTGTATAGATCTTTCTTTTACACCAACAATACAATTAGAATAAACAGTAACTCTTATACCTTACCTTATCAAAAAGAATAAGAGCTAACACCAACTTACGACAAAGTGTTCTCTCTCTCTCAAATTATGCGCCATAAATATAGCATAGCAAGTGGCACACCATGCAAAAATGCTTCTATTTTAGATGCTCGTGTTTTCCATGTCTCAATTCTGGTTTCTAAACCTATTATCCAGAAATTCTGGTATGGTTTTAGTGATAATTCTTTGCTTCTCCACACGACATTTTATTTTTCCCTTCCAACATGTCCATGCTACATATTGAATATTTTGGAAAGAAGAAAAGACTTCTTGTATTTCTGTGTATTTCTTACATCCCTAAGCAAATCTGTTTATACACTAGGTCTTATAACTATTTTAGGAAGGAAAATAAATTACATTCAATCAGAATAAAATCAAATCTCAATCAGAAGTAAATCTTTCCTAATAATCAAGCCAATCAACACTCCCCTCCCGTTGGTGCAAAAATGTCCCACATGCCCAACTTGCAAACCAGTGTATCAAAAGTTCGTTTGTTGAACCCTCAAGAAAAGATCGGAGAACTTGGACCACGTAAGTGGTGCTGTGCGAGCTGACCTACTCGCACCATAAGTCTGTCACCATTTCTATGCGGCCCTGTCAATTGGGAAGTGGTAAAGTCCCCCCGTTCAACTCCACCAACCGAAGTACGCAGAATCCGATGACACCGATCTAAGAAACCCTGTGCATCCTCAGAAGCCCCTTCACCGAAATAGGGAAGGCGAAGTCTCTGAAACCTCTCCAATCTCTAAAAAGAAGAAGCGCAGAGGAGGGGGGCGACGAAAAGGGAGGAAGGGAATATCTCTTTTGCCTTTCTATTTTTTTACTTATTTATTTTTTATGCTTATTTGAATGGTTTTTCCTTTTATTTTAATATTTTTGGTTCAAAATGTTCATATTCACGTTCATTATCCGCGTGAATTATACCCACTTTGTCCAACTCACCATTATATTGCCATATGTGCTTGGCCAATGGTCAGAGAGGTTTAAAATATAGATTTTGAACAAGTTAAAGTGTTTGGATGAAATAAAGTGAAGTAGGAGGACCGGCATGACAAAGTGGCACAAGTATATGTGCCATTCAGTGTTGTCAAAGGCGCGCTTAAGCCCTGAAGCGAGGCTCAAAACATGTTGGACGCTTTGCCTCGCTTTGTGGGCGCTTCAGTATCGCATCAAGGCTCTAAATCATACTATTCCTTGCGAGTGATTGTAATCATGAAAAAGCGACATTAAACAATTGATATTTCACTTTATCGTAATATTTTTTTCCCAATATCTTTGTCCATATACTATTTATTCTTGCTTATAATTATTAGTCTTGGACTATATATATATATATATATTTACTTTTTTTCAGTTGCGCTTTTTTCATTTGATAACACTGGTGCCATTTAGGCCATTCTGCCTTTACTGAGTTCTAGGAAGTTTCCTAACAGCCCAGTAGACTCTCGAAGATAAGTACATACGTCTCCGTATCGATCCGCAAACTCTACTAAACTTGCTCATGACTTGCAGAACTTATGAATGTAGGGCTCTTATACCAACTTGTAACTATCCAAATCCCAGTTCCCATCAAAGTGTCGTGATGACACTTAACCTTCAAGCCTAGGTAAGCCAATCACATTAACAACATTAAACTATCAAGACATGATATAATAAGTTTGATTTATCATAAACAACGGATATAATTATAAACATAAGACAAAACAACAACACATAATACAGTAAAGGTAATACAAAGTCATAAGCTCTAAATCGAATACATAAGGAATCTCAAAATTACAATATTGTCTGCAAGTAATAGTATACAAATGTGGGAAGGGGACTCCAAATGTCTGCGGCGTCCAGACAGTACTACCTTGAATCCTCTCGAATAGACACAAGCTCGCTCTCGAAGCCCGCTACCTCCAACACCCGGATCTGCACAACAACGTGCAAAATTGTAGTATGAGTACGGGACAACATGTATGCAGTAAGTATCAAGACTAACTTTAGTGTAGTAGTGACGAGGTTCAAGTCATTTGATACTCACCAATCATTGATATACATGTTGCTTTACACGAAACACAATTAGGCAAATAAGGCTAAATCCTAAGGGTTATTCCCTCACACAAAGTTAAGCAATATACTTACCTCAATAAGTCCAAATCAATCCTAAAAAATAGTCTTTCCCTTAAAAAATCACCTATGTCCGGATCTAGCCAAAAACAACTCAATAGCATGAACCATTGCTATAGGAATCAATTCAAAAAATAAAGTTTCAATCTTTACCTAATTTCCAAAAAGTCAACAAAAGTGAACCACCCTGGGCCCACACAATCAAATTCTGAGTCAAAGGGTAGATCCCGACTGGCCATATTTAACCACACGTGTCCCAATAAGTAATTAGGTTCCAAAACTGAGTCGAAATCGACTATCATATTCCCAATTTTCATTTTTGCAAAACATAGTCAAGATCCCCCAATATTCTATTCCGAATCCCATAATCTAGGTGTAATTATCTATAGGAAAACAAGATATAATATCAAAATTAAGTAGAGATCACTTGCCCCAAAGCCTTGTGTGGAAATTCTCTTAAAAAATCAGCCATCTCTAAGTCTAGGGTTCAAAACATGAGTAATGGGTCTAAGTCCCGAAATTCCTCCATTATAGTTAGCTGCAGAAGTTGTAAATGCGATCAGGGGTTCGCAATTGCAAATCTCGCAACTGCGAGAAATGGCTCGCAAATGCGAACCGGCTCCCTCAGCTTCAGTTCTCGCAAATGCAACCAAGTGTCGGAAATGCTATACTCCTTTCACAAATGCAGATGTCGCAATTGCGATACCAGTTTCGCAAATATGAACTGGCCTTCTTAGACACCCATCGAAAATGCAATCAAGATTTCGCAATTGCGAGTGGACCATCGCAATTGTGATGTCTGCAGCACTTGCATACCTAAGCTTTCCTGAAATCAAAATCAAAATCAATCCGAAACTCGCCCGAGCCCCTCGGGCTCCACACCAAACATCCACACAAGTATATAAACCTCGTACGAACTCACTCCCGAGCTTAAAACTTCAAAATAACATCCATAACCAAGAATCAAAGACCAAAAAACACCATGCAAGCCTTCAAGTTCAAGAACATCAAATTTCACAACCAAGCGTCCGATTCATATCAAACCAACTCGAAATGAAACTAAACACAAGTTCCAAATGACGAAATAGACCTATTCCAAGTCCCGGAATAACAATTCGAACCTGAGCACCTCAAAGTCAACTCAAGATCAAACTTGTGAACTTTCTAAACCTTCAAAATTGCCAACTTTGGCAATTAGAGCTAAATCATTCTAGGAACCTCCAAATACAATCTGGACATACACCTAAGTCCAAAATCACTGTATGAACCTATTGGAACCATCAAAACACGAATCCGAGGTCGTTTACACAAAAGTCAAACTTTGGTTAACTCTTATAACTTAAGCTTCCAAAAAGGAAAGTAAGTGTTCCAATTCACTCCGAAACCTTCTCGGAACCAAACCAACCATCCCTGCAAGTCACAAAAGAACAACCTAACCGGAAGCATCAAATGTGGAAACGTGTGGCCAGATCGTTGCAAATCGTTCCACCGGACAAGCATCCAAAAAGTGCTTCTTACACCAGAACCTTATGCACTGAAATGAGAAAATTGTTTTATATTTCTAGGAATTACATTCACTATCCAAACATAGAATTGACAGCATTTGATCAAGATCTATTGTTTGACGAATTAATTTACATTCTTGTCGCTGTAGAAATAGGCTTAAGTTACTCTATAGACTGAAAACACTAACTTATACAATAACAACAACAAATCCAGTTTAATCTCATAAGTGGGGTCTGGGGGAGGTAGTGTGTACGTAGACCTTAGCCCTACCCTATAAAGGTAGAGAGCCTTTTTTTGAGATACCCTCTGTTCAAGTAACAGTAAAATTAAAGTACCAAGCAATAGCAACAACAATGTAATAGGGTAATGAAAGCAAATGACACAACAAATAATAAAGAACCCGGAATAACCTATAATGATAGAAAATCCTGGCTTTTCCTGAAAGAAGTTTGACGTTGGTTGTCTAAGGCAGCTAGACTTCTAGAGAGGAGGAGAGCTCTCTTTTCACACTTTGTCCATCTCTGTCTTCTGTAAAGTACATGCCTATAATCTTTTCACTGATAGGTTCTTAAGGCATGTTAAATACTGTTGCCATTCTAATTAGAGATGTCTTGCCTGTATTTCCATTGAACAAAAGAGAGTTTAGCACCATGATTCATGATATCTAGGCATGTACTCATATTCTTACTTCTAAGTTTAGTAGACAAGATGCGGAGTCAGAGTTATTTACTTGCACTAGATTGGATAATGTAAAATTGCTCTTAGAGGTGTAAAAGTAGATCTCATAGTGTATCATTAATATTCACAAATTTTCTGTATGCTTTTCAAATAAATGATGGCAAATAATGAAACTTCCATTCCAAAGAGGATCATTTGAAATGACAATAACAGCATTCAGTAGTACTTACGTTGGAAATGGGGCTAGTTTTCCAGAGACTCAATGAGAGTTGCCTTGTTTTTTAAGTTTCTTTTGTTTCCATGTTGCTTGTTCTTTTGTGAATATGGAGAAATTTTATTTGACAATTGTCTGTTACTAAACGCAGCTCATTTATTTGGGGATAATTGGAGCCAGTTACTACTTTATTGTGCAGTCAGCCTTTAAGTACATTCCTGGGTATTACTTAGGTGAAGCGCACAGGTACTGTTGAATCTTTGTGTTTACGTTACTCTCATATGCATCAGTTTGTTTGTAACTTGACTATCTTTGCAGACTTTTACCATTATCCAAAAAAGAAAAGAAACTTGAATAGTTTGGTGGATAATCGAGATATATGAACTTGAATTCCACAGAGATACATAAAATTGCAGGTACACGAGCTTGTTGGCAGTTGGAGGGGGTATTCTACTCTTTCTATTGACTAGCTTTTCTGACCCAGGAACCGTAAATATTGAGAATGTTTCGCAGTATCTATCTGCTTATCCCTATGACAATATTATATTCTCAGAAAAGGAATGTCCAACCTGCAAGATTCCAAAGTGAGTGTGTTTCTTCTGTTTAAAGCTCTGATGCTCTAGTTTGCGGCTCTAGCTAATTAAACATTATTTCCTCTCCTAGTACAGACCTGCTAGGTCAAAGCACTGCAGCATTTGTGATCGTTGTGTCGCTCGATTTGATCATCATTGTGGATGGATGGTTTGTTATTTTCTCCCATCTTTCAGATATATACAAGTTTACTCTATATCAACACTATGTTCACTGTATATGTTCTTATGGTTTTCATACTGTTTCTCAATATCACTGCAGAACAATTGCATAGGCGAGAGAAACACCAGATACTTTATGGCGTTTCTTCTCTGGTGAGCAAATGATACTGATTGGTCTTTCTGTTTAAGGTCTGATCGCATACACGAATTGCTCGCACTGCTGCCGCCTGCCGGGGCCTGGGACAGGCAGTGGGGTGTATCATATGCAGTTACAATTTTTTTTAAAAATAAAATAAAAAATCTTTCCATTGTTTACTAGTCTTCTGTGTTAATTTAACCTTGTGTCAACATGGTAGTAATAGAAAGATGCCGGGAACGGGTAGAGTGAGTTGGGTTCAGAAAAAAGCATGAGAAATAGTTTGAGAAAATGCAATACACATTCATAAAATGATTTCCGAAATACGGACGGGAGATGTGATTCTCATAGGAGGTCATCATCTGGAGAAATAAGGCTGTAGGAGAACAGGCTTCTGTAACTGCAGATAGCACCATGAGAAGAATGTGTGGTCATTCTGCATTCTTTCAAAATCTGAAATGGTTTTTGTTGCAGTCAACTTCAGATGTTACACAGTGCTTTTGATTGTAGAATAGCAGTTAGATAATTGAAGTGAGATTTTTGAGTATCTCTCTATTTAAAAAAAAAAAAAAAACCATTTAGGTCATTGTAATGGTCTTTTTCATCAAAGGCGTGATATGAAACATCTTTTTATCCATGGTACCAATTGCCCTTTTTGTTAGGGGATATTTGCTGTTTACTCTCCCTTTTCACAATGGAAGTTTCTTGTTAATTTTTGCATAACCTTGGAAGGGGATAGGGGATACTCACATTTCCTCCTTCCCCACCCACAGCAAATGAGACCCCATCACTAGCATATATTATTGGCTAACCTTTGTGGAACTTGATCACTTTTATTGCTACTCCTCCTGGAGAAATACTCTTGCAATTGTTGCCATCGTTTGAACTTATTACATATCAGGAAAAAGCAGAAAATGTAAATAGCTGTTTCTTCTACAGAAGAGCTTTTTAAGAAACTGAAAAACACACAGAGCAAAAGAGAGATATACAACATTAGTGGAGAAATGATTCTTTAAACTTGGCTTCTTGAGAGAATTTACTAAAGCTAATCTAGATAAAAATTTCAACAGCTTGTCCTAATTCCTGGACTCATCCGATCTCTTAGTTCTTGTTTCAGGAAGTACTTTTTAGTCATAAGTCATTGTGAAAAAGTTCTGCCAAATAAGAACTTATTAGAGAGTTCTTTTTTTTGTATGTTTAATCTTGACACTGCCTTTACTCTTCACTTCACATGCTCGTGAAAAAATATGTATGTGAATAACATTAGATTCAACTTTCATTATGAAGGATTTTGTATTTAACACTGTTGACCAAGTTGATAAGACTTTTACATTGACTATCCTGTAATTTTCAACACGTGTCTGCAGGCATTTTCTTCTCTGCTTATATGGGACAGTTGCTATTGGACTAGTGCTAGCTGGCCGACTGAAAGAACTACGGGTTATAGATATTCTTACTGGTACATAGACTACTCCTTTAAATTTTAATGCTGCTCAATCGCATGTTATATTCAAAATGAACGTTGAATTTCTCTGTTATTGCAGTTTATTATGGCTTCGAGAACTCATTTAGTAGTTTAGCTCCACATGTTGTAGCGGTAAGTGGAATACCTTTTTCGATTCAGCATCTCCCCACTCCCTCCCCTTGATGCTTGCATGTATTGTGTGTGCATTGATGGATAGTTCAGACTAATGAGAACTCTTACCAAATAATAATTCTGTTTTGGGAACTTTTAAGAAAGAGTTAACATACGAATCCTTGATAAAGGCAATGCTATCAAGCATTCGTACCTGCTATACATCCTTATCCTCCATTCATGCTTCACTTTTGCAAAAGCCTTGAGAAAATGATGAGGGATTTCCTGTATGACATAAATTGTGACTATCATTTTTTTATATGGAGAAATTCTGGAGTCCCATACAAAATGGTGTATTCGGTGATCGGGGATATTTATTTATACACTGTTGGGGAAGTGGCTATGGTGATATGCTAATAAGGAAAGAACGGTGTGGAGAAAGATGATTACTGTGTAATTACGGTAACAACCAATTTGGTTGGTTCTCAAAGGATGTGACCACCTTCTTTAGTTGAGCCTGTGGAGAGGCTATTCGTTGGGAACGGAACAGAGTATGGTTTTTGGCTTGATATATGGTGCAGTGACAACATACTGAAAAACAACTTTCCAAGATCGTTTGCCTCTGGAAGTGATAGCTTAAACGATATGAAAATAACAAACAAACAAAAGAAAGCAACAAAGAGATATAAGTTAGACACATATTGAAATTCAACTGAGCAGTGCTTGGAAATAAATCCAAAATTACCTCCTAATGGAATCCAATAAGAACCACAGGTATCAGACACCCTCAAGTGGAATGGGATTCACAAGCAATGTTCCAGGAAAGTTTTAATCACAATAATAGATATCACACCTTTAATCTTCACAGTGGAATTCATATAAAATAATCAAGCTACTGATAATGGATAAGAACTAGCTGCTTAAAGTAAGCTAAAAGACCCAAAAAAAAAAAGTTAGCTAAAAGGCTTATTACCAAAGCCCCAAACTAAAAATAGCCTATGTCTGTCCGGATTCTTATTGCTGCGATTTCTGTGGAGGTGCTGCGATTGTAGCTCTTCTTCAGAAGCTATTCAAGGATTGGAAATATGCTGTTATGCTGTGATTGCAGCTTGGCCTCCTACACTTGCAGTCCTTGTTCAGTTTCTGTCCAGGACCTGATGTAGTTGGACTGCGATCACAGCTCTTTTTTCCCCAAGCTGCACTGATTTTTTCTCATCTTTAAAGGCCTTCATTCCTCTAGGGACTCAACCATTCAGCTAGGAAACCACTGGAAGTGGATTGTTTGATCCTTGGTTGCTACGGTTCCCTCCCATTTGAAAAGAATTAGTCCTTGAATTCGAATCTAGCAACAGGAGGAAGATTCCTGAATTAGTAAATATTTCCCCAAGGTTAAGAATGCACCAAGTAAAATTGACACAAGATAATGACCATGCATCCTTTTAATCCAATCGTTCTAGATGGAGTAGACACTCCTCTAAGCAATATGTGCACATCACATCACAAGGAATGTCATAAGCATGAACACATCAAAAAGAAGGGACTAGGTAGGCTTAATGTCTTAGGTATACCATTTTGTACATGCTAAAATTAGTCCTACCC
This sequence comes from Nicotiana noctiflora, assembly GCA_032618575.1. Taxonomy (NCBI): domain Eukaryota; kingdom Viridiplantae; phylum Streptophyta; class Magnoliopsida; order Solanales; family Solanaceae; genus Nicotiana; species Nicotiana noctiflora. The sequence goes on along the minus strand of JASVEL010007077.1, from coordinate 256,663 downwards.
CCAATTCTCTAGATATTGCACAACATGAATATATACATGCATTGTATATTCAACAAGGATTATCTTGCTTGTCCACTCTAGAACTTTCTTGATCAAGGGGTCAATTCATCATGATGCAAGGAAGCAGTCATGAAGTCAAGAAGGTTGCTTATCACGTTCAGGTTCAAAAGGACCACGATCTTCAACTAGAAAAGTACTAACTCAAGAGTAGGGCAGATTATAAGGATCAACTTAGTCGCAACTTGCAATGAATCATCACAAGACTACGCTCTAGTTCAAAACCAGTGCCACAATTATACTTCATGCCCACAAAAGATTTTTCATTAGCACTCTTAACGCACTTTAAAAGAGACATTCATCTTCAATTCTTTGACTAACTAAATAAACAATCCAGATGTTTCACTTTGCATCTTCTCAAGACTATCATGTAAAAAAAGGACTATCATCACGTTTGAAAAAATTAGGCTCGATAAATTTAGGTTCATTCTTTAATGACAGCTCATCAACAATTGCATCTCTATGAGTAAGAAAAGATATATGATCAATAGAATTACAAGCACTCTAAGATACAGTTTGGCAGTTTGCATTCCGAGAGTCAAACACCATAATATATGCAAATGTGCAATCAACTCTATGTGCATCCTCACCCCTATTAGGCTCAAATACAACGACGTCACTACTTTGTGACATTTCAAGCTCATAAGAAATAGAAACATTGGATGCAAAATAAAGACTCATTAAGTTCATAAGAATTATGATTAACACCTAAACTCTCAACACACTCAAGCTCACTAAACAAAAACGAAGAGTTAGATTTATTTGTTTTACCTTAAATTACTCCCACAAATTCAATTTACCTCTGTTAGCCACATTTAAGGCTGACCCCCTGGTATTGCAACCTCTAGTTTCCTAGAACCACAAGTGACTTCAGGTGAAGAATCTTCATGTGAAGCTTCACATTTAATTCCTCCTAGGCATATCACCAACAAGTCTGTTGTTATTCTTTCTCATTTGTTTCCATTTAGTGCAAGAAAATGCAATGCAGCCTTCTTTGTGACACTTAAAGCATTTACGCACTTTCTAATGAAATCGAAGAGAAGATAGCCATGCTACCTTGAACCTGACTTTCAAGTTTCCCCTGTGGTATACAATCATTATCGTGAACATGGCGGGTTGACGGCTTGAGGTAACTTCACCTTTCTCTTCCCTTGTATGTTGCCTTTGCCGTATGTCAAGTAGGACAATCTCTAGTATTACCACTTGCATAGATTTTTCATTAAGAGTGAAGAAGCCTTACAATTTGGAACACAGCAACACCCCCCCCCCCCCCCCTCTTTTTTTTTTCTTTTTTCTGTGGTATGCAACTTGAAGCATTAAAGCCTTGCCTCATCATCCTCTGCGGTCATGGTTCTTTAGCTTGTATGGAGTTCCAAGATATTGCATCCATCTTTCATCAAGCTCCCTATTTTTCTTGGGGCACTCTTCCAACTCATCTACATCTATTGAAACATGTTTCCAGAAAAAAAAAACAATTAAAGTTATAAGGGCCTCACGTTTGGTTTTCTCAAGAATGGTCACCCAAACGCTCGTGTACCGCTCTTAGATTGGCTTTTCTCACTCTTTTGGTCTCACCCTCAAGCCTTTACTGTGGTTGGTGTATACCAAAAGTTGTAAACAAACTCAACAAGTAGCTCACCAGTTATCTTTTTACTTCGGCTTGGGAATAGAGTTTATGTTCAACAAAGAAGTACAACTAAAGCAAACTGACTGGAACCAACAAATTCACAATGAAATTAAAGAGAGGCTAAAATAAGAGGCAGAAATTGAAAAAGTGCTCACAGAAGACATTGTTAAGATCTTATTACTCTATGAAAGTAGTGAGAACTATGAATGTTGATGATTAAGAATGGTATGAAATTAAAGAAAAGCAGGTTACATCAAAACATACTTCAGCTTCACAAAAAATAAAGTTTAGAGAAGTTATAGTTATGCTGCTCTCTTAGCCCAAAGGGTGCGATTGCAACATTAAAGGCAGCTGAAAGACGGAGGTACTGGAACTCAGATTCAAGATATGCTGCGTTCGCAGCTTGGTCACTGCGATCAGAATGTTAGCATTCTTACTAATGTTGCAATCTCTGAACACGAACTGCAATCATGGTTATATGCTGGATGAACTTCTGAATTGTCAGGACAAATTTTGCTAGAAGGGGTGCGGTTTCTTGAGGAAGGTGTGTAGCTGACCAAAAGGGTTGTTGGGGAATTTCTATAATGCTGCAACTACGGTCAGGAGGCTGTAACCACAGCTGTTCTTTGGATGGAATTCTAAAGCTTTCTAGAGCAAAACGAACTGAATGGTATAACTGATTTCTGGCAAGAACTTTCAGACTTCGAAATTTTGATAAAATCCCCAACTAGACTCAAACGTATCCCACATGAGGCGAAACATGAAATATAAGGCTGAACACTGAACCTAACAATACACCCTCATAATTCCATCATTTTTTTCCAAAATTTCATTTTTTTTTTTGTGTGTAAATAAAATGGATTCAAATGAATGGAGCTGGTGTATAGAATACTTACCCACATCAAAGCTCTGGTATGAAGTGATGGCGGAAAGAGTATGTAGATATCATACAAATAATGGAAAGCAATAAGGAGATAGAAGCTAGACCCAAACTGAAATTCAAATAGGCAATGCACAGTTCAGGGAAGTGGACAGTATGATTTGGAGAGGAATGTTTTGAAGTTCATATTATGTCTTTCTATTGCCACCTCATTTTGCAGGCGAGTTCATAACCCTGTGTTGGAAACATTGCGGAAATTGAGGAACCCAAAAGAGGTGGTATTCTTCACATGGTGTGTGACATTGGGGGGGGGGAGGTCATTTAGACAGCCGACAACCTTAGAGTAGGAAATCCTCCGTGGTTAGATGGTGTTGCATGTGCAAAAGAAATGGGGAGGACACGAACTGCCCTCTACTTCATTATTAATGCGCGTCGAAATTGTGGGTATGATATATTCGATCCTAAAGGTATAGTGAGGTGCTTCGATGCACAGTTGCGAAAATGTGGGCAAGTTGGAAGTCAAAAATGCCGCATATATATGTACACAATATGGGGTGTGTGTGTGTGTGTTCATTCATATAACATATACGTGGTCTTCAAGGCGCAATTGGTTCTTTCAAGCATAGATGTGAAATATTGTCTAGCTGGATATTGCACAACTAGTGAGTAGTAGGAAAGAGGCTATGGAGATTTGCACCTTTTTACATTTTTTGGTTATCATGGGGAAATGAAGAGGAGATATTTGAAGGTGTAGAGAGATCCTTGTCAAGAGTGATGTGTTCCCTTTCTTTTGTGTTATACTTTTGGAGCAAAGTGGACAGGTAAAATATGAGTGTTATCTGTAAATTTTTGATTTATACGTTTTGTTCCTATCATACATCTGGAGGTGTGTATCAATAAGTTACTTTGATTTGAAAAAATAAGAAGTAATAGACAAGTGCATTGTCTGAAAACATGTTACTAGATAAACCTTGCAAAATGCTGATAATTGTAGGGGAATCTTTCTGCTGTATTATGGAAGTTCTGGAATTAGCTTATCCTTTCAGTGGATTGATGATCTAATTTAGGATGCTTTCTCCCTTTTTAAAAATTCTTTTTCCCTTTCACTAGCTTTCTTAGCATGTCGTGTCTGTACTTATGCTTGTGTTTGTTTCTTAATGATAATCTTCTACTTTGTATCAGTGGTTGTTGGATTCATACAACACTCAAATACTTATCATGGTGTTCCTGGCTATAGTGTCTATGCTACTTGCCGGTTTCCTTGCATACCACACCAAACTGTGTGTCACAAATACTACAACAAATGAGGTATTCCTTTTTTGTATTATCTCCAGTAGCTTAGGATGATTTTTTGGTTTTGCTGTGCGGTCTGACTTTTCTTCTCCTTCATAGTATCTGCATTTTCTTTAGAAGTAAGCTTTTGAAACTATGTGTCTACTAACAATGAACTCAATTTTCTTTTTTTGATAACTAAGAAATCCACGAGAGCCAGTGAGGCACAGTTCGAAATTCGGTGCCACTTAAATACCAGGTTTTTTTCTTTAGCAGGGTTCGAACCCATGACGTGTGTCTAACCCACACATCACAAGTTACGTTCTTTCCACTAGTCCGAATCCTTGTGGGCCTTGTAATATTATTACGTTTACATGGACGCTTTCACCTAAAAGGAAATATGGCTTCTTATCTATCACTGAACAAAGTTCAGGCCAGTTGGAGACCTTGAAATGTCAAAATATTTTGGCAAACAAGAAATAAGAAGTCTGCTCTTTAAGGGGGATCAAGTAAGTAAACACAATTTTGACTGACCAACCTAAAAATAAGAAGTTTAAGGACCAGAGGAGCATTATCTTTTAGTCTGATAGCAATCTCTCCTTTTAGTCTTAACTAGTAGTCATACCCGCGCGATGCGCGGTCGATATTAAAAAATATGAATTAATTTAAATTATGATCGGGGTTATTTAAATATATTAGATCGTATTGTTTTATAAATTTTAATTGTCATCATATTTGTCAATACGATATACCTAATAATAAAACCTCTATTAAATTAAATGTGCTTATAGACAACAACAACAACAATATACCCAGTATTATCCCATACCGTGGGATTCGGAGAGGGTAGTGTGTACTTATACTTTACCCCTACCTTGTGAGGATATATTATTACCAATAATCCAATATTTAGTACTATTATATTGTTAATAGATATTTTTATTAGCATATTATGTTGTTTAATATTTTTATCTGCTACTATCTTTTTGTAATATAAGAAGATATATATTTTATTAATCTAGAAATATATTTTTATTTTTATTCTTGTGTTCTCAGCAATATTATTTGCATTTTAATGACTAAAATATCTATTAAATTAAAGGGACTAATATAGACACTTTTTTGTTCTATTTTTCTTTATTATATACTATAATATTTAGTATTATTATATTATTAATAGAATTTTTATTCGCATATAACTTTGTATAATATTTTTTTTACTATTTTCTTTTTGTAATATAATAAAAGATATATTTTATTACTCGTGAAAACGTGGTAATAATAGAATAGAAGAATTACCAAATAATTCTGCCTCATCGACATCATTCTGATTTGTTAGCTGATCAAACAGACGAAAGTTGAAGATATTCATATGAAATGAAGAATCAACTATTTCCTCAACTGTTGTCCTTTGTGTAAATATCAGCCTCGGATTATGTGGCGTAGTCTTTAAACTCAAGTTGTTTGGTATGACGACAAAGTAGTTCATTTGGTATAGAGCAAGTTCTTGTATCTTAGTCCTAAAAAACTTAATTACATACTTTCCAATCGAGGCCTAGATACGATCACCTTAAAAAGATAGATTAATTATTAGAATGTATCATATTGCAAATAAATAGAACGTAAGCACGGATTAGTGCACAATTTGTGAAGGCTTAAGGTGGATGATGTTGGAGTGGGCAAAGCATGTGACTGTTGCATATTTGTTTATGTACAAATGACCCCTTTAGGTGATTTTGCACTTCTATACAAATGAACACATTAATTTAAGCAAAACCAAAATACAAAAGTTTAACCATAAATAATGCTAATCTTTCTCCTATACTTTACATGGCAAAACTAATATTTATAGAGTGAGGAAGTTGAATAAGTAAAATTGCCGCAAGTTATTCGTAAAGAAATTAATAACAAACTACTTTAAAAAACATAAACGCATATACTTTTTCACAAATGCATAAAGTAAATGTTATTAGGCACTTAAACCACAAAAAATGTATAGAATTGCAATAAATCAAACACTAATATATTCCACGACAGACACACAAAGAAACAAAGAAAAAATAGAATTTTAGAACTATATAGAGTAATTAAGTTTCAGATGTTACCTTTGCATCTTGTAAAATCAACTCAATCGAATATGGTTTTCAAGGATTGAAACGATCCGGCATTTCCCAAATTCGAACGACTCTAACTTTGAGATTCCATTGCAAAGAATTGCTTGAAATTTGACCGATTTCATGAACTGTTGTAACCATATTTGCAAATTTCTATAATTTGAGTAGAGAAATAGAGGAGAGAGCAAATATTTGAAAAATTATCAGCATAGGAGAGTGTTTATAAATTATGGGGTTGGTTTTGATTCCCACGTTTGCTTTTGCCAGGAGGATCGTGCATAATTTTTTCCCTTTCTTCCTATTTTTATGTAAGATTATTTGTAAAGAAGAGTCCAATTCTTAAAATACCGGTCATGGAAAGAAACATGGGAGAACCAAATAACGTGGGAGTCGTGGTTTTAATAGATATGCTAATCGTTGGCGAACATGGCAGAATTTCCAGGGTATTTGCAACTGCATCAACATGACCCTTCTTACGTGGGCAGTTTGTGTTTTTGAAAAATTGAAATGGGTCTTTTTTGTTTCCTACAATTTAGGTTTCCTGTCCTAATATGCCATGTGGAATATTTTTATGTTGCCAAGTGGCTTAATGAGGGGCCAATATCCTTGGCTTTTAATAATATATAGATTTTGACTAGGCATGAGAAAAAGAAAAGCGAAGAGAAGAAAGGAGGAAGAAGGGGAAAAAGAAAAAGGAAAAAAAGCATTGGCACATCCTAAATCCTAATGATATACCCTTTTGATTCAGCATACCTCCAAAGTTTTAGGAGTAGAAACAGCAGCAGCAGAAGCTGTTCTTAGCTCTCATCTAAAGCTAAATTTTGCTCGTGTGGACTGCAGACTTTCAAATGGCAAGAATATTTAAACTGGAAGAGGAAAGTCAATGAAGCAAAGGCAAGTGCAGCAGCTCTCAAAGCAAGTTTAGGTGAATTGAACCAGGAAATGATGCCCCCAGTGAGCAAATGGAAGGCCTTCTTTCGGAGGTCCTGTCTGGAAGAAGTGGAGGTGGTTAAGAATAACATTTACGATAAAGGACTACTCCAGAATGTCTCTGAGATTGTAATTCCTCTTTCAACCAGACGTTCATTCATACAGAGGAAATCAAAATCAGGTTAGAATTGTCAGTTGGTGACCCATGTTCCATTGGAGCTTGATAGCTCATCTTGGTCCAAGTCTTTAGTCTAATGGTCGTAAACAGAGGAGATTGCTCTAAATGTGAAGTACGCTCGATTCTATCAGAACCTATTACAAGTATCGACAAGTCATCTACCTTTACTCTTGGATGGACGCAGTTAATGCAGTTTAATTGCACGTGGTGAAAGGATTGGATGGGTTCTGAGGAAGGGGTTTAAGTGCCAGTAGTGGTGTTTGCTTCCTTTTATTTTCTGCGGCTGCAGCTGTTGAAGGGAAGTGCTTACTGTTCTTTTTGGTGCATTCTGATTCCCGCTGGTGCAGCCTGGGTTTCTTCTCATTTCTAGGATGAATTTCGATCCTACTTTATTAACTTTTTATAGCTCTTCGCTGCTTAGCAGCAAATGTTTACTAGTAGCATGTAATACGACGAGAATGAGTGCCTGGTATATGTTGCAATCCAATGTCTCATGTACACCAGCTGTGGAACTGGAACTCGGTAGAATTCAAATAAATTTTGTGCTCATGTAGGAAAAAAATAAGATTTTTGAAACTTGTGGTCTTAGAAGTTTAAGTGGTAAAAATTTTGTGGGGCCATGACATTTGTGTGGTTATAAAAACTTCTCATTAAGGGTAAAATAAATAAAATGAAGAGTTTAAAGTTGAATTATTTCCAAACATAAGAATGTGTCAATTTTTTGGAATAGACTAAAAAGGAAAGTACCTAATCTAAATTAATACGGAGGAAGTATTTTTTTTTTTTCTTTCTTCCATTTATAATTTTCCTTAGTAATTCTACATAATGGTCTTAATTTGTACTCCAATTTGCCTTCTTTGGTTAAACTATGTCAGTGATTTAGGAATTTCTTTGTCTGTGTCCCCCCCCCCCCTCCCTTTTGGTGGAACTTTGGAAGAATTTATAGTAGAAATGCTGCATGAGTACAATCGTCTCAAAGGTAATCTTTCACCAAAAAGGAACAATAATAATTCAACCAAGTAAATCACCAATCAGATATTCAAGTAAAGCAAAGAAATCAATAATGGCACGACATCACCCTTCGTGCTTTTACAATCAATGTATAACATCACTTTTCGTGCTTTAAATCTCACAATCTCTCAATAAATAATATTGCATGCAAATAAGGCACCGTGACACCTTTCATGCTTTTCACTCTTCCTCGCTAAGTAATGATATTAATCCAAAAATAGCAAAAACAAGGTGGAAGGTATTCACTTCAATATCAATATCAGTGTAATGATAATTCATTCCAGTTTTCAAAATTCCAACAACTTCAAAATAATTAATAGTACGAAAGTGGATAATTAAAGAAGTAATAATTTAACTATGGCAAGGGAAACACAGTCATGGAAGCAACATAATATAATAAAACAATTTTCACCTACATTCTTAACCCAATAACAATGTATATATACTTGTCACCTTATACATGTGTCTTCCCCACACATAATTCACACAGCAAATAGACCAACAAGTCATAATCCCTCGAATCAAGGTTAACCACAATACTTACCTCACTCCGCAACAAAATCAATGATCAACCGCGGACTTTCCTTTAGAATAGCCTCCAAACCAATCAAATCGAGCCAAATATACTTCAAATAATTCAAAATAGATTTTAGAAACTACCCACGAGTGAAAAAGATTCAATCTTTAATGATTTTGCGAAAAGTCAACAAAAGTCAACCTCGTGTTTGCTTGGACCAAACACGAGAATCGGACCAAAATCCAATTGCACATTCACCCCCGAGCCCGGTTATGTATTTTTTTTTTAATTCAACCTCAATTCGAGGTCTAAATCTCAATTTTTTAAAATTTCCAATTTATACCTAATCCCTAATTTCAACCTTGAAAAATCCTAGATTAAAGGTTAAAATTAATCGATGTTTTTGAAAATATAATAAAATAAGTTAAAATTTACTAAGCAATGAAGTTAGGATGAAAATTCTCTTCAAAACAGCCTCTAGGCCGAGCTAAAACTTGAAAATGGTTAAAAATGGTGCAATTCCTCAATTTTTGATGTTTTAATACCTAGGCGTCAGGTGCTCTTCGCGATTGCGAAGCACCTGAGGCGTTCGCGAAGAATAGCGGCGAAAGGACTACACATTTGTGATATACTCTTCGCGTTCGCAAAGCTTAGCTCCTCGCGGCCTTCGCGTTCACGAGCCCAAGCCCGCATTTGCGTAGAGTATCAGACAGACGACCCCCAGATTTCCACAACCCTTCTGAAGGGTAACCCCCCCCCCCCCACTACTTTACGTTCGTGATCCAATCCCGCATTCATGAATAAAAACTTCCGCCCACCCAAACTTTCCCTTCGTGATCGCGAGAGTAGCTTCGCGATTGCGTAGCATAAGGCACCAGACATAAGGAACAACTGAAAACCAACAACTTCTTGAGTCTCAAATGGTTTGTAGCCCATCCAAAACTCACCCGAGCCTCTCGGGCTTCAAACCAAAACTGCACACGAGTGTAATAACATCATATGTAATCCCTCGCACAAGTAAGATACTAAAATAACACCTAGAACTATGAATCAGACGTCAAAATGTATGAAATTTAAAAGAAAACTCAAGAACTTCTAAAATCATAACCGAGTGTTTGAATCCCTTCAAACCAACTCCGATTTGCACCAAATTTTATACACAAGTTTTAAATAATAAAACGTACATATACCAATTCCCAAAATAAAAATCCAAACTCAGTAGCTATAAAGTGAACCTACGTCAAACCTAGGAAATTCCAAACCTTCAAATTACTAGCTTTCAGCAAAACAAGTCAAATCAGCCTAGGAACCTCTAAATTTAATTCTGTGCATACTCCCAAGTCCAACATCACGAGATGGACGTACCAAGATCGTCAAAATACCTATCGGGGGTCATTTACACAAAATATTGATCATAGTCAACTCAAGTTATTTTTAAAGCCAAAAACTATATTTGCTTCAAATTTTTACGCAAAAACTTTCCGGAAAAAGAATCGAAGTGTGCATGCAAATAAAGAAACATAAAATGGAGCTATAGAGGTATCGGAACACGGAAATAAAGGTTAGTACTCAAAACGACCTATTGGGTTGTCACAATGCCACCGTTATTACTTGGTGAATTTATTGATTAATAACATGTTTTGCCATATGTGACTCTCAAAAATAAAACTCTTCATCTCACTTAGTGATTTACTTTATTCAAATATTATCGTGTTTTACTTTAAATGATTCTACATTTAATTCGTTAATTTTTCAGATGTTTTACTTTATTTAAAAAATTATTTTACCTTACCTTAATTGATTTCTAAACTAAACTTATTTTCCCATTTGATACTCTATATTTTATAAATTGTAATTTATTTTACTTTATTTGACTTCTAAAATAAACCCGTTATCTCATTTGACGCCTTACTTTATTCGAAATAATTTTTTTGCCTTATTTTATTTAAATAAATCTTTCGAACTTTTTTATTTGGCAATTGACATAGATACAATGTACGTGGTAGCACATGAAATTTTTCATGCGAAGGTGATTGATAATGTGGGCACGAGGTGCCATGCGTGTAAGATCCAAGATACTAGCTTATGATTTGTGATTTTGAGATATGGTGCCTCAGGAAAATTCTTGTTGTAAGTCATGCATCAGGAACGATTTGATTACTTGAATTGTCATTTGTTCCTTAAATGATTTCATTCATACCTTATCGGTGTTCTGATTATATTGGTGCTTTGTTACCCATTTACTTCTTGTTGCCATTTGTGTTTCTATTATTCCATTGTTGGTTTTAGATTAATAATCTTTTCGTTGTTAGACTTACATTGATGTTCTTTCTATTGTTAGTTTTATGTTAATATCTGGCACAAGTTTTTATGCCTAGGGGGTGTCTTGATTTGGCCTCGTCAACTCTACTGAGGTTAGGCTTGACACTAACTAGGTACCATTGTGGCGTACTCATACTATGCTTCTGCTCATTTTCGTGCGGATCCAGTTTCTCTTATCATGTTGAATTTAAGAGTTGTGTCTGTGCGGCTGGAGACTTCAAGGTATACCTGCTTAACGCTTGCAAGCCTCGTAGCCACCTCCTGATATTATTATTGCTATTTTTTATCTTTAATCCAAACCAGTATTATAGTTAGAGATTCTAATGTATCTCATTAGAGCTTATGACTATGTACTACCGGTTATGAGAATTGTATAGCTATTGTTCATCTTTAGTTATGTAAATTTATTATCAATTTACTTCTATATAGTTGAATTGATTATATTTGTTAGATCTCTTCATATAGTAAGCTTACATAGTCTTAAAGACTAGGTTCCATCACAATATCCTAAGGTGGAGAATTTGGGATCATAAAAAATTGGTATCGGGTCTTTAGGTTTATAGGTGCTACTAGTCATAAGCAAGTTCAGTATAGTCTTACGGATCGGTACATAAACATTGTACTTATCTTCAAGAGGCTAAAAATTCCACTTTTTTCATTCCTTATCTTGCGACATTGATTCATCTTGAAGCACATATCTTACATTCCCTTACATCTACTCGTATACCATATTGCACACTTGGTATCAACTATGCACCAGTGGTTTGAGGCTAAAGAAGAGCTACGAGGGGGACATTGATACTCAATCATTGTCTCAAGGTGTTTCCAGATTGAGGATGTGGATCTATTGGTAGATCTTTTAGTTGTTCACGTGTGCGATGCATTGGGTTCTGGTATCCGATATCTAGTTGGTGAGTACGAGCTTAGAAAGATTTAATTGATTGCCTAGTTATTGTGATCGGTGTAGGGTCGTGAGAGGATGTTAATTTGAGTATAGTTGGTAGTGTTAGAGACTATGTGTTTCGTATGGGACTTTTATTTAGTGAAAGGTACATGTTGTCGTTCAAGACACTTAAGGAAGTGGGCTTGACTGTCACGAGGATGGACATGCGCTTAGTAGGTAATTTGAGGTATCTTATGATTGGTGTTGTACGAGCTTATGAAGGTTGGTATTATGGATTATCGGATACCTATGGCTTCTCACCAAGTAGGGGAGTCTACTATTGATGGGTTTTTCAATGTCTTTGCCTTATGCTTCTTATATTTTGATGATCTAACAAACTTATTGTCAAGAACCAGATAGAGATCCGGACCCACCTAGCATATATTTCAATTGAACAATGTCCGGTTTGATATCCAGCAAATGAGTGAAAAGCCACAACGAGGAACACAATAGGGACCTGGTGACCTGGTCCCTTAGGGTTCTCCAACAGAAGTACAAGTCAGTGACTGTCCGCAACTGTTACAGAGAGGAACATAATAGGGAGATAGTTCCTTAGGGTTCTCTAACAGAAGTACAAGTCAACTGTACAGCTGGAACATAACAGCACAAAGTTACTGTCCCGTAACAGTTACAAAGAGGAACACAACAGGGACCTGGCCCCTTAGGGTTCTCTGACGGAATTACAAATCAACTATATAGCTGGGACGTAATTGCACAAAAGTGATTGTGCATCAGACAATGCAGTAGTCACTTCTCATTGGGAAGAAGCGGGTACCAAGAATTGACATCACCAACCATTGTGATGTCTTTTGTAGTATAAAAACCTAGTGCAAGCACAAGATATTCACTTGTGCATTTAGTGATATTCTCTCAAGCATAACAGTGTTCATCCAGCATTGAGGTCACTGGTATGTCAAGAACAAGAAGACAACTCCACTAAATGATCAATTTTAAAATGAGTCTATGTGTATCCGTAGTTGAGTTGTAATATTGTTATTTTTTCTTCATTGTAACTCCTATCTTGCTTCCTTAGAAGCTATGTCTTAGGAAAACCAAAATACATAAACTTTCGAGTTTATGTTGTGACTAGGTTTAGTCATAAGCTTAAAGTCTTTGTAACTAGAGAGTCACAAAGTGGCTTGTGATAAGACTATCACAAGTTAGTTAAGTTAAAGTCTTTGTAATATAGTTATTACAAAGTGGCTTGTAATAGTGAGATTACAAGTTAGTGAAGTTGAAAGCCTACAAGTGTAGGCCGTGGTTTTTGTCCCATTGTGTGGGATTTTTCCATGTAAAAATCCCTTGTCTCCTTTACTTACAGTTTTATTAGCATTCTCAGCATAACCTCATAGAGGACCAAGTAATCTATTGATTGGTGGACTCAAACAAACTAACAATTGGTATCAGAGCGGGTTTTTTCTAAAAGGTTAACACCTAGAAAGGATCTAAATGGATGCTCCACCCAACTTTGAGGAAGGACAATAAACCTACAGACCTCCTAGATTCAGTGGTCAGTACTATGGCTGGTGGAAGACTTGTATTCATGATTTTATAATGGCCGAAGTTTCAGAACCATTGGATATCATCTGTGATGGTCCACATGTTCCCATGAAGAAGCTTGAAGAAATTGGACCAATGGTGCCAAAAGACATAAAGGAGTATAGTGATATTGATAGAAAAGCCGCAGAAAAGAACTATCGCAATAAGAAAATCTTAGTTTGCGATAAAGGACCTGATGAGTACAACAGAGTCTCAGCTTGTGATACTACCAGAGAAAGATGCGAAGCGCTGCAAAAGGCACACGAAGGAACTACTCAAGTTAAACAGTCCAAGATTGACATGCTCACCATAGAGTATGAGCTCTTTAGGATGAAGGATGATGAGTCTATACAGGATATGCACACCAGATTCACATCCATCATAAATTAGCTTCATTCACTTGGAGGTGTTATTCCCAAAAACAAGCTTGTAAGAAAAATCCTCAGAGTTCTACCCGGTTCTTGAGAAAGTAAGGTAAAAGCCATCACCGAATCTAAAGATCTACAAACTCTAACCATAGATGAGATGATTGGTAATCTTAAGACTTACGATATAAAAAGAAAGAAAGACAGTGAAAGGAGAGAGCCAAAGAAAGAAAAGAACCTGGTACTCAAGGCTGAAAGCAATTATTCAAGTGAAGAAGATAGTGATATGGCCTATCTTATAAAAGATTTCAAAAGATGGTTCGAAGGAATGGTGATATACCAAAGAGGGGCAGCTCAAGTAAGGCAAGGAACAATGATCTCTGTCACAGGTGCGAAAAGTCAAGGCATTTCATCAAAGACTGTCCACTTGCGAAACATGAACAATACAAACAAAACCCTGATAAATCAGCAAAAAAGAACTTGGTTCCAAATAAAAGATTTAGTCGAAAAAGTGCAACTAACAATATTGTGAAGCAGGCTCTTGTTGCTTGGGTAGACTCCTCCAGTATATCAGAAAGGGAACCAGATGCAGAAAACAACTCCATGATGGCAGTGGAAACTGAAGCAACAAAGTATGATTCATTGTTCGCATTGATGGCTTAGTTTAATGATGATAGAGAAGATGAAGATGATGGGGTAAATTTCAGGGAGAAAAATCTGAAATCCTACTCTTCTAAGAAGTTAAGTTCATTATCAAATATTCTAATTGATGCTTATTATAGCCTTGATAATAATAAGAAGACCCTGACCATAGACCTAGGAGAAGCTGAACAATCTAGAGATGATCTGGTGGTATGTGTAATGGACCTTAATGAGACCATAGCTAATCTTGAAAAAGAAAAGGAAGCTCTAAATGAAAAAATTACTAGTGTAGAAAATGAGATAGATGACCTGATAGTAGTAGTTGTTGACTTGAAGGAAACAATAGAAGGTCTTAGCAATGAGAAACACACTCTAGAGGAAAAAATTGCTACAGCTGAGCAAGAAAGGGATGATTTTTAGTGATAATCACTGATCTAGAGGAAACCATTGAGGGACTCTAGAGAACATAGGAATATAATTCATGGGAAAGGGAAGGAAGTTGATAGTGAGACACATATCAAGCTTGAAAAGGAATTAACTGATGTGAAAACTAGCCTATGTGGTAAACTTGAGAAAAATCGGCAACTTCAAGCTGAATTGAAGAAAGTAAAAATTGATCTTGAGAAATCTCTGACGTGGACCTAGTCCTCATATGTTGTCACTTCTATGCATTTCAACAATAGTGGAAACAAGCAGGGAATCGGGTTCCAAAGGGAGAAAACTCTTTACAACCCTCATAGCAAGTATGTCATTGTTTTTGATAATTGGTTGTGTACTCGTTGCGGGAACAATGGTCATTTTAAAGAAAATTTCCAGGCCAGGGTTCAATCTGTTAAGAAAAACAAAGTGTTTACTGAAAAAGTGACTACTAATAAAGGACCAGGTACTGTTCGCAAGAAACGACTATTGCCTACCTGGACTAGAAAATCCCCTATCCATCCCTTTTATCATAACATGGGACCCAAACTAGTTTGGGTTCCTAAATCTAACACATGATTTGCATGTGCAGGGAACAATGAGAGGGAGAGTACTACAATGGAACATGAACAGTGGATGCTCGAAGCACCTTGGATTTCTTCTCACTGAAAGCCCTGCAGGAAGGGAATGTATTCTTTTTTTTAAAAAAGGGATACATTCTCGACATCTAAAAGTTTGAAAAGCTTCTTTGACACTAAATTGAGAACATGTACTATGTGGATGGCCTGAAGTACAGTCTCCTGAGTGATTCTCAAATCTATAAGAAAAGTTATAAGAAAAGTAAAATTGATAATGTGGGATAAAATATTTTATGGGTATGTGTCAAACGATCCAAGTAATTACTCAGAGTTCTAGAGATATATCAGAATATTAATATACCGTTTGGTGAAAAATTAATGGGTCGGGGGATGATTTCTGTCAAGCACTACCAGTAGATCCAAAATTGATAAAAGCAAAGATTGTAAAAGCTAGCTTGCCAAAGTTATACTTCTCGTTTCAAACGAAAAAGATTCAACTGAAAATAAATATAAAGTAAGAATAGATCCGGCATTGAGTATCTTCTTGCTTCGTGTCAGAACGAAAAAGAGCATCAAATAAAAGATGATTTGATTCTTCCTGAACACTTGGTTATCAATCTCAATGATAATAAATGCATTTAAAAAGATAAATATTTTTATTATTAGATTAAAATGATTTTGTGCAAATCGCATGATATAATTAAAAAGATATCTTAACTAGAAGAAATGAATAAGTTGATCAACTAAATAAAAAGTTGACTGCAAAATTGTATAGAAAAACAAAGTGTTTTCAATTTTTTACTCAGCAAAAAATGATACCAAGAATTACTTAAATACTTTAATACCAAAATGACCTTCTACCATACATGCTTGTTTTCAAGTTTCTTATTTCTTACGTGTGTTAGTGTTACCGTATATATAACAGACTAAGAGGGTGTTTGGCTAAGCTTATAAGTTTAGTCAAACTGGCTTATAAGCACTTTTTGACTTATCTACCCGTTTGATAAAATTAAAGTGTTTATAAGTTAAGTGCTTATAAGCCAAAAATATGCCAAAAGTCATAAGTTGGTCTCCCCAACTTATCAAATTTGAGCTTATAAGCACTTCAAATTTGATCAAAATATTTATTATTCTATTCCTAAAATACTTCTTTTTAAAATAAAACTCTTTGTATGCCCAGTTTTTTAGCTATTTATTATTAATTTTAGCACTTTTATCCAACACATGTAACTGCTTATTTTTTAAATCAGTTTCAACATTTAAAAGTACTTTTCAGCAACTATGCGTATCAACTACTCTAAATCATCAAAGCCAAACGGGCTCTAAGTTAAAATTGATCTTCTATTGTATATAGGTTAATTTTGAAGAAAAATATGTCTGTCATGCTACTGAAAAACTTAGATACGCACAAAAACTTATGCAATAGCACACATATGATATATAGTTATTTTAACAATAACATCATACAATAAAAAAAGTGATACAAGTTAATGTGCTTCTAAGTAAATTCTTATCCCTGAATTCAATATTCATTTTTCAAAACTAAGGAATATCCTTTTAGATTTGTGTGAAAATAATTTTTAGTATGTTTATGTTTTGCAAATATAATATATAAATCACAAGGACAAAAATTTTAAATATTGGACAATATTTACCGCAAATATATTTTCTTGCACGAACAACTATATGTTGCACTTTCAAGAGGGATATCAAGTTTGATAACAAGAGTTATGGTTAATTAAAATAATCAATACATTAGGAGGAAACTAGAGCTGTCAATATGGGCTGGGCCAGGCTAGCCTAGCCTAGCCCACGTGAGCTTTAGCAATTGACGGGCTGGGCTAAGCTAGCCCACCATTTTGATGGGCCTTATAATGGTCAGCCCACCACAACCCTATGTGGGCCGCCAGCCCCACGGATCGGTCCATTTTTTTTAAAAATTAAAATTTGTATTTTTTCTTTAAATTTTAACCTAAATCTTAATAAATTTTTATATTGTTCCAATATATCACAATAAATACTAAAAAAGTAAATGACTAGACTATATTTCATTAATTATAGGTCAAAACTTAAAACAAACTATTCAAGCGAATGTTCACGATACTTATGAGATATCTGACACATCATCTTCATCAAACACATTTGAATCCGCTTGTGATAAAGTTGACTTAACATCTTCACTTTCATATACAATTCATATGTAATATTTATTAATTGAATATTAAAAATAATTAGATTTTAAAAATTAATAATATTTAAATTCACATAAAAAAATATTATCAGTTTGAGTTTGAAAAAACCTATGCAGCCAATTTCGAGTAGTAACAAGTGTTTGGACTTTTTCATAATAAATGCAACTTCTGTACTTTGTAAGAACACGCTACAGATGTTAAATGTTGATTCCGATGCTACAATGATAATAAGAATACTAAGTACATCACGCACAATCACTGAAAGATCATGATATTTTCTAGAAAATACATGACAACATCCATCTCTTGAAACTTCTCAAGATCATGTTTTGGTTCCTCCTAGTAAAGATCGAATTCTAACTTTCCATCTCTAAAGGCTGTATACTTTTATTTTTTTATATATTTTAAATAAATATTTTATTAGGCCCACAGGCCGGCCCGACCCAGTCTCACGCAAGCCTCACTGGCCACGGGCTTACTTGAACTGGGCTTATAAAAGCCTCGTTTAAAGAGGCTCCAAATATTCTAACACAGCCCTACTAAATCACGAGTCGGATTGGGCTAGCCCAACGGGCCAAACCCATATTGACTACTCTAGATGAAACATACAGAAAAATATTATTCACAAAGAAGTGTCTGTTAGAATACCATCCCATTAAATACTTTTAAACTATAATACATAATTATCTAACTAATATGACAAAATTAATCATTTATGTAAGTTTTGATAATGTACTTTTACTTTAAATTCACGTATTGTGCTATTATAATGATATTTTTAGATGCTTGAATGATTATTATATTATTATACATAAAATTTCTCACCGGCTATTTGAATAAATATTCCTTTTTTCTTTAAAGGAAAATCTCGTTCAAACAGGTCGGCACCTTAGGGATCCATGGCCCAAATTTGAATGGATCTCCAAATTTGATCCATTATATAATCCCACTCGAAAAAACCCTAATCTCGTCATAGGCGCAGCTGAACACATCTACTCAGGTCAGTTAACTCTTCCTTTTTAGATATAACGATTACGATATGATATTCATCGTTTGTTTTGAAAAGCAGGTCGAAGATGAGTAAAGGAAGCAGCGGAGGAGGAGCCATGAAAGGTGGAAAGAAGAAGGGAGCAACATTCGTGATTGATTGTTCAAAGCCAGTGGAGGATAAGATCATGGAAATTGCTTCACTTGAGAAATTCCTGCAGGAACGCATCAAAGTTGGAGGAAAAGCTGGGGCTCTCGGTGACACTGTCACTGTCACTCGTGACAAGACCAAAATTACCGTCACCTCCGACAGCACTTTCTCCAAGAGGTAAATATCCTCTATTTTTTCACCTGCAACTGCTTTCTTGACTGTACGTTTTTCTTTCTTTCTATAATTGGCTACTAATTTCTTAATGAAATAACAAAGTGAAGTATGTATCCACCGATTTTATCACTTCAATAAACGTTATCAAATGACAAACATCTCTTTTTCTTGTTGTGTGCTAGTTCTGTATGTAGGACTATGAATCTTGAAAAGAATTTATTTTATTTTAGACTTTCAAATGCTGTATTGATTAACTTCATTTTTGGGCGGTCTCCTTAAGAATGCTTTGGGCATAGTTACCTGGTAATGTATTAAAGACAAATGTGATGGTTGAAACTATAGAACTTTTGGGGCTAAATCAATAAATGGGTCATTGTCCAGTCCATCATGAAGTTCACTTGGTTCACTTGGGCTAAGATGTCTTGGATCAAGACGGGCTAAACAATGGGTTATAACCTAACCTGCCAACTTGACCCTATTTTTGCAATATTTATAAGCAACATCAAACAACAAATATAGAGTTGAAATTCGCTAATTGATATTTAAATAGTATACATAGAGTACTGAAGATATTAAAATCTATATGAATGCTAAAATGTTTTTTTTTTGTTTATCAAGTATGAATCTTGAAAACTTGAAATATATTGTAAATTCCTAAATAGCTAAAGTGTCATAAAAGTTGTATATATGGAGTAAGTACCACATTAAAAATAATTTAATTGGTGGACAAAATGACTTGATTGATATTAAGAAACAAATATCATAATTTACTGGACCAGAACGATATCCTTAGAAGTTTAATTTGCTGAACACGTAACTGATCAATTGTAAAGACTATAGCCGCTATATTAGTTATACAATTTGATTGAATATTATGCCCATGAAGTATAAGAAAATTGGAAACATATTTTATTTCATATTCGCGATAAGGTGGGTGTGACCCCTAAGGATAAGATGCGGGCGGCTTAGGTGGTTTGGTCATGTGAGTAGGAGGAGGAGCACAGATGCCCTAGTGACATTGGAGGGCCTACGGAGATGTAAAGGTAGGCCAAAGAAGAGATGGAGATAGTTGATCAGGCAAAGAGATTACGTAGCTTCAGCTGACGGAGGACATGTCCCTTGATAGGAATGTATGGAGATCGAGGATTAGGGTAGTAGAGTAGGTAGTCTAGAGTTCATTTAATTTTTTTAGAAACGTGGAATCTATAATTTTATGTAGTAACTACCCAAGGCATTTGCAGTAGATACTTGCATTATGCCTACTGCTATAAAAATTTAGCGATTTGCATTGTTTTATTGTGCTCTATTTTACCATTCTTAAACACGGTTCCTGTATGTAACTTATATACTTAAGATGTAGAACAATATCCTCTCCCACCTTTGTTGTATCTCAAGGTTTTATTTTCCGGACCCGGAGTCTCCATAAACACTCTAACCTATATTTTATGTCCAGAGAGTATTCTTTATTATCTCAGTTAATTGTATTTTTGAGTTTGAGAGCTGTTGTAATTGACCAGCAGGTCGCAGATGCATTTCTTCTTGAGATGTTCCCAACCATTTGTTTTCTAAGCAATGATGTTATATTCTTTGACCAGGTATTTGAAATACTTGACGAAGAAATATCTAAAGAAGAATAACGTGCGTGATTGGCTTCGAGTTATTTCTTCAAACAAGGATCGCAATGTGTACGAGTTAAGGTACTTCAACATTGCTGAGAATGAGGCTGAGGAGGAAGATTGAGAACTAGAAGCAGTAGATTGTAATTGTTCTCTCTTTTTTGACATAATTTACACTTTTTGTCTGGAATCAAATCTTTTGCATTTTTGCCCTGTTTTTAAGGGAGAAATGAGATTGTGTTACTGGAGTTGGTTTATTTCTTCTACTTATAACTTAGCTTTTCACTTTTTGGGTTCGTTTTGTGCCAATTGCATTTGAGGAGAATACAGGTAAATAGTACTCGTCATCTCAAAATCAGCGTGACTCACAACACCTATTTATTCTGTTTTTCGGTCCAAAATCCCTTCATTCAAACAATATGTTTACTAAATTACAACATATCTTAGAATTCATCTTTAGATTTTGTTGTATAGGGCCAACTTAAAGTTTGATTATTTTTGCCAACATATGCTAGGTTAAATGATAGTATCTCATAAAATAAATTAATATGACTAGTTATTTGATTGTATATCCCAGTAGGAAGATAATTAGATAACTTAGGAGATCGAGCCAAATCCAGAAATCAGAATAAGTAATTCGGGAGAAGTTTTATTTTGTGTCTCGTACTAGTTGAAGGAGATTTTTTTTTTGTCTTACAAATTTGTAGATTCCAATCTTACACTTTTGGGTTCACAAAAATTTGGGTTCACAAATTTGTGAGACAAAAATAAGCATCATACAACTAGTTTCAGTTGTATAAGACACAAAATAATTTTTTTATAATTCGGGGACGTTTGTCCGTGTATGATCAGTATCTATTACTTTTAGAAATTTATATACAATTTTTAACTTTTACCTTATAACTTAAACACATTGTTTAACATTATTATGTATTTTGTAAAATTATATACTTATTGATGTGACGTATACGTGCAAAGTGTGGAAAAAAATGGTACGCCTAAAAAGGTCAATTTTGGTTCAACCAGTGATACGATTAACAATTTCTCTAATTGTAAGAGAATGTGAAGTTCTTTCTTAATTTAAGGGTGAGTTAAAATTCAAATATCATGGATCTAAATATATGAAGGAGAAAATGAAACAATAGGATAAAACTATTGATAGATGGGGTATTATCACTTTTGCTTGCTTCAGAAATTATTTATATTTGGTAGACGAAAAAGTGTACAGAATTTGTATAACTTTAATATATAACATATAGAATATATATATATTGCCTATTTTTTTTTATAACAGCTATACAATATCATTTTGATAGATCCACAAGACCTATATCCATTAAATCAAAAAAAGAAAAAAATTTGTGGGCCAATCCACGTTTCTTTTATAGAAAGCATTTCAAAATTTAAAAAGTATCAATTTTATAAAGTATATATCCATGGATGGACGATTAATAATAGTGTTAATGGTTGTTATAACGATTTAATTATCTGCATTAATGTTTCTTTTGATATATATTATCATTTCTAGTTTTGTAAAAATAGTTATGAAATTTCAAAAAAACAAGTAATCGAACAAAGTAATGAGAATTATGATTTTGTTTCAAAAAAGAAATTTCTATTACCTACAAATATTTTAATTAATAATTTTGTATAGTCACTTAAATTTTTGTACTAAATAAGTTGAAGTATACGTGCAATACAAGTGCCAAAAATTAATTTATATATAATACAGGTCAAACGTTTAGGGACTTTTCGGCTGTGTTAGCTCCCAAAAGAGCCTTAACAAGAAGGTTACCCTAAAAAGGATTGCGGAGAATCCAAAATTAATAGTTCGTAAGAGGTGCTATTGCTAGTTATATTCACATTGTAACTCAGCCGATTATTTTGAGTATTAGAGCCCCGTTTCCCATTTGATGCTTCTCGTAGTTTCTTTTGATGTTTTGTGATTTGCGGAGTGGTTGATTTGGTATTAAGAAGTTTTGGGGAGTAAATGAGAATACTTGTTCTATGACGCTTAAGTTGTAAGAGTTGACCAATATTGACTTTTGAATAAACGACCTCGATTAGTAATTTGATGGTTCCATAGGTTCGCATGGTGATTTTAACTTGGGGGTATTTTGAATTTGGTTTTGAAGGTTCCTAAAAGATTTTAAGTTTATTTATCGAAAATTAACAATTCAAAGAATTGAAAGTACATAGGTTTGACCGATAGTTTGACATTAATGTTACCAAGGTTGAATGGAACTTATGTGATAATTCTGGTTGTGATTTAGAATGTCGAAGTATGGATTCATGAAGTTGGAAAGTTAATAGATGATTTTGATCTTTGATTCTCGTTTGATGCATAAAAAGTGTAGAACAATCAATCTCACATCATTTACTATATTCATGACGAAGAACTTGCACGTTACATATTTTGGATGACTTTTCCAACATAGTCAATGTATACATAATGTGGGTGTGGCACGTAAATTCACCAAAAGAAAATATTTAGCAAGATAAATACATCACATTCATATTAATTGTATTACACATCAATACATTTAGAGCCTTTAGTAGTCTTGTTTTTTCTTGTTTCTCTAGATGACAATGCATTGTGTATTTTAAAAGTAAATTTATGTTATCGGGATCAAAAAATGATTGAACAATTGCAGCAGTTGGCAAAAAGTCACTCTTTTTTTTTAATTGACGCGAATAATCATATGAGTCACTCAATTTTTATTGATATATAATATATTTATTGATTATCATTGTTTCTCACTTACTCATAACACTATCAATTAATACCCATTGTATTAAATTGGTTCAAATGCAATTCAACGTTATTTGTATAATCGTATTTCAGATCTAGAATTTTGTTATGTTTAATTAGGATTTACCCATTATCCTCTTATTTAATTAATTTAACAAAAAGTTTCATACTTTTTAGTAAAACAATTTGGCATTGTCTGTGGAAAATTTTCTAGTTAAAATTATAGTTTCTAGATCTAAAAAAAATAGCGCAAAAAACCTATACTTCCTTGTGTGCACAAATCTAACACGACAAGCAACGGAGAGGAAAAGAGGAAGCGATAGCCGACCTCACCACCAACCTCCTCCATACCATCAATTAAGTAAATCAAACGGATGGTGAGGAGGTAATACCAAACACCTCTCCCAGGCGAAACAACTCACATCTTCCTCATGATAGCATCACAACCTCGCACGAAAAATGGGCCTCTACATCCACAATAGAAGAGGCACTAGCGGCAGTAAAAAAGCTTCTCGATGCGTGGTTGACAAACACGCTAACCATTTTCCTTGTCGAGCCCGCTGGAAAAGGCAGGGGTTTGCGTTGCACCAACAACTAACGAGCAACATCCCCCCCCCCAACAGGTATTACTCACAATGTAAGTGGTGCACGTAACGACACCCTCACAACCATTCTAGGAAAATGAAGGAGATGGAGAACAAGAATAAAATACTTCGCAACCAAATGAAAGAGCATCAAGAAAGGGTAGACAAAATACTGAGCGCCCCAAAACTCCTTCCAAAAGGGACGCCGGTCGGTTTGTTAAGCAGTCATACAACGACAAAGCTGCACCACACGGAATACCCAAAACTTTCAAAATGCTGTCGTACCTAAAAGTATACAACGACACGATGGGCCTTGAGGATCATGCGACCCACTATGTTACTGTAGTGAAAGGCAACAACCTCTCCAAACAACATGTGTCATCCATATTGCTGAAGAAGTTTGGCGAAACTCTAACCTATGGAGCACTGACTTGGTACTCACAGTTACCTGCGTGTTCAATAGAAACATCGAGGAGATTGTAGACAAGTATATCACCACCCATGCCGAGGCGAGGGTGAACTACATATTCACCATTAAGTAATCGCCTGGCGAGGGACTGCGAGACTTCCTTGCCCGATTCAACCATGTAAGAATGACCTTTCCAAATGTATTTGAAAGGATGACATCTGCCGCTTTCTAGAATGGGCTAAGCAGAAGTGGGTCGAGGGTAACTAGAAAATTTCTAAGTCGCCTCATGAAGTACTCTCAGACAACTTGGGACGAGATACACAATGCCTACTGTGCCGAGGTAAGATTCGACAAGGAAGATATCAACGGACCTATTCAACGATTGACCTCAGTCCAAATAAGGCCAGGGAAGGACCAAAGAGGTGACAACGGGAGGATCCAGTAGGACCCCGACCTAATCAGGAAAGACATCAGCCTTACGTTAGAGGCACCCTCATGTCGCCTCCACGCCACGATGAGGGCCCATCCAGGCCACGAACAGAAACTCACCGAAGTGAGAGAGGTATGGCCTATTATTATCCGCTCACAATTTCTGTGTTCCCCCATGAGAAATAGTCTGCGCACTGGAAAAGCTTAACCTAAAAGTAAAGTGGCCGCACAAGATGGGATCCGACCCAAGCACCAGAAAGTCAAATGCCCTCTACGAGTTCCACCAGGAACGCGGTCACAAAATCGAGGATTGTATCACCCTAAGGCAGGAGGTCATAAACATGATTCACCAAGGGAACTTAAAAGAGTTGATGAGCGATCGGGGAAGGGCCAAATTGCTCGAGGACGTGAACAGAACCAGGGACTGCCCAAACCACCTGCCCTGGCTCGAACCATTCTTAGAGGAGGCGACGACGCATCCATCAACAATATAAAGTTCACCACCACCCACAAAATCAAATAGTCAATCACTCATGAACGATATGACGAACTCGAAGGGGGTATCATCTTCCACAAATCAGATACCCACAGTTTGGTATTTACCCATTATGACGCTCTTACCATTACTTTACGTGTCTTAGGTATTGACGTAAAACGTATTATAGTTGATGATGGGAGTGGCGCGTGCATCGTCCACCCTCGAGTTCTTGCACAAATAAATCTCGAGGATTGGATAGTGCCATGTTGCATCAAACTGACGGGTTTTAACAGTGCACTTGAATTTGCATCTAGGGAAATCACGCTGCTCGTCCTGGCTAGCAGCGTTAATTTGGAGACTACATTCTATATCATGGACTAGGATATGGCGTACAACGCCATCATAGGTCAACCTTGGATCCATGCTATGAAAGCCATCCTCTACAGCTTATATCAAGTCATTAAATTTTCCACCCCTTGGGGGGTATTTAGTATCCGAGGAGAACAACGCATTGCCTGGGAATGCTACCACATCGCCCAAGATTGCACACAGACTCAACAGTTAAAGGGTAAAGCAAAACATTTATAGCAATCAACATGGTTAAAGTCAAGCGAGGACGAGAAGGATATGATCAAAGATCTTGAAGTGGTAGAAGCTACAAGATCTATCGTAGAAGACCTCGACCCCCTCCAACTCGCTGATAACAACCACAAAGAGAAAGCTTTAATTGGCCATAAGCACCACGAGCTAGGTAAATTTCGCTAATTCTTGAAAAGTAATGTAGATTTGTTTGCTTTTTCCCATGCAAACTTGGCAGGAATTCCAAAGAAGATAGCGACTCACAAGTTGAATGTCAACCTATTTTACCCCCAGTAAGGCAAGTTAGATGAAAATTCAACTTCACAATAAATGATGAGGCCCAGGAAGAGGTTGAAAAACTATTAGAAAATGTTTCTATCAAAGAATCGAAGTACTCTTAATAGGTCGCCAGCGTGGTCATAGTGAGAAACACGAACGAAAAGTGGCGGATGTGCATAGACTTCATAGATCTGAACAAAGCATCCCCAAAAGACCCATTCTCATTACCCCATATTGACCAACTCATCGATAGAGCTGCTAAGTTTCTTGGACGCCTAATCTGGCTACAACCAGATCCACATGGAGGTGGAGGACGAGGAAAAAACCACTTTCATCACCCACCTGGGGACATACTGCTACAAGGTTCTGCCGTTCGAGTTGAAAAATGCAGGTTTGACATATCAGAGGCAGGTGACCAAAATGTTCAAACATCAACTCTGCAAGACCACAGAAGTTATATAAATGACATGTTGGTCAAGTCTAAAGGAAGGAAGACCATATCGACCACTTGAGGGAATCCTTCGACATACTCAAAAGGTCTAACATGAAATTGAAACCTGAGAAATGCGCCTTGAAAGTAACCTCGAGAAAAGTTCCTCAACTTCTTAGCATTGCGACGAGGCATCGAGGTCAACGCCGACCAAATCAATGCTATAGAGGGAATACCAGAAAACTAACCAGCAAGAAACAAGTACAGATATTGATCGGTCGTGTAGCCACCTTGTCAAGATTCATCTCACGGTCCTCTGATAGGTGCCACAAAATTTTCGGTGTACTCAAAAAAGACCACAAACTCTAATAGAATTATCAGTGCGTCAATGCCTTAAAAAAACTAAAGGCATACCTGTCTTCGCTGCTCACTAAAGAGGAACCCGGAGAATGTCTCCTCATTTACTTGGATGTGTCTGATGTCGCAGTAACTGCAGTCCTGGTATGAGAAAATAAAGGTACGTAGTCTCCAATATACTACATTAGCAAAACTTTGGTCGACACTGAAACAAGGTGCCCCCACCTCGAGAAGATAGCCCTAGCCTTGGTTGTAGCTTTATGAAAGCTTAGACCTTATTTCCAGTGTCACTCCATCTTAGTGGTCACGACCTTTCCTCTAAAGAGTATCCTGCGCAAACCCGAATTGTCGAGTAGATTGGCCAAATGGGCCATAGAGCTGAGCGAGCACGATATAACCTATCAGTCGCGAACGACGGTTAAGTTGCAAGTACTTTCCAACTTCGTCGCAGACTTTAGCGCAAAGATAATGCCCGAAATTGAAAGGGAAGCCGCCAGTACTTGTACCAAAATGCACGACCAATGGGTTCTATACACCGATGTTCTAACGCGTCTGGGTCTGGACTGGGACTCGTGTTCGAGGTCCTAACATGCAAAGTAATTTGCTAGTTCATACGGTGCCCTGATATGACTAATAATGAGGCCGAGTATGAGGACGTGGTTGTAGGATTAAAATTGGCATTCAATTACAGAGCACTGACAAGTAGTCCTACGAAATACCATGCTACAGAAATACCAGGCCGAAATATACAAACTGTTACCTGAGTTCGACGAATGTCAGCTCAATCAAATATCGCGAGCATAGAACATAGAAGCAGACGAGGTAACCAGCGGCAACCAAAAGCATAACCAGAGAAAGAAACATGGCCACTCTTCTCTATTCATTGATCGGATCAAATCGAGGTACGAACTATAAACTTGACTTAGGACTGGCGCAATCGTATTGCCTCATATTTGTAGGAAGTGGTGCTCCTAGATGATAAAAAAGAATACAAGAAGCTTCGAATGAAGGAAGCCAGGTACAACGTCATCAATAACAACTTGTACAAAAGAACGTATGACAGCTCCCTAGTGAAATGCTTAGGCCAAATCAGATACGGCACATCCTCGAGGAAGTACATGAAGGTCACTACGGAGCTCATACCGACAATCGAGCTCTTGTCAATTGCCTCATTCGAGCAGGCCACTACTAACCTACAATGAAAAAAGAGGCCGCCGACTTTATAAGAAAATGTAAGCAATGCCAGAAGTATTCCAATGATCCACCAAGCGGGCGAGCACCTCCACTCAATCACCTTGCCCTGGTCTTTTTTCAAATGGGGAATGGACATCGTTGGACCCCTCCCAGTGGGACGAGGTAATTGCAATTTCTTTTAGTTTTAACTAACTAGTTTTCCAAGTGGGTAGAAGCAGGTGCATTCGCCCAAATGCGTGAGCAAGAAGTGATCACATTCATATGGAAGAACATCATATGCCGCTCGGCATCCCCAAAGAAATCAGTTATGACAACGGGTCCCAATTCACCAGGAAAAAGATATTCGAGTTCTTTGAAAAATGGCACATTAAAAGAATATTCTCCATGCCATATCACCCCGCGGGAAAGGACACACGAGAAGGAAAACTAGGGAATAATTGGGACGGACCATGTAATATCACGGTAATAGCAAGCCAATGACCCTTGTACTACAATTTCTAAGAAAGGATGTTATTATCAAACAACAGGAACATCACCCACCTCAAGTACTACAATTTCTAAGAAAGGATGTTCTCCTAGCCGTACTCTTTTTCCCTCACCGGAGTTTTATCCCAATTGGGTTTTCACGACGAGGTTTTAACAAGGCGGCAATAAGGACATCTCGAAGTTTAAGGCTCGAGCATGTTAGATTACTAGTTGGCAAGTTCATTGTTTGACGCCTCGAATACTTCACCAGACTGAACAATGAGGGACTAGATAGACTGGACTGGAATACCAGCCCGAAAAACACATAAACTTTGATATATATATATATATGAAAGTGAAACATACAAACATATGATGTTCGCCTGTCTCCAAGAAGTTTTGACTCTTCACCAATCAATTCACCACATTCTACCTTGTTTGAATCAGCTAAGAGTCAACATTCGACCTCGCTCGAATCGACTCGCATTCGACCTCGTTCGAATCAACTAAGAGTCAACATTCAACCTTGCTTGAATCGACTCGCATTCAATCTCGTTCGAATTAACTAAGAGTCAACATTCAACATTGCTCGAATTGACTTGCATTCGACCTCATTCAAGCAACATTTGACCTCACTCGAATCGACTCACATTCTCCTCGTTTGAATTGACTAACTTTTTGCCTTGCTCGAATCGACTCACATTCAACCTCGTTTGAATCAAATAAGATTCAACATTCGACCTTGCTCGAATCAACTCATATTTGACCTCATTCGAATCAACCAAGAGTCAACATTCGACCTGGTTCAAATTGACTCACATTCGACCTCGTTCGAATTGACTCACATTCGAACTTCATTCGAATTAGTTCATATTCAACCTCGTTCAAATTGACTCACATTCGAACTTCATTCAAATTATTTCACATTCGACCTTCGCTCATATTAATATGTTCGACCTCATTCGAATCGACTAAGAGTTAGCATTCAGCCTCGCTCGAATCTACTCACATTCGACCCTCGTTCAAATTAATACATTTACCCGCGTTTGAATTAATTAAAGTGACATTCGACCTCGTTCGAACTGACTCCCATTCAACCTCGTTCGAATTAGTAGAGAATCATATTCGACCATACTCGAATTCAACTCATGCTCAACATTACTTGAGTTCGATTTACAACTTTGTTTGAGTTAAGTAAGATGATATGGGACCACCTAAATTCAATAAAAGATATACTCGACCATGTTCGAAATAGCACATACCAACACAATTTTTCTGAATAAGAACAATCGAAGAAAAATAAAAAGCCCATAACATACAACAAAGGGTTGTGATCATTACATTCAAAAAACATATCTTACAAACGGACAAAAAGACGCCCCCACAAAAAACAAAAGAGGAAGACAAACACAAAAAAAACTAAGTATAAAGCACTACTCCATGTCATCCCCACCTTCATCGCCCAGCCCAACAGTGCATCTCCATCATCGCCCCCTCCATCAGAATACTCATCGTCGTACCAAGCATCTGATGCAAGCCAATCTAAAGTATCTTCACCATCGCTGACCGCGGGCAATCCTAGCGACACGCCCCTTAACACGAGCATCCTCAAAATCAGCCATAGGAACCTTTTCCAGCTCTCCTCCATCATCATTACTATATATATCTAGTTGAGCCTCGGCATGGATTCACATCTCGTATAATTGACGAGGAACGTTGGGGAAAGCAGAAGTATAAGAGGAGGATGGTCAGGCCAGCAGTCGCGCCTTCTCGGCCTCAAGAACATCAACTTGATCACTAAGGCTCAAAATATCTCTCTCGATCCCAACAATTCGCTCATCAAGTCGTGCCTCAGCATGGTCATTTTTGCTTCACTCGCCCGTTTAGATCTAAGACGCGAATGACCTCATCCAATACCACAATCTTTGCCAAAGCCGTCATCCTGGCCTCCTCAGCCTTCTCGAACTCTGTAAATTTCTCGATCAACTTGTAATTCAAGCTGTTAGCTCTAATTGAGTTCTGCTCAAGCTCAGCCCATAAAGATGCCACTTGAGCTTGAAGGTCAACACACTCAGCCATGAACCCTTTGCTTACCTCGAGCTTGTCCTCATTTACTCTTAGCAATCCCTCAAGCTCACTACATCTACCAATGACCCTCACGAGCCCATCGTCCTTCTACCCCAACTCGTCTCTAAGGGACTAGAAATTAACATCAGCACTAAACCAGGCACGCATCGCATGGTATTTTTCACGCTACCGACGATACTTCAAAACCATCTTCTTGAAAACTGCCTTCCACTTCTCCTCTTAGCGGGCACTCTCGATCTCCAAAATAAGAATCTAAAGTGAAAAAGAGCCGAAAAGATTCAGTAAGAATAAACAGGAGAAAAGACAAGGAATAAAAACAAGGATACCAACTTACCCGCAAAGTCGTTCTAGATACGCTTAATGACATATCGGCATCCTTAAATGACCATAGAGTTTTGTTCTGAGTGCCAGAGTAAGGAGAGACCAAAGAGTGGACCATGCTCTGCGTGTTGGTCTACAGGCTGCAGTCCAAAGGGATGACTATCGAATGAGAAGAACCATATATTCTCACCTCGATCCGGATAAACTCCTCATTGAATATCATTTCCTCTTCGGGGTCGATGTCAGAGCCAGATTTATAATCATCTAAGGCCACAACTTTCTTCTTCTCTTCGACAGAGGAAGGAACTCCAACCCGCTCTAACGTTGACGGTTCGCTCATCAAAATGACCTCGATCATTTCTTTTCGCCCTTCTCCTTCCACAGTAGCCTCTAATAAAGAAGCAACTGCCACATTTGTGGGGACGTAGTCTCGACATCCAAAATCACACCACCCTTGGGCCAGCTTGGGATCAACCCTTATTGTCCATTCGTTCTCGATCGTTTCGTCATCAACCTTTATTCTCTGCCTTTTTAGCGGAGCCTCTTCCTCCTCACCCTGTAATGACTCATCCACTAAATAAAATACTGAAGAAGCCAGAATCTCCGCTAGTGGTGCAACAGACTGACAGCTAGGTCTATCTGAGGCCAGGGTCCGAGAAGGAACAACAGTCTGAACGGACTCACCTGCAATCACGACAAGTAACGGCCTAGTCGAGGCACCTGACTGACGAAAAGCGGGAGTGGGAGCCCTCCCCCTCCTCGGAGCCCTCTAACCTATCATCAAAGAAAGACGTAAAAAAAGACAATATGAAGTTTGAAGCAACTAAGATCCAAAAAAGATTACTCACCGGTTGAAGAAGACTTACGACCGAACTTCTTACTGAACTGCGACTACTCACGGATTCCCACCGTGTAAATTAAAACTTCGCTCACCCAGTTGCGAATATCAGTGACCAATGAAGGAAGAGACTTCTCAACTAAATAGAAGGAAAAATAAAATGGGAAGATCGATTAAGTCACCAAAGAGAAACAACAAACAGTCGGTTCACAAAAATACTTGCGAGCAAAGTTCCACTACACAGAAAATCCATTGGGGTTCAAAACCACGTGCTCTGTCTTGACATAGAAGAAGTTGACCCAAAAATGACTTTGTTTTATCATCCATCTTCACTACTAGTCCTTTGGTCCATCGGTGGTGAAGGTGTATCATCGTACCCCTGTGAAAACTTGGGGCGAAAAGATGAAGCAGATGACATAGAGAGATCCCACGGTTAGCTAGCTCTGTGTACTTTATAAGCATAAGGAAAAGCTTATAGATGTACAGGGAGATCTGGGCTGGACAAACGCCATAATAGCGGCAAAAGTCCTCCGCCAAGGAAGGAAGACGAAGCATATAGTTGACGACGAACGGATACACGTATAATGCATAGTATCTATGGGGTGAATTTGTACCACATCGTCACCAGCCGGGATGAGGTCGATGGTCTCGCTATTTGGCCCAAATTCAACAAGGGCCGACACATCCATCTCTAAGGTAACAGGTTCAGGATCGTCTTCAGGCCGCTTTGAGATGTCCGGCCTGGCCCTTTCTGAGCGTGGAATTATCACATCCACAGTAGGGAAACTCTTATCTTCCGCAGCCATGGCTCCTCTTTCATCATGAGAAGTCATGTCAACCATCAATGGAATCAAATCAGAAACTCCCCCAAGGTTAGAAGATGCACTAGCCATTTTTTATCACGTAAATGGGAAGAAATTGCAGATATGCACCGGTGATAATGGCAGAAAACGCTAAAATGGGGAGAAATAAAGATGCAAGAACTCTGAGGAAAGGGAGATAATGTTTCAGAATTCAAATACTTAGAAGTGCAACAAATCAAGTGTGTGTATGTGTGTGTGTGTGGGGGGGGGGGTTCCTTCCTAATTTCTAAGAATACTGGCACCTTGATCGAGATAGTCAAGCGCCGCCACATTGATTTCGAAACAAAAGGGGTGCGAGAAACTACGTAACATGCGCCATAATGACACATGACAAAATGATATCACTTCAAGTTAACGTAACAGTCAAATGTGGCTCTCGAAACGCCACGTCGTCACCCCACCATAAAAAATATTGCTACTCGACTACCATGCCCAAATTTCTCAAGTTGCAAATGGCGAAGTCCGCCATTGAGCTCACCCCAAAAAAAAAATAACCTCGGCAGGCGGAGTGACTAATTGTATAGGTCAAAATCTGACCAAGGAAATCTTGCTCAAATGTAGGTTACAAAGAGCCGATTAGGCCGAGGTCGTACTCGAGATGGAAAGAACCTATTGGCGAGCCGAGTAACCAGGGTC
Organism: Nicotiana noctiflora; assembly: GCA_032618575.1. Lineage (NCBI taxonomy): Eukaryota > Viridiplantae > Streptophyta > Magnoliopsida > Solanales > Solanaceae > Nicotiana > Nicotiana noctiflora. The sequence continues at coordinate 223,449 of JASVEL010007077.1, read as the reverse complement.
AAGGTCGAATACTCATGTCGGCCATAACGGCTAGTTTTGTAGCAAGATTTTTTAGGGAATATTCCATTGAATATTCTCTGCACTTGTACTTTATGTTAGGTAAGAGATATGTCCCATATAAAGAGAAAGGTTGAGAGAAGAAAGAGGCATGTGATATTCTATATGATAAGAGCTCTCATGAAAAGTTGACTCTCAAGTAAATTACAAACATCTCATTTCCATAAAGATTTGATTTGTTGTTTGTCCCATACTTTCTCGCATCATATCCGAGAAAGCTCTCTATATTCCCACGTTCATTTGTCTTACATCATTGTCAGAGAGAAGAATCATTCAACTCATTCAACATTAGGGGGAATCATTCTCTCTATTTACATTTAATTCTATTTAATATATTTATTGCTCATTGTCCTCCCACTCACTCATAACAGTATCATTTAATACTCATTGTATTAAATTAGTTTAACGTTATTTGTATAAACATCTTTTAGATCTAGAATTTATTATGTGTAATTAAGATTTACCTATTATTCTCTTATTTAATTAGTTTAACAAAAGGTTTCATACTTATTGGTCAAACAAATAGGTAGTTATTTTCGGATGTGGAGCAGTATCACCCAGCAGTGTCACTCTAATACTCGCTTTCTTACATCTATATGGGGGGGGGGGGGATGATACGTTTAAAAATCACAGATAAAAAACAGTATCAGTATATTAACTCCAGTAGCATGATCGTCATATCTCTGTTGCTTCTATTACCATCTATGACCTCCATTCTGCCAATGAATGTCGGCATCCTATAACATCTACAATGGAAAACATACTAAAACATTAGCAAATAAGTTTAAACAATTTAACAAGGCACAACTAATTTACAAACCTATAAGTATTGATTATCACTAATTCGAGTCTCAATAGTTGGGATGTCAACAAATTGATGGGATTTCAGTCTTTCATCAATTTTCTTGATGTAAAAAATATCAAGAAATATATCGTTATGATCCCCCTTAATGGGCAACTAATTTTCAGTATTTAGAGTCACCTTAAAACCTGTAATTACGTGCAACCTTCACTTAACTTATTCTGATGTCTTGTGAATAGTTGCATGCATTATATCCTTCCGTTAGAATAAAAATAAGAGTAAACTCATTATAAGAGCTCCACACAAGTGAAAATAAATATAAATACAATGAATAAGACAAATGAAAATTCGTGGCATAAACAGCGAAAGACCCAATGAAAAGAATCGAAACAATTAATCATGGAACAACTGAATATAGTAGAATCAAAATAAAATTAAAACATATACATCCTGATCAATAAAAAGCATGCCGCGACTAATAACTTCATTATTGTTCTTCAAACTAACCACAAAATACGATATCCTGGTTCTTATGGACCAATATTCCTTGGAAGGATTAAGGCCATCAAGCGAGGAAGCAACTACCATTTCCTATAAAGGCCATTTAAAAAATATAATTAGTTGTAACTACTTAAATTTGAGCAAAATAAATTCATATGGAGTTCACTAATACAATCCCTTTATATAGGCAATGCAAAGGAGACGACAAAGATAATATTTTATGTATTTAACACAACAATGCAAAAGTAGTTAATGAATACGAGAACTCAAAAGATTTTTACGTTGGTAAAGATGAAAAGCTTTATAAGATAAGAATATCACAAGCTTAAACAATCATGAATGCAACAGAACAATCAACATACTGAATGCGCATTAACAGCCCAACATAACAAATCAATTTTCAACTGGAAAAAAAAAACACCAAACATTAAATGAGCAAACAATCAGCATGTTCAATTGTCAGTACAATAAAAAAAAATTGAACCAATACAGCAATTATGCCATGTACACACTGACACATTAGTTTTTTTTATTATATATGAGAAAGACACAATTCTGCCTTGTCTTGCCGAAGGAAAGCATTTAATCGACCTGTGGAGTAAGCATTAAAAGAAAAACCACACAACCAGAAAATCTGAAGGCTATCTAGGTAAACGTCCCACAGCATTAGAAGTATTTTTGCATAAGAATTATTATTTCAGCTTAGATTATACTCCAATACAACAAAATTTTATTATCACCCTGACAAGAACGCCAAAGATTCAAGACATACAATATTGCAGCACCAAGAAAAAGTGAATAGCTTTAGCCATCAGTTTAAGCCGTGCACAAAGAGGTTCATGGGAACGTCAACATTCCCAGCAAAAGATAAAATAGTGAAATAATAATAAACTACAACCGGCTAAAGCAGAGGAAAAAGGAGATGAATAAGAATAGAACTAAAATTCTCCAGAGCAGATTCATGATTCAAGCTAACTGCAACAAGAAGATGAACTGATTCTCGCTGGCATTACTTCCCACCATCACATTAAATTCAACCTTGCAACTTTTACAACTTTTAAATTGGAACAGATGGAGCCAGTTTTCCATCGCATATACTGCATCATCAAGCGACTTGCAATTAAAATTTGATAAAGTAGCTAAAATACAGAAATAATATTCATGCCCCAGGAAACCACTAGGGCAAACTTTTTGTATAAACATGTGGACTGAAAAAAATACATGCAGACCTTCAGTTGAAGCTGAATCCCCCAGAAGGCACAGAGACCTCGCCATCTCCAAACTGAAACCCCTGTTGGGGTGCATCACCAGGTGGCATTGTCTCGTCATCTTCCTCCAACCAGTATGTCTCAAGAATCTTAACTGCCTTTTCATAAATCTCTTGATTGTCATGGCTTTGGAGATTCTCAATTTTTTCTAAACCTTCTGCATCATCAATCAGCTGCGCATAAAGATTTACATCTGCTGTCCGGCCCAAATTCTTCTCAGCTTCACCAACCTTCAAGATATTTTCAAGCCCTTCAAGACAAACTGTGACAATCCTTGGGTCAGGACAAATGAGAAGATCACACAGTGGTTTGATACAACCTTGACTAACAAGGTACCTGCAGATAATGGTAACATAAATAGAGCAGAAATGTCAGTGTTTGCCAACAGCTTGCGATACACAGAAACCAGAATATCCAAATCTTACTTGATCTGTTCATGCGAACCACCAGATGTGGCATTTGAGATTGCCCATGCAGCCTCCTTTTTAATATCAAACTCAGCATTTTGTAGCAAATTTACAAGAGGGCCAATAATACCAGCCTCAATTACAGACTGCAGCATAGATAAAATAACATAATCAAGAAGCACAAGTGGAAACAATAAATAAACATCCTAACATTGCCAAGAAAAAAGGGTCATGAGGAAGATTAATGTTACTGTAGTCCAGTTCTTTCCTCTTTTCATTTGGAAGAGGGAGGGAGCTGGTTGGCATTAGGGGAGCAAACAAAAACTAACCACAAAACCAGAATTACACACCCAGCACTACCTGAATTTGATCCCTGTTGCCAGCTGTGATGTTTGAAATTGTCCAGCAAGCTTCCTTCTTAATACTCTTCTTGTGATTACCATTCAACAAGTTCAAAAGACGGGGCAAAGACTGATGGTTGATGATACACTGAGAGGAAATTTTATTAGTAAGAAAAGTAAAGCATTTGACATCGGACAACAATATACACTTTTTTCTCAAGGTATCAAAGAACAAGATACCCTTTTCTCTTAAAGATATCAGACAACAAGATAACCTTTTTTCCTCAAGGTATCAGACAACATGACACCCTTTTTAACAAGGTATGAAACAACAAAATATTAAGAAAAGGATTTGATTAGATAGAAAAATAAGCTTCATTATCTGGCATCAAACAACAAAACCGCAGATACACAACCATAGTTTAACACAAAAAAAATGAAAAAGAAAGACAAAGCAGGAACAAAATCACCAACCATCACAAGAAGATATGATCCCACAGATCAAAACCATTATGTTGAGCGTAGACAGACCCTAATACAGCAAAGATTGGCAAATACAATGTGTGGTCAAAGATGCATGTCTCGATGCCAAGTAATGCAGTTTAAAATGGGAAGTTCAGAAATCTCAGGGTGTCCAATATCCTCTCTCTATTACCTAGTTCAAGGAACATAATACGGAAATATATCACCTATCATCAGAAAAGAAGAGACTGAGTTTTTTTTACTAATTTAGGAAACACCAAAATAAATTTATCATGTATCCCAATTTGCAACGAGGTAAACAATATTTCAACAGCTGTAGGAAGCGAATCAATGGAGCTTAGAGATGCATGGGAATGCTCAACAGAACAAAGAAAGTAGGAGAAGAAAATCATAAACTAGCACAGCTACAAAATCAATCCTTTACTTATCTACAACTTGAGAATAAAAAAGAAATCTACACTTTACAAGCGATACGTAATTATTCCACAAATTTCTCATAATTTAAAGATATAGATGCGTCATTACCACTTAAGTTGCTCCGGCACGGCGGTTTAGGTGCCGCACCCGTGTCAACACGACACTAATATGGGTATTGGGTATGGGGTTTGTACCAGATTTAGTCAGATAATTTTGGGTACTTTGACCACGACGGACGGAAAAATTTGAGACGGGAAAAATTTAAGATGAAATATTATTTGGTTCCAGAAATCAAAACCAAAACTAGTACTAGCACAGCTACAAAATCAATCCTTTACTTATCTACAACTTGAGAATAAAAAAGAAATCTACACTTTACAAGCGATACGTAATTATTCCACAAATTTCTCATAATTTAAAGATATTTTTTTTGTTGAATTTCGGAAACAGCCTCTCAACCAATCGAGGTAGAGGTAGTGTTTGTATACACACTAACCTCCACAGACCTCTCACTCTCACCTGTGGGACTTTACTGCATTGTTGTTGCTGTATTTTTTTGAATTACTGTTAGTCGGATCCCTACTCCCGTATCGTACTAGGATCCATATCCCCGAATCTTAGAATTTACATCGCGAAGGATCCGATCTCTAGATCCACACCCATGTTGGACACACGCACCCGCGTTCGAGAAACTTAACTGATAGATACTAACATTATGTATTGCAATTTATTAGGTGAATAATTAGTCCGCAAAAAGAATAAACTAGGATAAGATGTTTTAGAATGAATCACCCCCCCAACAGAACTACTCCACATGAGGGTGGTCAACACACAAAAAAAAAAAAAAAAATAGAAACATCTTCTCAATTATCCGATCACATTTCTGTAGTGCTGGATAAAAATTTACATATACATAATTGACCAAAAAATGCCCCTGGATGAGAAAGGCAAACTTCACTAAATTTGTATTTTATTAGATTTTGAAGAATTGTATAATGTGAACCAAATATAAAACATGTATAACATAATTCAATAATTAAAATTAGTAAATAAACAATATACATAACTTTCTCCGTCCCAATTTATGTGGCACTTTTTCTTTTTGGTTAATCCCAAAAAAAAATGACATCTTTCTATATTAGTAACAATTTAACTTTAAACTTCCTATTTTACCTTAATAAAATAATTTATAGCACATATTTCTCTATGACTTATTTTAGACCATAAGTTTCTCAAGTATTTTTTTCTTAAACTTTGTGCCCAAAAAACACCATCACATAAATTGGGACAATAAGAGTAATATATAAATTTCTTCACAACTACACAAAGAAAGTTCAAATGATAATGATGAGCATAAAAAAAGCCTAGAGAACCTAGGATGTCTTAAAGATGAAACATATAGTTTTCAAAATAATTGAGAAATCCCCAAGGACCAATAACGCAAGGTTTGAAACTCAATGGATAATGAGTAAGCCCCTCTCTACCTTCACCATATCAGTCATTTAATCTGCAAAAGGGTTTGAACCTATAATGTGCGCCGAACCAACACATCACAAACTATGCTCTTACCAGTAGACTAAAGCTCTATGACCCTTCAATATAAAACATACACTAGAAGTCCCACAACGATACTTTAAGGGATGGTGGTCTCCTTAATATTGGCTTGGACAATCCTGATCTCATGAGCTAACTTCTAGCTTTTAAGCTTGAGTTAGACTCAAGGTTTGTTTCTTTAACATGGTATTAGAGTAGGGCCCATTCCCAATTGTTGTTTCCCGATGTTAAGCCCCATATTAAATTGCTCATGCTCCATATGTTTGGCCATGTGCATGGAAGGGGGACGATGAGTCTCACATTGATGCTTAAAGGGATCGGTGGTCTCTTTAATATGGCTTGGATAATCCTCGCCGCATGAGCTAGCTTTTGGGGTTGGATTAGGATCAAGGTCATTTATTTAACAACATATAACAATAGTACTTTAGATAGAGCTAGGGGTGTTCACAGTTCGGTTTGGTCGGTTTTTGATTAAAACCTAAACCAATCTAATTTAATCGGTTTTTAAAATTTTAAAACCAAAACCAAACCATCGGTTTGATTGTTGTTGGTTTGGTTCGGTTTTTCGGTTCTTAGTAAGCAAATGATAAGTCGATAATATTAAAACAACGCTAGACAACAATCTGAAAATAATTTGCCAAATTTATGCTTTTATATATTTCTTTGAGAACTGAAAGTTAAGAATGAACAAAAAACGAACTAAAAGTTTGCTTTCTCAAGCTTTAGCCATTGTTGTCTTGCAATTTGAATGTGCTTTCTTTACTCTTGTAGAGAGACTTTTAAACTTGTGGTGTAAAATGAAACACATATATTTTGTGTGGCTATAAATCATTGCATAAAGGTAAATTGTTTCCAAATAGGGAAAGGGGTCATTCTTTTTGGCACGGACTAAAAAGGAAATAGGTTCACATAAATTGAAACGGAGGGAGTATTAAATTGTATATAAATAATCGATTTGGTTCGGTTTATTTTTCGATTTTTTAAAATAGAACCAAACCCAAACCAAATATAATCGGTTTTTAAAATTTAAACCAAAACCAATCCAAATAAACAAAACATTGGTTTACTTAATCGGTTTGGTTCGGTTTTCCGTCAAACCGTGAACACCCCTAGATAGAGCAAGGTTTAAGTGAAGGCATAAATGAAATACACATATATTCATTTTATGATGAGGCTCTTATCTTGATTTTATTCCCACCTCCTACTAGGGCTAATTTTGTCTCTTGTTCTCGAAAGAAAGGGATTAAAACAACTTGTTCCCTTATAAACTTTTGAATTTCAATGTCGCGACAAGTGTTATGCTGTATGCAAATTTGAAATTATTTCACTTCATCACATAAACTAAACATGCACTATGTTTAGCTAGATTCAGTGAAAACAAAGCGACATAAGGTAAATTCAGAGCGTAGAGCTCCCACTTGCCATAAGCTTCGACTGATCCTAAAGATATTACCAATTCATTCCATCATTATTAATTCATTGATAATTGTATCAAATGCAGAGAACAATTAGCTGTTGTATCATCACCGAGTATAAAAAATTGGAAAAAGGGTAACATCCATCTAAATTTTACCTGAGTTTGCATATCATCTCCGGTCACAATATTTCCAACTGTCCGAAGCGCGGGAATCAAAACCGATGGAGACGGGTGTCTACCATGTTTAAATCAGTCAGTAAGAATCAAGAAATACAAAAAATAACCTATATGAAGAAAGGAGAATTTTTAAGCACTTCATAACCAAAAATAAACTGGAACAATACCAAGCACTTACAGCAATAACTCAATTAAACGCGGGCATACTTCAGAATCAATAACAGCTTGAATTTTATCATTTGTACCATCCGAGAGATATGAGAGCGCCCAACAAGCATCAGTCAAAACTTCTTCATCGGTTAAATGAATAAGTTGTTGAAGAGCTGGAAGTGCAGGCCTCGTCTGCACAATCAAGTTTACAGGTTTAGATATTCATAGAATCATCAACATTATCAGGTTTATCCTCTGTATATCAAGTATTACTTTGAAATTAACGCACCCAAGAAGTATAAGTGTATAAATTGCACAAGGACACACAATATTCTAAAGCTAAATATAAGAATGAGTACCTTAACGATACATAGTTGAAAATGATAGTTTTAACAATGTTTTTCAACAATACCAACAAGAAAATCACATAGTTATTTATGGAAGTGACAAAGAAGCTTGCACTCATAGTTTGTTCAGAACCAAATACTAACCAGAAATAAAAATTGTTCAACTTGCTTCCAGTAAAAAGACATCTATTGGGTTGGCAGGAAAACTGTATTTAGACATCTGTGCTGGTTGCTAATAATCTTTAATAAAGCCTCGCTGAGTGCAAAAACAAAAAGTTTATCCAGGATTGAGCTCAACGCATAAAGCATGAATCATCTATCAGCTTTTGAGAAAGATGGAACAAGCCACCAAGCAACACTATGGATGAGCAAATAGAATTAGTTATTGCTCAGCATCAATGAAGAATATGACTAATATGAACCATACACAACTGTACAATCTGTTACAGCAAATCTTTATAAATGAAAGAGCACTTATCAGAGATCAGCACTTTATATTTGCAATTTAGAAGAGTTAATAGCTAATCAAGCCTTAAGGATCCACCTGATCAAAAGCAGGCTGTGGTTTGCCTCTGCAGAAATTTGAAAGTGTCCACGTCGCATTTCTCAACATAGACAGTTTGGCATTTGGATTCAGCTGAGATAGCAAGGGAACTAGAGCTCCACAGTTAAGGACAAGATCGCGGCACTTCGGGGAATCACCAGCAACATTTCCTAGAGCCCACACAGCCTAAATGAGGAAAGGAGAATATCCAAAATGTTCTCAATACCATAAATCAAACACTAACATTCAATAAGTGATAACAACAGTTCACACAGACAAACGCCCATAAATAACTTATGGAAGTTTCAATTTGCCTCTACTAGTATATACCTGCTCTCGCACATCATCACTAGGAGAACCAAGAAGTTTCACAAAAATTGGGACTGCACCAGATTCAATCACCACCTTGGTATGCTCAGATGTCCCAGAAGCAATGTTTGTGAGAGCCCATGCTGCCTCAAACTAAAACCATAAAGGGAAAAGTTAAGGTGTTATCGCACTACTTCTCTTCCCATAGGAAAATTCAAGAATAAGAAAGCAAGGTGGCAAACACCTGAAGTTGTGGAAAGTCGTCCCTCACAAGAAATTGAACAAAACGAGGAACAACTCCAGCTTGAATTACTTCCTCAATTGGCGGACTCCTTTCTGTTGACAGTATGATCAGAGAGATTATCTGAAAGTCCAAGTAACCACAAGAGAGGAGTAAAACAATAACACAAACCCATAAAACAATGATTACCTATCGAGAGCAGCTTCCGAAACTGAGTAGTAGCCTCAAGCTGTAGATTTCCATCTTCCGTCCACACACCCGCAACCATTGCTGGTAAGTTCTCTAGCTGCATACACAAACGTTAATCAATATCCACTACCCATTTCTATATTTGAAGGACAGAAGACTACCATATCACAGAAAAGAAGCTCAATGAACACTTTGAATAAGTCAACACAGTAAACAAAAGCATTTCAGACTGACCAATAAGTCTTATATGCTTCTCAAAAGTAACACAAGAAACTTCTTCATGTAGAAGGAGAGGAGAACTTCTAAAATAGTTAGAGAAAGTCTCCCATCTGGCATGAAAGAAAAGCCACATCTATCCGACCCTCGACCCATCACTAGGGCTCCATATGGCCCATTTCTTTCCAATATTCAATAATATGGCTCGTGAGTCAAGCCTCACGTCCACGAGTCATCCACAAGAGAGCTAGTTTTAAGTAACTTGGGTAAACAATCCAAGATAACGGGGAGATTGACATGATGTCACACACTGCATTGGAGCGGGATGGATGAAATTGAGGTTAGCATCCAGTATGTTATGTGACAAGAATGTACTTTTAAGACTTAAAGGCAAGTTCTATAAAAAAGTTATTAGACCGATTATATGTTGTATGAGGCAAAGTGTTGACCTGTCAAGAAATCACACAGAAAATAGAAGTAGTAGAAATGAGAATGTTGAGATGGATGTGCGGCATACTAAGAGAGATAAGATTAGGAATGAAGATATTAGAAACAATGTGAGAGTGGTCTCTGTGGAGGACAAGATGCTAGAAGTGAGATTAAGATGATTTGGGCATGTGAAAGGAACGGACACAACTGGCCCAATTAGGAGATGCAATAGGTTGGTCACGGTGGGTATGAGGAGACTATAAGTAGGCTAAAGGAGTTGTAGGAGGAGGTGATTAGGCAAGACATGGCACAACTATAGCTAAGTGGATTAACCCTTAACAAGAGTGTGCCAATGTCGAGGAATAGGAAAGAGGATTAGTAGGTTACAAAGTGTTTATCTCTTCCATACCAATAATACTCGTATTGCTCTTGCATTCCTTTAGGCTTAGTTATTACTATATGTTGTTATGTTTCTTACTCCTATCCACTTTATTGTCTCTTTCGCTTCGGTTTATCTAACATTGTGTGGTTGGTACTGCTTGTTGCTATTGTTTCTTTTACATATTCTATTGTGTAGGATGTCAATCGAAACCAACCTCTCGATCTTCGCAAAGATCGCGGTAAGGTGTGCGTACATCTTATCCTCCCCAAAACCCACTTGTGGGATTCTCAATTTTTTGTTGTTGTTGTAATGTATAAGATAATTTTAAAAAGACTAAAAAAGGAAAAACAATATAGCTTAAAAATGGATGAAAATACTAGTCCAAATTCAATTGATAATCTAGAAGAGTACTATTAACTTGAAAATACTTGTCCAAATTCAATTCATAATCTCGAAGAGTACTATAACTTCAAAATACTGTAAATCTTACAATCTACCTTATCATTTTTCTAGCTTCAAACTCTAACCCTAACGAAAAACGTTATTCAGCCGCCAAGCACCTAAATTAGGAAAATACAAAAGGTATAAAGCGAGAAACTTAATCCGATCTAAATTTACAGCTTAGCTAACAATCACTGCAGTAAGAAAACAGAAGAAATGTTTACTATTGACCTTCTTTTCGACGGTGGTGTGAGCAGGAAGACTAAATTGTTGATTAGGCTGAAGGCCTTCACGGCGTTTCTTCTGCAAGTTCTCCTCTCTCTTATTCTTACGAATCTCAACCATGTTATCCTCTCTCCTCCGCCGACCTTCTTCCGCGTCCACCGCTACTTTATACCGGTTCCGACGAACCTCAGTTCTGGCGTTCGGCCTCAACGACATCCTCGATGAATTCAAATGAAAACCCTAGCAGATAGAGAGGAATATGTGTATATAGATACACACAGCAAGTGTATAGAGAGGAGTACTTATATATCTACAGGAGAAGAGAGGGGATGGCGAAGGGTTTTGATTTTGAGAGAGGAGAAAAAGGAGGCTTTTATATAAAATACAAAAAGGTTTTGTGGGATCTTAGCAAATGGACATGGATCAGGAGTTATTTACGGATTAAGGACTGATATTTGAATTTTGAAGTTGAGGGAAACCTGTTCTGAATACTCGCCGCCGAAAAAAGAGAACGAGAGGAAGGTGTCGTTAAACTTAAGAACTACTTAAATACGTTGTCGGTTTGAGTAGTTTTGGGTGGAGAGTGGTTTTAGCTGTGGTAGGCATAAAATCCGAAAATCGGAACAGATCGAATTAATTGAGTATCGATTCTTATAGGTCAAAATCTGCCCTAAGACAGGATATTTGGTCTAATCTAGCATTAAAAAAAAAGTTGGTCGAGGTCGACCAAAAAGCAGCACGATGGTTCATGGCCGATATGTATCCATGATCGAGATCGAGTATTGCCTAAAGAATAGTAACGGGTAGTAATTGAAATAGAATATTAAAGAAAATATTCTCTTGGATATTCTCTGCATATGTACTATTAGGGTTTGTTAGAGATATCTCGTATAAACAGAAAAAGAAAAAATGGGATAGGGTATGAAATATTTATTTAATAAGAACACTATTTTTAGAAGACTCTCTCTCTAGAAAAGAGACAAACTTTACCTTTTTATTAATATTCTTACTCACATTCCATACTTTTCCATCAGATCCAAGAATAGTTCGAACATTCTAGGATTTGTCTGTCATTCATCATTGTTAGCAGGAACAATCATCTACCTATTCATTATTTGGTGCATCACTCATCTTATTTACTTAAATGTCATTTATTGTTATGTATTGCTAGTTACTCCTCAATTATTGTTAATACCCTTTGAAATATTAAATGTATGTTATTTTCAATCTCCCAATGCGTCTGTCTTACATTATTTGTATTTTCAAGATCTATATCTAAGGATATTATTATTAACTAAATTTAAATAATAATTTAACCAAAAGTTTATACTTTTTAGTCAAACAATTTGGTCACGTCTGTGGGGATTTGTTAGTTAAATTTTTTGTTTCCTCTAGATCTATAACTACCCGGACTGCTAATAACGTTTAAAAATTGAATCTCTTTTCTTTGTGCTCACATATCTAATATGGCAAGTAACAAAGAGGAAAGAATGAGAGTAACGGGCGGCCTCATAACCAACCTCATGAACGCCATCAATGAGATGTCTAGAACCAAGGACGAGGATACAATGACCAACGACTCCCCTAGGCGAGGCGGATCAACCCATCCTCACTATAGCATGCCAAAATCTCATGGTAAGGGAGCTTCCACGTCTGTGGTGGAGGAGACACCACTAGCAGTACAAAAGCTCCTCGATGAGTGGCTAACTACGCTAACCACCATCCTCCATAAGCCCGCTTATGATACGGTTGCACAAAATGCAAGGACTTGCGTTATACCACTAGCGGATGAGCAATGTGACCTATTTCCTCCAATGACATGTATTGCTCACAAAATCGTTAATAATGCAGGTGATGACACCCTCACATCCATTTTGAAAAAGATGGAAGAAATGCAGAATGAGAACAAGGTACTTGGGGACCAAATGAGAGAGCACCAAGAAAGGATCGATAAGATATCAGGTGCCCGAAAACTCTTGCCAAAAAAAGATGATGGTCGATTTGTCGAGCAGCCATATAGTGATAATGTCGCCTTGCATGCCATACCAAAAACCTTTAAAATGCCGCCATAACTGAAAATATATGATAGAAAGATCTATCTTAAAGACCATGTAAGTCACTATGTCACTGCCGTGAAAGGCAATAATCTCTCCAGGGAACAAGTAACCTCTATTTTGCTTAAGAAATTAGGCGAAACCCTCACTGGAGGCGCATTGACATAGTATTCACAAATGCCTACGCGTTCCATTGAAACCTTCAAAGTCGACAAGTTCGTTACAACCCACGTTGGGGCCAAAAAGGCCTAAGCGAGAGTAAACGATATACTTGCTATCAAACAGTCTCTGGGAGGGACTGAGGGACTTCCTCGCCCGTTTCAATCGAGTAAGGACGACCTTGTCGAATGTATCAAAAGGGATGGCGGCTGCAGCTTTCTAGAACGGGCCGAACAGATATAGTTTAAGGGTAATGAAAAACTATTAAGTCGGCTTATGAAGTACCCACCAACTACTTGGAATGAGATACAGAGCGCATATTATTCCGAGGTACGAGCAGACGAGGACGGTCTCAATGGGCCGACCCATGGATTGACTTCGTTACAAGCCGAATCCAGAAAAGATTGCATAAATGATGTTAAGAGCAACCTCATAGCTCCGTGACCCAACCAGAAACGATATCAACCATATGTTATGAGCGTTATTGTGCTCCCCTAGACATGGACTCATTGGAATGAAAGAGGTATGTCCCCTTTGTTATATGCTCACAACTTTTGTATTTTACTTTCAGAAATACTCTATGCATTGGAGAAGCTCAGACCAAAGATAAAGTGGCCACAAAAGATGATGTCGGATCTGAGCACCAGAAAGTCAGATGTCCTTTGTGATTTCCACCAAGAATGAGGACACAAAATCGAGGATTGCATCGCCCTAACACAAGAGGTCGTAAACATGCTTCGACAAAGACCGGGGAAGGACCAGCTTTGGCAGAGGACATGAACAACATCAGCAATAGAATATAAGGATCCACCAAACTCTATAGAGAAACAAGTTCTCTATCAGTTTTACTATAACACACGCACACTGCAGCAAACAGATGACAAAAGGAATTTTACATGGAAAATTCCCAGATCAACGGGATTAAAAACCATGACCTACCCTTGTAAGATTTCAACTTCACTACTGAACAACTTTTAGATTACAACTTATGCAATCTAGGAATTAATATCTTAATCCCTCACTGACTTGTAATACTCTATTACAAGCCACATTGTAATAACTCTATTACAAAGACTTTATAACTCGACTAACTCTAGACAATACTCAAAATAAATGTTTAAGATTTACAAAAGTATTCTTACAAAATACTTCTAAACAAGCTAAGTAGGAATAATAATTGAAGAATTATTTAAAATTTAACACTCAACTAAGGACAAACAATAACTTAATGTGGGAACTGGTTAGTTTTTTTGTTCTTTGTTCTTGATGCACTTGAGAATTGCTTGGTGGGTGATCAGTCATGTAAGTGAGCTTCAGTAAAGTCTCTAAGTGTTCAAGTAAATGTATTTTACCTCCCTTGATGTTAATAATATATGTATGACCCATACAATGATGTAAGCAAGGTAGGTAAAAAGCCTTCCACAGAAAGTTGACTGTTGCACCGTTCCTGTACCATAGCATGTGCAGGCAGCAACTTTTCCAACTGGAGAGTTGACTTCGTATAGTCACCTCGAGAGTTAGTAGGGACCTGTTCCTCAATTGTTCTGTCGACTCTAGAGAGTTGAACCATATCCCAAGCTAGAACCTTGTGATCTTAAGATCTTGAGAATTTGTAACAAGTTCATTATCTAGTTCTGGATAGTAAGTTTGTTAAATAATCAAAACATAAAGCAAGGTACTTATAGCCTATCAATTTCCCTTTTTTTGATGATGAAAAACCTATAATTGAAAATCGTATAGGGACCATAAAGAATTAGATAGTGCACCAGGAACCTTAGAGAGTTCCTCCCGGATCTGTATTTCCCCTAATCAGTGCACAATTATGCAAAAATCTACCCCCTTATGGCATCATAAAAAGATTAGAAACAGGCTTTTAAAAAATAAAGAAGTCTAGCTTTAAGTTAACTCATGCCATTTATGTGCACACAATCATGACTAAAAATAGAGCATATAAAGCAAGGTATAAACAACAAAAAGAGCAAAGCTTGCTTTAACAAAATTTGGATTTTTCAACGGAAGCAGAGTCAAAATTACTACCACATCAGCAAATTAGAAAAATCAACAAAAAAGTACCACAAATTATCATCATAAGAACTAACACTGAGGGACTTTCGAGCATTTGTTGACATTTGCTTATTGAGCAATCTCATGTAAGGGCCTGAAAAGTTTTGCTAAGTAATTTAAGATTTCGAGGTGCCATGTAGGCTAACTATAATATTTTATGTGCATTAAATATGATATAAATGATTGGATATTGTGAATTAGTGTATACTTCATGTAATAAGTAATGTGGTGTCCAAGGAGGGGCCTAAGTCTAAGTCAAATCGATTTTTTTTATAAAAGGCTAAAATTCCAAATGAGTTTGCACAAGTCCACATTTTGAATGAGCATATATATATAAGGTGTTATGTGATGAACAACCTATCATACGAAAGGTCCTCGAGTCTAGTTTCCAACGCTTAAAACTGTTCGTCATTTGGATATTCCTACACAAAGTTATGATCAAATTACCAAAGCTAGGAAAAATGCGATCATGTGTCAGTTCTGCGATCGCAAAACGGTTATGCGGTCCGTAATTGATCTGTGATCGCAAATCTGGTCGCAAATTGGACCAGTGTAGCCCTGTTTTGGGCACCAGTTCCGCTATGTATTTTGCGACCCACATTCCTGTTTTACGATCTATTATGCAATCGCAGACCCGATTTCGGAGGCTTATTTTTTCTATTTTTATAACCCGACCCCATTTTAATATATAGACTTTGGGGCTTCATTTGAGGTTATTTTTCAACTAATTTTAGAGAGAGTTGAGAGCATATATAGAGAGAAAGAAGGATCCTAGTTTCATAATCACCCAAATCTTACTCAAGTTTTCAAGAATCAAGGAAGATAACCACTTGATTGTCCTCCATCGGGGTAAGCCTTCTTCCAAGATTTCATGTAAAAGGTTACGTGTTCAAATATGTTGTGGGTATAAATAGGCTATGCATGTGGGACTAAGTTGTAGTATGTGATATTATAGAACTAATTTGGGTAGTTCATGTTACAATTGGTTGAGGGAAGAAGGAATTTCCATTTTCTGACCTTGTAGACTACTTCACATGTTAGGTGTTTGATAAAATTCCTAAGAGAGTTACACCATGGGTAATCTTCCTAATTATTAATCGATTCACGCTATCTCCTTATAGACTGTTATTGCTAGAGGTGTTGGTGGATTGTAGAAACTTAAGGAAATACTCTTTGAAGTATGTATGGCTAAAATCCCCTCTTCTTAGAACGTCCATATAAATGTGTAAGTCTAAAAAATTAATAAATGTGGTACTTGTTACTTCAAATGAAATAATGTTGCAAGATTATATGTGGAAGGTGTGTTTCAATGTGCACAATATGCTATTCTTGGTGAATTGAGAATGTGTGAAGAATACGAGCTATGTGCTAAAATGCCTAGATTTGAAATCAAGTTTAAATTAAGATTGTTGTGCCAAACTATGTGATATTCTCTCTATCCTTACAACTTGAATTGATTTTGTATGTGCCTATGATCCTAAATTTCAAGGTTAAAGTTGAAAGTGAAATGATGTGATAATTGTGGCCCTAAGTGCCTATGAATTGATATATGTGAAATAAAGATTAAAATTAGATGATTCATGAGAAAGGAACAACGTCTTGGTAAGGCGTCCTAACCGATCGGACAGTGGTCGGACGCCATACTACACACATGGTGGTATTGTGCTAATATTGGATTCTGAATAAGGGAAATGAGATATTGGTTGTGAGAAATACCTCCAATGAGGAAACCTAGATGATCGGGTCGTGATCGGACTCCGCTCGAGATGGGGGTGGTAATGAGAATAGTGGTGAACACGTGACAGAACTACCCTAATATGTGTTGTGGAAATTGTTGTTGTTGTTGTTGTTGTTGTTGTTGTTGATGTGGTGATTGTTTAAAGCTTAGTTGATCCTTATGATTTCTTTATTCTTATATGGTTGTTCTTTCTAATGAGATGGTGTTTAGTTATACATACTAGTGCTATTTGACGGCACTAATGTCCCTTTTACCAAGGGCGCTACATCTTTAAATATATGTAAGTGGTGGTTCCATAGCAGGCAGTGTTGGTCGCAGCTAGTGATGCATCTTCCTTTCAACTGACTTGGTGAACCCCACTTTATTTCGGGGCATTGTACCATTATTTATAATGTACTTTATATTTTGAGGTATAGCTGGAGCCTTGTTGTCGGCATTTCCATATTACTCTTCAGTTGTATTTAGAGGCTCCGTAGACAGGTTGTGGGTGGTATCGGGTATCAAAAATTTGAACTAGATATGTTGTTATTTGGCAGAATATTTCCTTCGTATCTATATATTGTAATAATTTGGTTAGTATGATTGAACTGTTAATGAAAGACAAATATAAAAATTGTCAATGTAATGCTCATAAAGTAGGATTTATGGAGTTCATCTCCTTGTTATTCATAAATTAATTTTGGGTAGAATGAAACCTAATAGTCTTGCTCAGTCGGACTTGCTTGATTGAGCGCCGGTCGCGCCCCTCGATATTGGGGTAAAATAGTTTTACGTTTAAGCGTGATCTCTGTGATTTTGTGTGTTACCTTTCTCTTATTATTCGCATTTTTGCGTGCACATTTCTATTTATTTAAATTAATATGAAATAAAAAAAATATATACATTTGCATATAAATTCATGTTTGTAATTTAAAGTAATTGGGTTTGTTTTACGAAAATGAAAAAATAACAAAAAAATTAGGTATTTTGCATTTTTACCATTTATTGTCCAATTGTGTGATTTTATTTTTTTGGTATTAATTATGTATGTTTAATTGTTATTGGAGTGTAATTAATACTTTTAATAAGTTAATTTTTATAATGTAATTAGGATTTTAAAATTTAGTTTGAAATAATTTAAGAAAATTAAGAAGAAAAACAAAAGAGATGAAAAAATGAAAACAAATCGGATTTGGGCCAAATTTCTAAATGAAAAACCAGGCCCAAAACGTCCCAGCAACCCAGTCCGTCTCCAGCATAGCCAAACGACGCCGTTTAAGACGTCTCCATCCCAGCCGTTGATCTTCGTTGATCAGACGGTCCCCAATCTCCCTCACTACACGACCCATTCAACCCTGGACCAACCCGTTCCCCCACTAAACCAAAACGCCCCCGTTTTAATTAAAGGATTGATCTTGGCTGTTGGATTCTTATCATCCAACGGCTGAAATTAATTGCTTCGTTTTAACTACCCAAAAAACCCCCAAAACCCCTCAAACCCTAGACCCCTTCATCTCCCTCAAAGACCAGCCGACGCCGCCGTCCTACAGCCGCCCTCCGCCTGCCGGAAATCGCCTCACGGCGGTTCCTGTAGGCCAAACCTTCCCAAATTAACACCATGGCACCTCCAAGACCCCCTCTTTCAAACCCCAAGAACGGTTTATCTCGAATCAAGCCCGAGCTCCTCGAATCTTCAATCGAAGATTCGAGTCCAAACCCAACCTACACCAATCGACCCCAAATTGATACCACACCCTCACCTCACCTCCCTCACACACTAACCATCGTTATTTCTTTTCGAATCTGGCCAGAAGTTGTTGAGCCCCAAAATCAAGATTCAAGAACCCTAGAACCAAAATTAGGGAATTTTTGCGGATTTCAGAGAAATTGAGGTCTAATAGACCTTAATTAATTTGTTTTCACTTGAAAACATTTTAATTAAGGTCCGTTCGACCTCGAATACAAAAATCCGAGCTCGAGTCTAAATAGTCCAGTTCTGCTTCGATTCCGTTTCTTTCCATTTTTGTTTGAGGTACTCCTTCTTTCATTTTTCTCTCTTTGTTTATTTTTTAATTGTTTGGATTATTGTTTGCTCTGTCCGTTTATTGCAATTTAATTTTCCTTCTTCTTCTTCATCCGACCTTTTATTTGGTCAATTGTTCTTTCTGTTTTGAATGTGCTTGTTATGAAATATGTATTCGCTTCGATTAGCGTCGTCGAATACTTAGTTTCATTTTCGGCCGAGATTTTTAGAATCACTGTTTTATCAATTAATCTGTTATCAATGATACATGTTGTAGTTAATTGAATGTCGTCGTCTAATCTCGTAGAAATTGTTGTTTGAAATCCCGGGCAGTGGTTCGTTTTTGTTTGAATTGAACTGTTCTGTTTGTTGGTTGATTCTGTGTATTGAGTTAGCTTTTGTTGTTTGTTATAGCTGATAATTGATTGTTTTGAAGTATCCTCAATTAGTTGTATGAGAATGTGTTTAGAACAATGTGGCAGTGAATTGGAATTTGCCTGTTTAAGCCTTGAACCACTGTTAGATTAAAGATTTCAACTTATCCGTGACTTTAAAATCTGAGTGGAATTGGGTATAGCTGTCAGTTATTTAAGAAAATCAGAAAGCTAACAGTTATGATGCAATGCACATGGTACAACCTAGTGGAACCTGCTGTACAGCAGGGTATCCCATTAGCACCCTGTCTTTAGCATCTTTAACCCATACTTAGACAGGACTTAGTGTTACTGACAGGGAGATTAGAGATGGGTTTTACCTTAGTTTAAGGAGGGTGCCTGTTTCTTTTTGAGCTATAAAGAGAGGGATCAATTCTGGAATAGAAAAGACATACAGACATTGAGAATAGGGGTAGGCACTGGAAAACAGACACACACATTTTGAGAATCTGGAAAACACTAAACTCACAGAGAAAGCTAGACAAATTGAGAATAAGAGAAAAATTCTGACTAAAAAAAAACAGAGAGAAAAACAGAGATAGCTTTGAGGAGAACACAGTTACATTTCAAAAGAAATCAGAACATTCGAGTGATTCTCTGTTCTTTTGTTCTATTTCGGATTTTGAGTGTTTCAAGCTATTTGAAAGTTCTGTGGAGATCATTTGTGTCTTCTGCTGGTTTACAAATTGGTTTTGGGTTGCGGTTAAATTCTGTTTTGTCTAAAGTTTGGGTTTTGAGTTGTACTGGGGTTTCAAGTGCTACTGCTGGTGTTTGTTGTTGCTGCCAACTGCTGTTTGTTTACTTGCTGTTTGAATAATTCACTGATCTCTCTCCTTGCTTTCGAATTCCAGGTATTTCATCCTCTCTAATGCCTTGAAGTTTCACTCGATGTACCTAAATGATTTCGGAATCAACTGAAGAAACACTGCTATCATCTTAAATTTGCCTCTGTATTTCATTTTGTTTCTTTACTGCAGTCATAAATTTCCAAAACACATCAAGTCTCCATTAGAAATTCCGGAGCTTGTTTTAGTAATTAGATTAAAGGAACTTTGGATTATCGGCTAGTAATTTTCAGAACCGGATTCGATCTTGTGATATACATTTGCTAGTTGTATAATGTATTTGTACGGATGGGACTATTGCATATTTTGATAGGTTGTTTAAATGAGTCCGTATTTCTCGTAGCATGTATATTTTAGCCTTAGTATTAAGTTTGAATGTTGTTCAAAGTGATGATGTTTGAAGTTTTAGGTAAAAACCGTGGAGTTCCTAGTACATATATTCATAGTGAATAGTTAAAACCAGTTTTGAAATTTAACAGTAGGTTTATCTTTGTTTATTTTGGGCTTTCACTAATCAATTATTCTATTTAGCCTGTTACGGGCAAACAGATATTCCCGATCTAACTAATAAGTGAGGTATTAAAATTTATGCTCATACGTTGTTAAAAGACTTATTCAAATTAGATGCATTCCCGATTATTTAGTAGCAAATCTCAGCTAAAAATGGAATCGTTTCACGCATCAATACTTTTGCATGAGTTAA
This sequence comes from Nicotiana noctiflora, assembly GCA_032618575.1. Classification (NCBI taxonomy): domain Eukaryota; kingdom Viridiplantae; phylum Streptophyta; class Magnoliopsida; order Solanales; family Solanaceae; genus Nicotiana; species Nicotiana noctiflora. The sequence continues at coordinate 202,553 of JASVEL010007077.1, read as the reverse complement.
TCGAGAAATAACTTCAATAAACATGTACACCCAACTAAAGTATCGTCAAAGTTAATGTTTTCATTTTACTTAGAATTAGACTTTCGTTTAAAGGGTTGAATGTATAGTTTTATTTTAACAAAAGTGGTATAGTCTATTAAAAGCATATAGGATAACATATATAAAAATCAGATATTTTTAGCCATTTACAATAATTGAAGCGACCGTGCTAGAACCACGGGATCCGAGGGTGCCTAACACCTTCCTCCGGGTCAACAGAATTCCTTACTTAGAATTTCTGGTTCGCAGACTTTATTTGGAAAGTCAAAAATTTCCTCGATTTGGGATTTGAATAAATTGGTGACTTGGGACACCTTAATTTATTCCAAGTGGCGACTCTGACATAAAGTAGGATTTATGGAGTTCATCTCCTTGTTATTCATAAATTAATTTTGGGTAGAATGAAACCTAATAGTCTTGCTCAGTCGGACTTGCTTGATTGAGCGCCGGTCGCGCCCCTCGATATTGGGGTGTGACATCTCACTTCTAGGTCCTCCACTTGTTTCCTAAGATCAACATTCTCTTTTGTCAAACGAGCAACCTCTTCACTTTGGGAACTACTGGCACTATGTGCCTCATGCAGCTGACTTAACTGAGTTTCAAGGTAGCATTCCTTGCTTTCAGGTGTAGTATCTCAGTAGTAGCACTGTTTTGAGAAATTATCAACTGAATACACTCACATTGTTCAAGAGTGGCTTTTGAAAAGTTTGCTTCTTGGTGCCCACTTTAACTTATCCCAGAGGAACCTTGATGTGCTCAAATACATTGATGAGAAGAAACCCATACGACAACCCATGGTTACCATCTTTAAAGTCTGGCATTTTATTCATGTGCATGATCCCAAGCAGATTGATGGTGGTGAAGTTGTCCAGTGCTTCTATGAAGAACAAGTCTGCACGAGCGGCGATAGATCTTATCTTAGCTCTTGGCTGCAATATTTTGTTCACCATCTCAAATAGCATTTGGTATACGGGAATGAGGGCCTTCTTTTGAACCTTTTCCCCCAATTGAGCTGCTTTGTCCTTCAGGATTGAAATTCTGAAGTTTTGAGAATATGTGCCCTGAATAATAGACAACCATTCGTCAGTCACACCAAGAATAGACCCCAATAGGGCAGAGTCCATTACCATGTCAAATCCATTCACCAAGGAACAAATGTGATCATCCTAAACCTTGAACAAGTAAGCATAGAACCTTTGAACTTCCTCCTTATACACCCTAGTATCATCACTTGTGAACAGGTGTGTCCATTGTTGGAACTCATAGATATCAACCAACTGTCTTATACCATCCTCGTCCAAGATATCAGGGGCAAAAGTACGAGCCCAAAGAACCTTTTGACTTTTCAATATCTCTTTCCCAACACTCCTTGGATTACCAACTCTGCCTTCTTTGAGGAACCAATTTGCTCATCAGCATCAGCTTTTCTCTTTGCAGACTTGTGAATATTCTTCCATTTTTCATCAGACTTGATAGATTTTTCACCCAATTTTTCCATCACAACAGCACCGGACACCTCCACATATTTTTTTCCAAATTCTTTTACCATATTTTTGCTAGCAACAGCATCATCAGACTTATTCAGACTTTTAGCAGACATAAAAGATCCCCTTTTAGGCTTGGAGAGACCATGATTCTGTGAGAGCTTTCTAGTCAAGGGGCTAGGTTCCTCGGCTTCTTCCTCTTCCACATTCACAACACCACTATCTTCTCATTCAAAACTTTGCCATCTTTTACTAATTTTCATCTCCTTGACCTAGTTTGACTGTTCTTAATCGTAGACTCGAGAGCCTCCTTCTTTTGCAACCTTGTAGTGGATCGCGTAGGAGTTGGCTATTTATCAACAATTGATGTACGCCTAGGCAACCTAACAATTGGCAAATTATCTGAATCCCCTTCATTATCCTCTCTTTGTTCTTCAGACACAGGGCTTATCTTAGCCATAACCACACACAGAGGCTCAACATCTAAATGGAGAGAGGGAGCAGGGTTAGTACTGTTCTGGGTTCTTGAGAGGACCCTTGAGTTAGATCCTCTAAAGGGGGATCACGTCCTTCAGGTTCCCTTGTAGCACTTTCCTGCGCCGATGGTTCAATAGGCACAAGCTCATTACTGTCTCCAACATTCTTAGACTCTTCCTTCCGAGTCTTAAGACCATCCTCACTTTCTTCAACAAAAATCCCTTCATTAGCTATGGATAACATATTTTCGATAGCTTCATTTTCTTGTAACTCCATGGGAGTCTCATGAGAAGTAGGAGGTTACTTTAGGACACGAGATCAAGAAAAATCTTTGTTGAGTCAACGGTTACAAACCCATCAGTCTAATCTACCTACCTTACTTTCACATGAGAACTTGAGATTTCCTGATTTTCATCATTCTTAGCAGTACTCTTTTTATCCCCTTTTTCGGCAAAGTAGGAGAAGAGCTTTGGCCTACAAATCTTTTGAGAGTCGATATTTTGTGACTTTTTTGAGAATCAGAGGTCGATTAGGTAGGAGAGGAGACATAATGTGGGGGTGACTCTGTTCTACGATTTTGGCTAACCATAGGATAGAGAAGAGAGTCTATTGTTGATGTTGCAACTGGCGAGGACTCAGTGGGGGTGTTACTTGGAATACTAGAGGTTACTTGATTTTTGGCCAAGGTGAGAAGAAGAGAGACGATTTAGTAGACTAAAGAGATAAAGAAGAGGAAATATGTTTGAAGTGTTGGTATGAAGAGTGTAATGGCAGTGATAGATGTATTTACGATGAATGAAAGACTAGTTAAAAAAGGCGCCAATTTTTAGAGAGTTGGGTCGATTATTAACAGGTGAGATGTTTTGGTTCAAAAAGACACAAGAATAAAAACTAACATGCTGATAATGTGGAACTTTTAACAGTTCAAAATTATGCACGAGAGAATAGAGAAACTACTAGCCTATGTGAGGAAAACCAGGTTCCCTGACCAATCTTGCTATTTGTAAGCTTTGCCCTTTTTACCAGTGTATACTGCCTCAATTGCTTTTGTTACTCTGTAATCATCAAGCGTTTCTACCTGTAACGACACAGAGATGAGTTAGACTTTTCCAGAAAATACTTTTTAGCGAATTTGACCTGAACATTGCTTTCATAGCCAATCATTGAGGGACCAGGTTCTCAGTTGGGTTTTATCAACCCTAATGCCATACGATTTTTCTCAAAGTGCTCTCTGCTCTGGTTTTTTTAGCAAATCCACTAGGCGAGGTGCCTAGGACTGGTTTTATTAATAATAAAAAGAAACCAAATAGGAAGAGTGCAATAAGGGGAACAATATCACTAGTAGTGTTGCCTTTATGCCTTGGTTATATAATCACCCATGTGCTGCCTTATGTGGTAGTCTCATGTAGTGATCATGGTGCAGCTTCCAGTAAAGTCTCACGAAGGCATATGATCTCATAGCCATTTGGATATATTCCCAAAGGCATATGACTAAAGCAAACACATATTGGGCTAAACCTTACCTTAATAATCCTATTGAGGCATAAAAATTACCTCATCTACTAACAAGCATGAAGAAAATACGAACTAAGTATTCTATGATCATCACAAAGTTTATAACATACTCTGTGATGATGTTACAAATGATGATACTTAAAAGTGACAAAATAAAACAATGTAAAAAATTGAGTCTTGCCCTCTTTCTTCAACCTTGTGCACTAGTCAATTTGTAACTCCTTGGCTTCTTCTTCAAACCTCTTCAATATCTATTCAAAATTCATCATTTCTTTTTGGAGCAATTGGACCTCGTAGACGTGGTTAGGGCAGCCCCATTTTGCTTTGCAACTTGCATTGGGAGTTAATTCCTAACGAAAACTTCTTCAGTCATATTAGGTTTTACAACGGAGGCTTGAGATTGAATATTTTTGTTGATGTTCTTACATGAAGATCGCAGCAGTTGTGCACTAATAGTAAGTGCAAATTTATGTGGCGTTGGATTATCCAAAGCATCCAAAAGGGCTCTATCATGTGATGAGATTATCGCCTTAGAATTAGAGCTATATCTCAAGACAATTGTTGCAATTTGCTGATGTTTGGATCGTACAAAAGCGCGTGCATTTGGGCTTAAACCTTTCTTGCTCGATGCCTTATTAGTTAAGTTGGAAACCTGGTCGTTATTCACCTTTGCTGCCTCTTCATTGGATCTATGACTCGATGAAAACTGATCTGCCGCATCATCGCTATAATCTTGAATACTATCTACATAATCTTCTTCATCATCCTCTATTTGATTAGCCCAGGTCTTACGAGTAAAAACTTCACTTGTAGCAGCTTGTTGTTCCTTAGGAAAATCAATCTTATTTGTAGAAGTTGCTTGAGAGATGGAGGCCATACCTTTTTCTACTTGATGGTTATTTTCAGTTGACATCAATTGCTGCCCCGAGTCACACTCTTGCTTGCCAAACGATTCTATTATCTGTGAAGGAACCTCATGTGATGATGTGTTTAGAGTAACCATGAAAGGCTTAGTCATTGGATTGAGATTCAACATCATGGCCTATTGTGTTTCCTTTATGATTTTAGCTACCTCGAGGTTGGAAATATGAAGAATTGGTGTGCCTAGAGTAGGTTCTTAAATTCTCCCTACATTGCGCTCATCAACAATAACAATTGCATGAAGATGAGGACCTATTTCTTTAGCACTTTGCTTCTACTTTTCACTGCTTTGAGTGTTGTTTTTTCCAGTTATTGGCTTAGACTCATCACCATGTTTGCTACTGATATCACATGGTATTATTTACTGCATTAATGGTGTGTTATTTAAGTTTGTTGATATTTTCACACCTCCTTTTGGCGGTATTGCATCCCGCGAGGGGCGTGGTAAAGGGAGTTTTTTCAATTGAAGGACAATCGAAACAAGATTCGTTTATCAAGAGATTCAGAGTCGCCACTTGGGACATTTATGGTGTCCCAAGTCACCGGTGGAATCCCGAAAGGTTTGACTCTATTTAACAGTCTGCGAACCAGAAATCCGGATAAGAAATTCTGTTAACCCGGGAGAAGGTGTTAGGCATTCCCAAGTTCCATGGTTCTAGCACGGTCGCTTAACTGTCATATTCGGCTTATTTATCTGATTTTTAAACATGCTCAAACTTATGTGCAAATTTTAGCCTTTAACTGCTTTTAATATTATCATTATTTTAAAGAGAATTGCAGCGTCGTGAAAACACATCTCAAACCACGTCACATCAATGTACCCGTGGTTATTGACGTATTTCGACTCCGTTGAGATTTGGATTTGAGTCACATAAATGTGCACCCGAGTTTAGGAAGGTAAATTATTAAAAGCGCGTCTAAAGCGACTAGCGTATTATTATTTTGGGGAAGACCATGAAATTTTGTTAAACGGCTCACCCCGAAGTCTAAGTAATTTATATAAACATATAACGAGGGCCCCACAATTTATGTGTTTTTGTTTAGCGAGACTCATCTCATTTTATTATTTAAAAGAGAACTACATTCCACTATATTTATTTAAAGAATTAATTCAAGGTTATTTAAAACATATCGCAAGTTACGTCACATGAAATGCACCCATGGTTCACGACTCGCTTTATTTAACCTTGCTCGAAATTGGAGCCGGGTCACATGAAATGCACCCCGGGTTCCTTTAGTATAATTACGTAGTTCCGTTTATGAATAGTGACCCAATATGTGACAACATCATGTTCAACAATAACCAATTCAAGTAAATATACGAACAAATAAATAAGCGAGCAAATTCGAATCTACGAAAAAACATCCCTACCAAAGTGTGGTCGGCCTAAACATGCTACTAACAATATAATTAATTAAGAGAATCTTACTATCTAAGCCATTGATCAATCCCATTAACTAGTTATTTTAACACATTCATCACTAAAATGTTAATTAAGAAGCGTAAACAGTTCCCTTAACAAAACTGCAACATGGAATTAATAAATTCGTCTAAGCCACTAAACCCCCAAATACACATTAAACTAAACCAAACGATTACAGGAGCAAGCAAATAATAAGACGTCATTAAAATAGGACAAGGGAGCAATGAACCACATATTAAGCATAGTATTAAGCAGCAATGTAATGAATATGCATCTGAATACGAACGCGGTGGAACCTTAGTCGGCGACGAACGTTCAAACAAATTCCGACGGGCAGGATTTAACTCATCTCTATTGAAATCAGAAGGAACAAAAACTTCGAAATTCAAACAACCTAAACAACAAACTTTTCATATCAAAACAAAGTTTAATAAAACGCAGCAACAAAGATCCGTCGCTGAGATGCTTAAGCTCCAAAATGCTGATTGGCGTGGTGGTGTTGGTCCAGCTGGTGGTCGACGATTGGGAAGGGCTGTTCGTGAAGGAGCTGGAGACGGGGTGAGGGAAGTGGACGACGTTCGCTGGCTGGTCGTGAGGAGGTGTTTGCTGTGTAGGGGACTATATGGTCGTTGGCGAAGTGCAGGAGGGAACTGGACTGGTGGAGGCTGCTGTCGAGCCGTTGGTGGGCGACGGGGTTGTTTGGTCATGAAGAAGAAGAAGCAAAAGGGCTAGGGTTTTCAGTTGCCTTCTTCCTCCAGAAATGGAGAAGATGATGACAGTAGTGTGAAGTCCCTCCCCAGAGTCTAACGTGTGTTCTTGTCTAAGTATAGTGGAGTGATTGGGGTAGGTGGGGAGTGGTTTGATAGGTAGGAAGTGGTTAGGATAGGTAGAAAAGTGGTCGGATAGTTATTGGCTAGGTCCGAATTTTGGGCCTAAAAATGGGTCGTTTGAACCCAAATATTATTGTTCCCTGCAACCGAGAATAGAAACACGATCTTATTTAGTTAATCTTATGTAAGAAAATTATTAGAAAGAGACTGACAATTAAAATAAAATTATTTTTGGGTATTTTTCAAGATTAAAATGACTACAAAACATTAATGAAACTATTTTTTTTTTTTGTAATTTTTCATTTTTATATAAAGATAAAATATAAATTACTACTTTTATATTTTTTAAAGATTAAAATGACTACAAAATATTAATGAAATTATTTCTTTGTAATTTTTGAAATTATATAAAGATAAAGAAAATATGGTAATATTACGTTTTAAGTTTATGAAAACTACATAAACTAAAATTTATATATCCTTTTTTTTTTTTGCATTTGTGAAGTAAAAGAGTCAAAATTAGCTGAAATAGCTATATTAAGGCTAAATTAAATAGTTTACGCTAAAAACTTGAAAATCTCGGGGAGGGTCAAAAATCACATGTCTACAACTGCCCCATTTGACTGGAAACACAAAGAGTTCTCGGACAAAGAACAACTAGACAAGTGTTTTGACCCGACCCTAGTTCGAAGAGACTAAAACTAAGAGGAAAGGAAGAGGATATGACCGAGCCCTGGTATTTGAGCTGCCTACATATCCTTGGCTATAATGAAATCATGCCATGTGTAGTTCGGAGCGAGTGAGAATATGGAGTATACCGAGGTGATGAGCCGATCGAGGTTCCATTCCGTCGAGGTTCTGGTCTGCGGTCCTGCTATTACATCAAAAATCAAAATTTGAAAAGGACAAACTAAGCACATCAGCTACTAGCTACAAGGTTCCTATCTATGAGTCTTCTGAAGATTAACCTCGAGTCTTGAATGGTGCTTCATGTGAACTCTGATCTAAACATTGATACTTGCCAGTTGTAGGTACTAGTTTATCCTTTTCGGCTTTCTGGATCAGGACCCCACTTGCAGTTCTTGTGACCTCAATTATGTCTTGAGCAGACCATGCCTTGTCTCCACTTCTTCTTTGAACCTTGAACTGTTGACTTGAATTCTTGAGGCGAGCTTCTGCTACTTCTAACTTGGATTGAATGTTTGGGGATTTTTTTTGTAACTCTTCGCTCTCCTGGCGGGATCCTACAACCAAAACAAACAAAACAAACAAAATTTTCCCTAGTTTGTACCAGGAAGATTTGTGAGTCGTTAGCAAGATTGTAGACCGCTTCTACTACTGATGCAACGATGAGAGTAAACTAAAGACTAGACTAGGATGTGCGTCTCCTACGAGTAAAACCAAGAATTTTGACTAGCACATACGTCTGCTAAAATAAACCATGAATGAACCAGACTTAGGAAGTGCGTCTTCTATAGATGAATTTAAATAACTAAGATTAGGAAGTGCGTCTCCTAGGGGTGAAAACTTCACTGACTAAAACTAGGAAGTGCGTCTCCTATAAGAATGACTTGAAAGATCTTGATTAGGAAGTGTGTCTCCTATAGGTAAAACTTCAATGAACCTGACTAGGAGTGTGTCTCCTATGACTGAACAATTGGCTTAGGAAGTGCGTCTCCCATGGTGAAATAAACTTAGGAAGTGCATCTCCTATAGGTAAAAATAAACTTAGGAAGTGTGTCTCCTATGGGTGGAACTTTAATGATTTTAACTAGGAAGTGTGTCTCCCTTTTCCTCCTAAACCATTTCCTTCTTCCTGAATTACCTTCTTGCAGAACTGCTTCCTTTAAAACTCGTGTTGTCTTCCCTCGAAACTGCTATGGATAACACGGTTGGGGATGATACTAGTCTCTTGCACCGGGTAAATAATTCCAAAATTAAAATAAATATGTTTTTGAGTGCAATTACTTGCTTTGTTTGAAATTAGCTATATTTTGTGTGTTTGAATAAGTAAAAATTAGAAAAAATCAAAAAAATTAGGCTAGTTAATTACTTTGTTTAACTAGTTAGATTTTAAGAAAATTAGCAAAAATAGTGTTAATTAGGGAAAAATAGTAGAAAATTTGCCAAAAAATACTAAATAATTAGAGTAGGTAGGAAATTAGGTTTTATATTTTTCCATAAAAGAAAAAGAAAAAAAAAGTATAAAAGAAAATACATAAAAATCATTAAAAACCAGAAAATACAAAATATATATGTAGGTATAATAAACTGGGCCAATTGAAGTCCAATTGGTGGCCCAGTCCATTGGCCCAAAGACTGGCCCGTCTGATCCACATGGAAGATTCAATCTCAGCCGTTCCATCTGTTCAATCTAACGGCAGGGATATTAAGTTGAATTTAGGCTTTTAATTAATTTAAGAGATCGAATCTAGGCCGTTCGTTTGGATTAATCTAACGGTTGACGGCCTGGGGTCTCATGTACAACCAAACGATGGCGTTTTAGTAACGCTCATCCTCAGCCATTGATCATCACTGAACGGACGGTCAGGATTTCATGCGACACTTAGCCTATATAAGGCTTATGTCTGAAGAAGCCGCCTCATTTCTTCAAACGCCTAACCCTAGCCGCCCTTAATTCTCTCTACATCTCTTCGTCTCATCATCTTCCTCAAGACCTCAACGGCCATGGCGGCCACCACCCCACGGTGGTCGCCGGCTTCTCCCAGCTTCCCCTGTCATCTCTTCTTCTTCGCCTCCGTTGAGAAATCCCAAGAACTCCTTTTCTTCATAAATCCCGGTCACCGAAATCTATGCCGGTGACCACCAAACAACGAGAAACCACATAAAACCAATGCCAAAAGAACCCTCTCCACCTGATCTATCACCCTACCCCACTGGTTCCCTTCGAATATCTCTGGAACTCGTCGAATATCCAAGAGAAGGTCGCCGGAAACCTAACTCCGGCGACCCCCAAACTTAAAACCTCCCAAAGGCCTCACCTTTTACTCCCCCAAACACTCCCTATAACTCAGAACCTCAAAAGGCTTAGTCTTTAAGCCTTAGAAGAAAGTCAGAAAAGAAAATCGAAAAAAAAAGAGATATGAACAAATAAAGAAAAAGAAAACAAAGAGGAGAGTGAAGTCTGATAAAAAGAAGAGAGAAGAGAAGGATAGGAAGCTTGGGGGACAGACCCCGCCAAGCTAAGTTCCCCTCCTTATCTTGTTTGTTGTTTGCTTTTCTTCTTTGATTGTTCTTTTTGTTCTTTGTTATACTCTGTTAGCTTTCTGAAATCTTTGCTACATGTCTTATCTGTTCTCGCATGATAATTTTAGGGTTTCTGTTCTGTTTGTTTTCATCTGTTCATGCTTTCCTTTATTTGATACTTGTCGCCTTTTGTTTATTTCTTCATCTCTTTGTGCTTCGTCTGTTTAGTTTTAGGGTTTATGTTCATTTTTGTCTTTATGCTTTATTTCTCTGATTCGAAAGAAGACATGCTTAGTATTAGGGTTCATCCTGTTCATACTGTTTTTCTTGTTTTAATTGTTCCTTTTCTGTTCGTCTTTTGATTGATTCTGTCTGCTGTAAACCATGCTCATTTTTACTAAGTCAAAAGACTTATCTTTTATCTTGTGCTTTTCCTTTTATTTGTGATTTCTGATCTTAAACAGCATGACTTCTGTTTCTCCTCATGTAGTTGTCTTCTTCGTTATTTGTTAGCATTAGGCCCTTGCTTCTTGTTGATATCAGACAACTTCTGTTAGATTGAGTGATTCTTGTCCTCTGTCTATTCTCATGATTAGTTTCAGGATTAGGATTGGTTTGTTATTCTTATGCATGAGTCTGTTCTGCTTAGCTTTACCCATTCTATTTGCTTAGCATGATTTTAGGGTCAGTACTTGAGAATGATTTCTGATTAACATGCTTATGATTACCTTGTTAAAGTCCATTGTGTTTATGTCCAGTTGAACCTTGTTAGCTATTTTGTGAGAGTTTATGCTTATGTGTGTCTATGTCCATGAATGCTAAGTAGGTTTTTGGCTTTCCAGTGAATCACTCAACATGAAATTGATTGTAACTCATGCCTGCTTAATGTTTAATTAACACTTTACCACTTGAAATTGAGTTTGTAAGTCTGATTAATTAAAATTCAACATTATCCAACTTCTTTTCTGAATTTTGATTAGTTGATAAACATATTTGGTTTCATGTGTTTATGTGTGCAATTGCATGTTGAAATGGCTAGGTTTGCAATAGTTTGATGTTAAGTATGAACACTGTTGATGTCTATTATGCTTAGGAGGATTGGTTATAGCTCTTAGTACTAAGTTCCATGAAAGTGGTTAGTTTTTAAATAGGATAAAACTCTGAAAATCATAAAATTAGGCTATAAGTTAAATAATTGGCTTAAGAATGGTTAACCTTGCAAAGGGTTGACCTATTCTATAAAGCCCTAACACACAGTCCACTTTAAAAGTGGCTGGTTGTGCAAAAGGGCTATGTTTGCAAATGCAAACTAGCCCAGGCTCTCTTTAGAGCCCTGAACAGCAAAGTGGCCAAACCTGTAAAGGTTTTGGGCCCAGCTGTTCAGTATTTGGCTTTGATAGCCCAAGCTAAGTCTCAACTTGAGACTGGCTAGTTCTTAAATAGTTAATCTTAATAATAAAACAGGCTAGTCCTGCAATTGGCTTTAATTTGTAATAACTTAGTCTTAATTAACTGGAACTAATTAAAAGTGGCTAAAATTGAAATAGTTTCTTAAAATAGAACTGGCCAGCCCTTAAATACTAATGCCAGGGCTGGCTATTAGTTAAATAGGTGCAAAAGATGCTGAGATTTAACCTAGGTAAGCTGTGTAAATAAGCAGTGCCCTTAGGGGCACAATTGGAACTTGAAATAGTATTCTAGTAAATAGTTTAGAACCTAAGAGGGTAAGGGAGTCCTTTGTACCCCTGATTTCTGCAATTTTGCAGAGATTTAAGGGTATAATGGTCTCCCTAAAAAGGGAAATCTGTAAAAATCTCAAACCCCTAAGGTCATACTAGTAAAAACCCATAAAAAGGAATCTGTAGAACCTTCCAGCACATGCTGGAAGGATTTCTAGTAACTGAAATGGGGGCTTAAGTGTACAGTGGGTAATTTTAGAGGGGGAGAAGTGGGATAAAATCCCATAACTTTCTCCCCAAGTTTGAGCCTTGGGTTAGCTATAAATATACCTCTAGAAAAGGGCTGAATAGGGGGTTCCAATATATTGAGTAATCTGAATTAATATCTGGGTTCTAACTTAAGCAATCCGAAATTCATCTTTAAGCTAACTATTGAGCAGAAAGGATAGGGGAAAACATAGTAATTTAGCAACAATCACTTCTGGAAATTTCGAGGGTGGAGAGCTTTGGGTTTTAATCTGGTTCTCTTGGTTTTCTGTTCGATATCTACTTGGGTTTTCCCTGTTATTGTTGTTGCTGTGTTGCTGTGTTGCTGTGCCTTCTTCTTCTCACTGTTGAATTTGTCGCTTGAGTCTCTGCTTTGCTCATTGCTTATCCCCCTAGACTCATTGGTCTCTTTCTCTTTGATCCAGGTATACTCTTGTCCAGAAATCAAGCTGTAAAGACTGGTTTGAATGAAATGAAGACTTGAATTATTTTGTTATCTGTTTGTAATTCTATTTCTAATTTATAGTATATTGCAGTAGATAGCAAGAACAGAAACAAAAACGATGTAATAATCTAGTAGTAGTGACAGTATAGTAGTAGTAGTGATTGGTATCTCACCTAGTTAATTAGGTAAATCTCTAAAATGAAGCTAAAAGACCATCACATAAGTTAATAAGCTCACCTAGTTAATCTGTTTTGTCAATCGTGAGTTCGAATAAGTCTAAAAGGGAAACAAACAGTTGAGTAATGAAGCTGGTTTTGATAATATTAAATAGATTTGGCTCTTATTAAACAACAGTAGTTAATCATATGGTTAATCAGTCTCTGGATATCAATGAGCACAAGAGAGAAAAGGAAGTAGTGATTCGTTTGAGACTAGATCGGTAACATTGATTAAGCCCAAAATTGTAGTATAGCAATGTGTATATAAGTAGTCGTTTAGCTTTTAGATAATATGGTTATTGTCAATAAGCGATTGGGTCGTTTAAACACTGCATCACATAGGCGAAATGTCTCTTTGACTGAGTAATTTTAATATTGATATAAGCCATCAACAGAAAACAAAGAAACGGGGTTAGTTCATTCACTTATTCATTAATTAGTTGTGATATTGGATTAATAATGATATGCTTGTACAGCTATTTCACTTTTTGATTAATAAAATGGTAGTTAAATTTTATTTCTATGTGTCTGATTTACTTTGAGTTCATTACTTTTTCCTTTATTATTGTTTCATTCGATTTAAATCTCTACATGGAGCCGATTGGGCCAACGAGCAAGAGTCTTGAAACTGCCTGGGCATCAGAAGGCTTGGGCAGTTCGAACGTATATGAAGAGAAGACCGGGCCTTTTAAATAACAGATTTCAACGAGCCTGGATTATTATAGTGTTAGCAATACGAATAAGGCAAAAACAATGTATAGCAAATGTAGTTGAACAAAATAGGACCGGACTTTAAAATTAAATCGGGATGAGCCTCGCCCGAATAACACCGGGGCCCCCATTTAGTAATAAGATAACATAGTAGAATCGGAGAGGCTAACAGTGAATTCCATAGCCTCTCCCAAAGTTAAAAGCCGATATAGACTATCTTAAGGCACGATTTTAATATACCTTCCTATGAACGAGTGCGCACTTGGTGCGACTCAAATCCAAATCTCGGTAAAGCTGAAATACACCAAAAGTCATAGGCGTGCTGGTTGCGGTATGACTCGAGGCGTGTTTTCGCGATACCGCAAATTCCTAAAAAATGGTATTTAACGTAAAAGCATTTTATGTTGTTTAAAATCTATAATTGAGTCAAACAAAAATCAAGAGCGACAGTGGAGCGACCGTGCTAAAACCACGGAATCCGGGAGTGCCTAACACCTTCTCCCGGGTTAACAGAGTTCCTTATCCGGACCTCTGCTTCGCAGACATTTTAAGAGTCAAAATTCCTCGGATTCGGGATTAACCGGTGACTTGGGACACCATTGTCATTCCCAAGTGGCGACTCTGATTAATCTCTAATAAAATCCCGAACCGATTGTCCTTTAATTGGAAAAACTCCTTCCCTTACGTTATTTTATCCGTTTCGGGTAATTGAGCGTCGGGGTATACCCTACAAGTGTATTTATACGCCTTAAGTATGTGGGGTAGTAAAAAAGGGAGGTGTGACAGCTCTGGCGACTCTGCTGGGGACCCAACCCTGAATTTCGATTTCGGGGTTTAAGAACTCGAGCTCCTTAGAACTGCCGTTTGCGTTTTTGTTTGACTTCATTATGTGATTTGAACAACATGCTATGTGCTTTATCGCTTTGATATTATGTGAACTGTATATAAAATTGTGCCGAAAATCCTTCTCTCTTCTCCCTCGGGGATGTGCTTACTGGTTGAGACTCCCCTTTCTGTTAAAGTCACCTTAAATAAGAAAAAAGAGGACGGATAAGTTACAAAGCCGATTGACTCCGCGGGTCACCGGTACGTAGCCCCTCCTCGATTCGAGTTGTCCGCTCGGGTACACGGTCTAGCAATCCATGAAACCATAAGATTTTGAACATAGGTCTAGGACGATTATTTGCATCATACTTGACTTAGGGGACTCAACACAGGGGTTGGGTCCGTCTAGGACAGGTGACCCGGTATTGAAAAGACCGAGCATGCTATGTGTTGCATTTTATTGTCCTTGATCGTTATGCGGACCGGCGAAAATCCCGAGATTGGAAAAATTGTTGAAAAAGGAAAAAGAGAGAGAGGAAAATAATGATTTGTAGAAAATAGGTACATGGAAAATTTGAAAATTTGAAAAATAGGTGGAACATTTTTTGAAATAATTGGTCAAATAATCTGACCGAACTACGCAGGTTTGATTCTCGCCATTAGGTGGGATACGTAGGCAACCCTTAAACGGGTCCAACCACACTTTTAGAAAAAGACCAAAAAAGATTTTCTTTTCAAATAATCGAGGTGATTGCTATTTTTGGAAATTGCCGAATGTTCCGAAAGGACGACGGAAGGCTGTTTTTGCAAAAATGGCCACTTCGAAAAATCATTTTTCTTTTCTTTCATTCAAAAATTGAAAACTTGCATTGAAAAAGATTTTTCCTTTTCTAAATAAAATCACCTTAATAAATGTGCGGGACGAGCACGATGATGAATGAACAATTTTCCCTAAATAAAATCCCTTTGGAGCTGAGATTATGGTGGCAGGAACATGGGATCCGATGGTCAAGACTGGGTCAAAAAGTACTTGAAAGGCCTTACGGGTTTACTAGACATGGTTCCTCGAGGTGATGTGGTTAGAGCGTTGGTCATGTTTTGGGATTCGGCACACAACGTATTTCATTTCCCAGATTTTGAACTTACCCCAACTTTGGAGGAGATTGCCTTTTACATTGGGAAGACCGAGGTTCCGCTGAAAGGAAAATACCCGGTATCTCCGAGGACGGTGACGGTACATCGCTTCCTCGACTCTTTGAAAATTGCCCGGAATGTTCATAATAAAGATCTGGCCGACGGGTTTTGTTCTTTAAGCTTCATCTACAATAGGTTTGGACACGTTGGGGGTTTCAATGATCTTACCAACAAATTATGCTTGCAGGCAGCATCCGATAAACTGAGAAATCTTCATTTCGAAAGTGGCTTGCAAGCAGCATCCGATGAAAGATGGACATATCAATATAAAAGTCGCCGGGGTAGCTACCACACTGATAGTACAAGAAAACTGTACCCTGGCCCCGATGATTGTTGCGGATATCTATCGTGCTCTGACTGCGTGCAAAGCGGGGGCTAGCTTCTTCGAAGGGTGTAACTTGATCTTGCAAATCTGGCTAATCGAGCATCTATGCCACCATCCTTCGTACTCAAGCTATGGTTCAACCGAACGGACATGTTTGGAAGAGTTCAATGTGAGGACAAAGGAAGTAAAATTGCCTGAAGGAGTCCAAGGTTGGATCGTGTATCTTCGATCACTAACTGACGGTCAAATCGATTGGACGTATGACTAGTTACCTCTTGACGAGGTGATATACATGCCAACGGAGGGATCACCGTTTTTGATCATGGGTTTGAAGAGGATCGAGGTCCAGACTCCAACAGAGCCCAACATCAACCAAAACCCGCTTCCAACTCATCATGAGACCAATATGATCGAGTTGGTACGGGCGGAGGAAGGAAAGGAGAAAGCCTCTCAGACTGTAATGATGATTAAGTCTTGTGAGCACGTGATTTTTGCCTTACTCGAGAAGTACTCCAAGAAAATTCAAAATAAAAATAGTTTCGTGTTGGGCATGATTTGTGTGATTTTGTGTTAATTTTATCTTTTGTGTGCACGTTTATTTATTTAAATTAAAAATACAAAAATATATGCTAGGCTTTGCATTTTCAGTGTTTGATATCGAAGTCATGTGATTTACATTTTTTGGGTGATATGTAACTGTGTGCGTTAGTTGTAGTAAGAACAACGGTGTTATAGGTTGGTATATATACATATGTGTGTATATATATATATATATATGTATATATACATATATATATATATATATATATATATACACATATGCATATAATACCTCATGAAGATCCGAGCTGGGCCAAATTTAGTCTAAAAGCCAGGCCCAAATGAATTGCTTCTGATCCGGCCCAAATATCCGTCCAGCTTCAACCTATGTAACGCTTGATCTGGACCGTTGGATTTTATTATCCAACGGCCCAGATTAATCCGTTAATTCCAAAATTCATTCAGCCTGGGACTTAACCAAACGGCACCGTTGGGTTTAAGTGAGAGGATCCTGATCGTTGATCAAGTTTGATCCAACGATCAGGATTTAACTACTCAAAACATATATAAACTCCTTTCCATACCCCGCCCCCCCCAAGCCAGACCCCCCTCTCCCTTCATCTCCCTCAGAAGCTCTCAAAGCCCGGTGTAACGCCGCCCTCCTCCGCCGTACTCCGCCTGCCGGAAATCGCCTCACGGCGGTTCCGGTAGGCCAATCAAACCCAAACCAACGCCAAAACCTTCCCCTCACCTCCCCCATCACGAACCCAGCCTCCACTAACCTCGAATCATGCCGGAGCTCCTCGAATCTTCATTTGAAGATTCGAGTCAAACTCGAACCTATGCCAAATCACCCCAAATTCACACCACAGTCTCCTCACACCTCCCCCACACTCCCATTGACATTGGTTTGCTTCGAATCTAACCAAAAATGCAAAAGCCCCAAATCCGAGCCCAAGAACCCTAATTTTGAAGAAAATCAATTCAAGCCGGTTTAGCCGCAATTGAAGTCCAAGGGACTTTAGTCTAGGTGTTCTCAATCGAGAACATCTTGATTAAAGCCCGTTTGGCTTCAATAGTTCACAAATTTGGTTCAAAGCCTGGGTCGGCAGTGTTCTTATGAGGTATCCATTCATTCTTTGGTCAATTTAATTCGATTTTGTGAATATGTGTGTTTGTTTTGCTTTTAACTTCCCATATCCGTTGGTCTGTTCTTCTCATTTGAGGCTTTTTATTTGGCCAATTCCCCCTGTTTTCAGTAGTTAAATTGAATCATAGGTTCAATGTGATTAATGGCGTCAACAATCCAATTTGTTTGTGTAATTTGCCCTGGCCTGCCCGTATGCAAGTGTGGGATTTGGTTACTGTTTGATTCAGATTAGAGGGAATTAATTGGTTGTAGTTAACAGACTAATTGTTTAATCACACACACATACAAGGGCTAGTGGAACTGAGCACAGCGGGGCATCCCACTGAACACTGCCACCAGCATTGTTTAATGCTGAGTCCATACTTTGGACAGTAGGTAGTGGGGTTCAGGGAATAGGGATGGGCAGAGGGGAGTCAGGGTAGGGGGTAACCTTAGTTTAACTTGCTGGCCAGCCAAAGTAGAGGAGATTGGCTATAAATAGGGCATATTCATACATGTATCGGATATACAGAGATTGGGGAGCACACTGAGAGTAACTATAGGGGATAGATATTGATAGAGATTCATACAGACACTTGAGAGCATCTGGGAGAGCAAAAACAGTACTTGGAGAGCATGCATACATACAGACCTCAGAGAGCACACTGAGAGAAACCTGGAGAGAAATATAGGCAAGCAAGAACACCTTGTGATACACAGATACAAAGATACAAAAGAGGCTACTGTTTCATTGGTCTAGGCAGTTTCGTGTGTTTCTATCTAGTGGTTGAGTATTTGGTCGCTGGTTTGTTGCTGTTGGTGTTCATTTGCTGCTGTTAGTCATTGTTGTTGTTGCTGTGTGTTGTTGCTCTTGGTCGATTGATATTGTTGGCTAGTCTGTGGTGTTGCTGCCTGGATTTTTTGAGGCTGTTGGTCAGCAGTGTTGTTGCCTTGGTCGTTTGGTTGCTGCACTGGCCTGGTTGTTGCTGTTGCTTCATTATTTGATTGCTGGTTGGTCTATAGTTGCTGCCTGGGTTGATTATTGTTGCTGGTTTTGAGTGTATGCTGCTGTGTTGGTGTTCATTTGCTACTGTTGGATGTTTTTGTTGTTGTTGGGTCTGTTTATTGCTACTTGGTTGTAACTGGTCTGTTGAGTGTTGTTGTTGATCGACCACTGTTTTGCCTCTTGTGGTCTGCTCTTGGGAACCTGGTTTGGCTGTCACTGTTCCATTGATTTGGATATTGTTTGTTGCTGCCTGGTTGTTTATTGCTGCCTGGGTTCAAGTTTTAGTCACTAATTCAGTAATTGATAAAGTTCGATTACTGTTGGTTGTTGGGTTGTAGCTGGTTCACTGGTTGTTATTGCTGTTGGTTTACTGTTGGTTGGTCTTTGATTGTTGCTCATGTTACTGTTCTTGTTGCGGTTGCTGTATTGCCATTGCTCACTCTTCCTTGTTCTTCCGCATTCCAGGTACACACCTCTGTTATTGTAGTTCCTTGGTTCGAAAGAATGAAGTTTGAAGCTTATGCATAAAGTTTATTGAAACATGTAGTCGCTTAAAACTCTTATGTTTAAGTACATTCTGTTATTCTCCAATTAAGCTTGTACTGTTAGTTTTGGTTATGGAAAAGTGTAGCTAGGCCAAAAATACACTGTCGTTAGACCTTACGCTAAAAGCAAGATTAGCTAGGGAGTTGTTACTCGACGGAAGGACGTAATTAGATTAAAAGAGTCGGGGGTGCATTTCATGTGACCCGACCCCAATTTCGGGCAAGAGTAAACAAAGCATGTTAAGAACCACAGGCGCATTTCATGTGATGGGGTTCGTAGCAAGTTTTAAGTAATTTGGAATCAACTCTTAAGTAAGATACGGTGAGATGTAGTTCGCTTTAGATTTGAATCAAAGGTACGCCTCGCCCAATAGTTACACTAATCACATAACCGTCATAAATGTACATATAAATACTTAGGTTTCGAGATGCGTCGTTTCTTAACGAATATCACGCCTTTCTCAACAGTGTAAATAAGTAGTCGATCCGGGCACATATTTTAGTTTTACCTTTTTAAATACGGGTGTGCATTTCATGTGACCCAAATCCAAACCCCGAAATGTTGAATAAGAATATGTTGAGGATTCGGGTGCATTTCATGTGACGTGATTCGAAAGCATATTTTTAAGCAACTTTCTCTTTCGTAAATCACAACCAATAATAAAAGCGGTAAAGGGGTATTAACTTGCACTAAGTACATAATTGTAAAAAGCGGATAGATAAGCCAAACACGACAGTTGAGCGACCGTGCTAGAACCACGGAATTCGGGAATGCCTAATACCTTCTCCCGGGTTAATAGAATTCCTTATCCGGATTTCTGGTTCGCGGGCTGTTAAATAGAGTCATTCTTTTCCTCGATTCGGGATTTAACCGGTGACTTGGGACACCATAAAATCTCCCAAGTGGCGACTCTGAAGTAATTAAGAATAAATCCCATCTCGATTGTCCTTTAATTGGAAAAACTCTTTGCATCCTCGCGGGTGCGTAAAAAAGAGGTGTGACAGCTCTGGCGACTCTGCTGGGGATTGTTATTATTTGAGAATTCGAGCTCGGAATAACTGTTGTATTTGGCATATTTTATTATCCGATTTTTTTTTTACATGTTGGCATCAATGTGCAAAATGTTGTTTTTACTGCTTTGATATTGTGTGAACTGTATATATAAATTGTGCCGGAACCAATCTCCTCTCTGAGTCTTCTAAATCATGAAGAAGGGTGCACTTCGTGTGACTTCTTTTCTGTATAGTGTCTAATTCCCATTTTAGAACGAGGTTTGGATAAGTTGCAAAACCGGTGAAGCTTCTGTATTCCCGGGTTGCTGCCTCCTCCTCGGCTCGAGCTGTCCGCTCGGGTAAGCCAAGTCTAGAACAGATAAACCCAGGTTTTAAACCTAGAATAACAAAGCTTCATGCCGGATCCCTAGTAGGAAACGTTTATTTGCATCATGTCGCATTTTGGCTTAGGGGACTCAACACAGGGGTTGGGTCCGTCTAGGACAGGTGACCTGAAATGAACAGACTATCCTGCTGCATCCTGTTTGTCTTGCGCATTTATCTGTTATAGACTTGCATGCTGACCGGCTTTAGAGATAAAAAAAAAAAAAAAAAAAAAAAAAAAAAAAAATGTGTGTGTTTTGCTCTTAAGATAGAAATAGCTTATTTGTTTTCCTTTAGTAAAGTGAATAAATAAATAATGCCGTTTGTTTCGTCAAAACCGAACTACGGGGGTTTGATTCTCATCGGATGTGAGATACGTAGGCAACCTCCATCGGGTCCAACTTCACCTTTTGAAAAATTAATTTTTGTACTAAATAAGTCGGTGATGCTGTTTTCAAAAATAGCCGAATGTTCCCGGAAGGGACGCCGGAAGGCTAGTTTCGTATAAACGGCCACCTTTGGGTCAATTTTGATTTCGATCAATTTACCCCACAGCCTTAAAAGCCTTCGTCCCCGAGACGTTGAAAGGCCGTGATTGAAAACTGATTTTTTATTTTTTAGCAAAACAAAGTTGTTTTCTTATTTAAATCACCTTAATAAATGTGCGGGATGAGCACGAATCAGAATAAATCATTTTCAATCTTTAGTGAGGTCCCTCAGCAGCTCCGTATATGGTGGAACGATTTGGAAGACAGTAGCAAAAAGGTCGTAGGGAGAATTTTGGGAGGTTTGGTTGATCTGTTGAATATCGAGCCAAGGGAGGACATCATCAAGGCACTGGTATCTTTCCGGGATCCGACCCGCAATGTGTTCCGTTTTGTTGACTTCGAATTGACGCCCACATTAGAGGAAATTGCGGGCTATGCAGGACTTAATGGGAAATTAAGAGGGCAATACCTACTCTCACCAAGACCGGTATCTCCGCATGGGTTTCTGGATTTGCTGAGCATTAGTCGGAAGGTGAAAAATGATGATCTGTTGAAAGGGTATTGCGATCTTCAATTCTTATATCAACGGTACGGCACTCCTCGGGGTTTTGAAGAGTCAAACCTCGGACTGACTCACGCAGGGAATAGAACCAAGTGGGAGGCCAGACGAATTCTAGCATTCCTAACGACATTCTTGGGGGTTGTGATTTGTCCGCGTGAAGATAAGAAAATAGAGATAAGTCTGGTAGGAATAGCCGATGTTGCAATCAAAAAGGCTACCAGCACTGTGGTCCCTTTGGTTTTGTCCGAAATCTATCGAGCCTTGACTGTATGCCGAGAAGGGGGCAATTTCTTCCAAGGTTGCAATCTGTTACTTCAACTATGGATGCAAGAACACCTCCGTCACCGAACACAATACATGAACCATGGGTTGACCGGAAAAAACTGTATCGGGGGTTTCGAAGAACGGATGATGGGTGCTGTATTCCCTGAAGGCGTCGAGGCATGGCTTGCACGACTGAGCTCAATAGAAGCCGATCAGATTGAATGGGCATTCGGGTGGTTACCCGATGCTGAAGTAATATATATGGCAGCCGAGGAGTGTTATATCCTTCTGATGGGAATCCGCAGTGTCCAACCATATGTCCCTCACCGTGTATTACGTCAACTAGGAAGGTTTCAGGTTATTCCTACCGATCAAGACCTAAGGAAGTACGCCATTGAGTTGAGCCCGGGAGTTGTATTCCCCGAAGAGAAGGTTAGAAGGCTGTGGCACGAATGTCGGTTCCTTGAGCCTAAAACCATGGTCCGGGAATTAGCCAAGGGAGAGGTGGATCCAAAGTACAACGTGTGGTTCGGGAAAAGATTTCAGATCCGTCGAAAATGTTCTAAAAGAGCCCATGTCCAACAATTCACGGAAGATTCACGGGAACAATGGGATTGGTTAGCAAAGGAGGAAGGGTACAGGACGAAGATTGGCAGGATAGAACAGCAGGTCCGGGACCTCCAATTTGAGAAGAACATGCAAGCTGCCACCGACGAGGGAGACAAAAAGAAGTTGGCACAAGAAAATGACTTCTTGAGAGCTCAAATCTAGCAAATGAAAAGGGATGCTGACAGACAGTCGAAGAGTCGGGCCGACGAAAAATTGATAAGGGGTTTGAGAAGCCAAGTCACCGACATCCAAAGAGAATTGGACGAGTCGAAAGCCCAAATAACGAGGATCCGTGCTAGCTGGAAAAAGGAGGCACATCAACATGCACTTCACCTAAAGCGGGTGGAAGAAGATTACACTGAGATCATCACTAGCCTGAGGGAAGCAAATGTTGTCCTTAGGGAGCGGGTTTTCAAGCAAGCCCAAGATGCCAGAGCAGACCTCGACCGCTGCCACAATTTGATGGCCCGACTGCAAGGACAAGTGGATAGGCTCCTAGATCAAGTCACCAACAATGCTCGAAGATTGGGAGCGAAAAACCAGCAAATAGAGCGGCTACTCGGAGAAAGGGACATGATCAAGGATAGAATTGGAGAAATCGGGCACTATGTCACCATGAAGTGCCTAGCTTGTGAACGAATGCCCCGCGCCGACCTTTTCGCTGCAATTATGGGTTATGTTCATCGGATCATGGAAGAGTTGAGGGAACTGCACAAGGACCTCACACCAAGGCCCGCGGCAAGGCCGAATGATGCCTCGCGGGCCCCCAGGGATTTTAGGGCATTAGATTTTTGATTGAAAATGTATTTTGAAATGTTGAGTCAAGCTAGTTGGCATTTTTATCTTTACTTTCCCAAGTCAAGCATTTTTCTTTTGTTTTTCTGATTTTGTAAGACGTGTTTTGTAACTACACGGTTTTATTTGATATAAAAGTTACTGAATTTTGCCACAATCTTGTTGCCAGAACTACGCTCGGTCTGATTCACGCGGGGTCGTGATACGTAGGCAATCCGCATAAGATTCGACCACCACTAAAAAGAAAGACAAGAATCCAAAGGCTAAATAACAATAAGGTTTGCAAAGATAGTCGAAAAAGAAAAAAAAAAGAAAAGAAAAAGAAAAAGAAAAAGAAAAAAGGGCCGGAATGACGCATGTTAAAGAGTACACGTAGAAAGGGTTACTTGGTTAGGTGCATTGCATCCAACGTGCTATAACATATCTGTCAAACTCGGTGAACTAACAAGTTTGTTGCGTATTCCAGAAAGTTTAGCAGTTGGTTTGACAGAATATACTGGCCAGCCATCACTACCGTACTAGATCCAAAGGACCAGTTACAGTAAGCATGTCGAGTTCCGGCAAGAGTCTTGAGGAAGAAAAATCCGAGCTACAAATCATGAAAGAAGAGGTAGACCGGTTAAAACAACAGATAACAGAGATGCACCTGGCCTGGGCCAGGGAACAGTCTTCACCAAACCGCCCTACTCTCGCCTCAGCTCCGGAACATCCGCCCGTCGATCCTTCAACAAGCGCCCCGAGCTATCCATACTTTCAGGGGGAAAATCCATATGCCACCCACATTCCGCCAGCCAAACCAAATCCTCCTCCAGTCACCCCCGTTTTTGTAGCACCTCCACCTGCTCCTCTGCAAAGGCCGGCCGGCGAGCCATATGTTCAGATCCATGACAACTCTTACTATCCTCCAGAGCCTACTTTCAGGGCTCCTGAACCACAATCACATACACCTCACTGGGATAATCCGGCAGAACCGGAAAAACACTTCCAAAGTTCGGAACACGAGGAAGTTGCCAGAAAAGTTAAAAGCCTGGAGCAGTCCTTCAGGAACATGCACGGTTTAGGCAACCAGGTCAGCGTCGCCTATAAGGATCTGTGTGCCCATTTCCGGACGTCCAGTTTCCAGCAGGGTTTAAAATGCCCAAATTCGACCTATACGAGGGGCATGGTGACCCGGTGGCCCACTTGCGAGGGTTTTGCAGTAAAATGAGAGGGGCCGGAGGACGGGACGAGCTTCTGATAGCTTACTTCGGCCAGAGTCTGGGAGGATCTGCGCTGGAGTGGTACACTAGACAGGATCCCAGTAGATGGTTTACGTGGGATGATTTGGCGCAAGCTTTTATCGGCCAGTTCCAATACAATCTTGAGATAATCCCCGACCGCCTATCATTGCTAAAACTAGAGAAGAAGCCTGCCGAAAGCTTCAGGGAATTTGGTTTCCGATGGAGGGAACAGGCGGCCAGGGTAGATCCGCCGATGAGAGAAAGCGAGATGGTGGACTACTTCTTGCGGACATTAGAGCCCACCTACTTCGGACATCTGGTAACGTCCGTGGGCAAATCATTCATCGAGGTGATAAAAATGGGGGGTATGATCGAGGAGGGTTTGAAGGCCAACAAGATCATGAGTTACTCGGCACTGAAAGCCACCACTCAGGCTATCCAAAGTGGTACTGGAGGAGTATTGGGGAAAAAGAGGAGAGAGGAAGTTGCGGCCGTCGAGTCGGGGCATGGTTCGAAAATAGAGGCCCGCACCCCGATATAGCCCACCCCGACCTCACCGCCAAAATTACTCCCACAACCCGTATAGCCGCCCGCGACATTACTATCCGCGCACCGATCCCCATTTCTTGTCCACCGTGCACGGTCTATCTACCGCCTCCCGTTCGTGCACGCGTGGCGTGCACCGAGCCCCGGAGCAATCATCCACCCCCGAGAGCTTACGAAACCCCTCGGGCGCGGGTTTCCGTCCGAACCGGGCATTCAGGGGGCGACAGGGCGCCGAGGCCAGAGACTTTCGCTCCGCTTGGGAGAGTCGCACACTGGTACGTTCCATCGGTTCAAGCGGTAGGGGTTGCTAAATCCGGTTGAAGCTAAGCTGCCAAACCTGCCTCCGAAACCTGGACCATTCGGTGAATTGTGCCTACTGCTCGGGATGTCCGGGACATGATAGAGAAAAGTGTTGGAGGCTAAAGACGGCCATCCGAGGAGCTCGTTGACACTCGCCGAGATTGAGGTCCGGACTCCGACGAGCCCGACATCAGCCAAAACCCGCTTCCGACTCATCGTGAGACCAACATGATCGAGTTGGTACGGGCGGAGGAAGGAAAGGAGAAAGCCTCTCGGACTGTAATGATGATTAAGTCTAGCGGGGCAGGAACGAGAAAAGGGCCAAGCTTTGATGAGTCGCCCAGTTGCAAGAAGGACATACCAGGAGAGTCGGAAGCGGGAAAGGAAAGTGTGAACGAAGTACCGGTGAAGCCGGCCAAGATAGTTGTACCAGGGGCAGCAATCAAGCCCATCTTGACAGTAGCAGGCGTTCGAATGGATCCTTTCATCATCCGGCCGGCAACACAGTTGCCAGTAACTGATAGCCGGGCTGTCCCATGGAATTATGCTCGGATTACAACGACCTACAGAGGAAAGGAGGTGAAAGAGGAAGTTTGTGAAGCCCGAGGGTTGACCCGCTCGGGGAGATGTTTTGCCCCTGCGGAATTGAGGAAGACCACTCCGGCGGTATTGAAAAAGCCGGTCACTGATGAAGAAGCAGAAGAATTCTTGAAAAAGATGAAGCTGCACGACTACTCCGTCTTAGAGCAGTTGAAGAAGACTCCGGCGCAAATATCATTGCTATCCTTGCTGATACATTCTGAAGAACATCGGCAAGCATTGATGAAAGTCCTGAATGAGGCACATGTACCGGATAAAATCTCAGTGAGCCATTTGGAGAAGATCGCCAATCGGATCTTCGAAGCAAATCGGATCACCTTCACCGATGACGAGTTGCCTGAGGAAGGCACTGAGCATAACGGGGCTTTATATCTTACGGTGAAGTGTGAAGAGGCGGTGGTTACCAAAGTCTTGGTCGATAATGGGTCCGGTGCTAACATTTGTCCTCTCTCTACACTGGGCAAATTAAAAGTAGACATCGGCAGGGTACGCGAGAACAGGGTATGTGTTCGAGGGTTCGACGGAGGAGGCAAAGCGTCGGTTGGTGACATAGTGCTAGTCTTGACAATCGGGCCAGTGGAGTTCACCATGGAATTCCAGGTGTTGGACATGGTGGTGTCATATAACCTCCTAATAGGGCGACCATGGATTCATGCCGCAAGAGCAGTTCCGTCCAGCTTACACCAGCTCGTCAAGTTTGAATGGGACCAGCAGGAGATCGTCGTCCATGGAGAGAACGATCCACAATCAGGCACCATCATTCCCTTTGTTGAAACAGAAGAAGATGTTGGGCCGTGGGTATATCAGGTCTGCGATGTGGTGTCCGCCCACCGAGTTCCGGAAGGGGAATGCATTCCCGGCGACAGAACAATTATTGCGGATGTCATGGTGGCGCATGAAATGTTGAGACATGGTTTCGTACCCGGCAAAGGTCTAGGTGCATCTCTGCAAGGAATCATACAACCGGTATCGGTGGTCGAGAACTTGGGAACCTTCGGCTTGGGATTCCAGCCAACCTCAGAGGACATCCGGCGAGCAAAGAAGAGTAAGCAGAAGACATGGGTGCTCCCAAAGCCTGTTCCACGCCTTTCCCAATCTTTTGTCAGGTCCGGAGCAAGAGGACATCCAGCGACAAAGATTCCCGGTCCTACGGTCAGGCCAGACGAAGAGTTCTTCGGGAAGTTCGAAAACCTATTCACAGATGTATGTATGCTCGAAGATGGTGAAGGATCCAGTCATGCCGAGATACAATTTGTGGGACCAAAGGCAAAACTGAATAACTGGAAGGCTACTCCTCTCCCTGTCCGGAAGGAGTCTTGGTAGTTTGCCTTGGATTGTTTTTCTTTCGAAATTTTGTATTGGGGGCTTGTCCCGGAGTAAAATCCCTTTGTTTTTAGTTCATTTTTGATTTAAGTTTGCAGTCTGTTTTCCCTTTGTACAATTCACATTAATGAAATTTGGTTCCTTCGTGTCTAATTTTGTTTATCTTTTCTTCTTTTTACTTTTCTGAACAGCCTTCTTGCAACCGATCTTAATGATATGGCGTGCTTAAAGATTAATCAACCCAGTCTAGAAAGTCAATCGGGTTTGGAAATAATAACACATGAAATAAGAAGTGACGAGAGTGAGTCAGGAGTACGGCGATGATGAAGCCGTAGAAGAAATCGGGGAAGAATTAAGTCACTTCGAGGAAAAACCCAAACCGAATTTAAATGATACTGAGGCCGTTAATCTAGGGAATGCTGATGACGTCAAAGAAACCCGGATAAGTGTCCATATTGAACCCAATCCGAGAGAAGAATTGATCAAAACACTCATGGAGTTTAAAGATATTTTCGCATGGTCGTACGACGACATGCCAGGACTCAGCACTGATCTAGTGGTTCATAGATTACCCACCGATCCGGCATATCCTCCCGTCAAGCAAAAGCTGCGGAAATTCAAGACGGAGATGAGTGTGAAGATTAAGGAGGAGGTAACCAAACAGTTGCAGGCGAAAGTCATTCGTGTCACTCGATACCCTGAATGGTTGGCTAACGTAGTACCGGTGCCAAAGAAAGACGGAAAGATCAGGGTATGCGTGGACTATCGCAATCTCAACAAGGCAAGTCCTAAGGATAATTTCCCACTTCCCAATATCCATATCCTGATTGATAATTGCGCCGGACGCGAAATTGGATCCTTTGTGGATTGTTATGCGGGATATCATCAGATTTTGATGGATGAAGAGGACGCAGAAAAGACGGCTTTTATCACACCGTGGGGGACTTATTGCTACCGAGTGATGCCGTTTGGTCTGAAGAATGCAGGAGCAACATATATGAGGGCGATGACTACGGTGTTCCATGACATGATACACAAGGAAATTGAGGTGTACGTGGATGATGTGATCATAAAATCTAGGCGTCAAGAAGACCATGTTGCTGACCTCAGGAAGTTCTTTCAAAGACTCCGAAGGTACGACATCAAGCTTAATCCGGCCAAATGCGCATTCGGAGTTCCATCGGGAAAGCTGCTAGGATTCATCGTCAGCCGACGGGGCATTGAGTTGGACCCATCCAAAATCAAGTCCATTCAGGAGTTAGCCCCGCCGAAGAATAAAACAGAGGTAATGAGTCTGTTGGGAAGGTTGAATTACATCAGTAGGTTTATTGCCCAGCTTACGGCAACCTGTGAACCCATATTCCGCCTATTGAAGAAAGACGCTGCGATAGAATGGACGGCAGAATGTCAGGAAGCGTTTGACCGGATCAAAGGGTATCTGTCAAATCCACCTGTACTAGTTCCGCCTGAACCGGGCAGACCCCTGATTCTTTATCTGACGGTTCTGGAGAATTCGTTTGGCTGCGTACTGGGGCAGCATGATCTTACCGGCAGGAAGGAACGGGCCATTTACTACCTCGGTAAGAAGTTTACAGTCCACGAGGTCAAGTACACTCATCTGGAAAAGACATGTTGCGCCCTAACTTGGGTAGCCCAAAAGCTGAAACACTACTTGTCTTCTTACACCACGTACCTCATTTCGCGGTTGGATCCGTTGAAGTATATTTTCCAGAAACCTATGCCTACGGGGAGGTTAGCAAAATGGCAAATATTACTTACGGAGTTCGACATCATATATGTGACAAGGACGGCTATGAAAGCTCAAGCCCTGGCCGATCACTTAGCTGAAAATCCCGTTGATGACGAATACGAACCTTTGAGGACGTATTTTCCAGATGAGGAAGTATTGCAAATTGAGGGGTTAGAACTGACCAAGGATCCAGGGTGGAAGCTTTTCTTCGATGGAGCGGCAAACGCAAAAGGAGTCGGAGTAGGGGCTGTGCTCATATCTGAAACAGGACATCATTATCCTGTTACTGCTCAACTGCGTTTTCACTGTACCAATAATATGGCTGAGTACGAGGCATGTATTTTGGGGTTGCGATTAGCGGTGGACATGGATGTACAGGACGTCTTGGTCTTGGGGGACTCGGACCTTCTGGTACATCAGATTCAGGGAGAATGGGAAACCAGAGATTTAAAGCTTATCCCGTATCGTCGGTGTTTGCATGATTTGACTAAGCGTTTCCGGTCGGTAGAATTCAGACATATCCCAAGGATGCATAATGAGGTTGTCGATGCTTTGGCTACTTTGGGGTCAATGCTACATCACCCGGACAAGGTTCATATCGATCTGTTACATATTCAGGTTCGGAATCAACATGCTTATTGTAATGTGATAGAGGAAGAGGTGGATGGTGAGCCGTGGTTTCATGATGTCAAGGAATACCTCAGGTTAGGAGTATACCCAGAACAGACAACTGGAGATCAAAAGCGAGCTATTCGGCGGTTGGCGAACGGATTTTTCCTTAGTGGAGGGGTGCTGTATAAAAGAACCCCGGATTTGGGATTATTGAGATGTATAGATGCAGGTCAAGCTACAACAGTGATGACGGATATACACTCGGGAGTTTGCGGACCACACGTGAGCGGATACGTATTGGCAAAGAAGATTCTTCGAGCAGGATATTATTGGCTCACTATGGAGCGGGATTGTATAAGTTTCGTGCGAAGATGCCATCAGTGTCAGATACACGGAGATTTGATTCATTCTCCGCCGACTGAATTGCATACAATGTCGGCACCATGGCCGTTTGTCGCATGGGGTATGGATGTTATTGGACCTATTGAGCCTGCGGCTTCCAATGGTCACAGGTTCATTCCGGTAACGATTGATTATTTTACCAAGTGGGTGGAGGCCAAAACATTCAAATCAGTGACCAAGAAGGCGGTGGTGGACTTCGTGCACTCCCACATCATTTGTAGGTTTGGAATTCCAAAGATGATCATTACGGATAACGGTGCAAATCTTAACAGTGGATTGATGAAAGAGGTATGTCAACAGTTCAAGATTACACACCGAAATTCCACACCGTATCGCCCAAAAGCAAATGGTGCGGTCGAGGCAGCAAACAAGAACATAAAGAAGATATTGAGGAAGATGATAGAAGGGTCTAAGCAGTGGCATGAAAAGTTACCATTTGCGTTGTTGGGTTATCGCACTACCGTCCGGACTTCGGTAGGTGCAACTCCTTACTTGTTGGTATATGGGACTGAAGCAGTAATACCCGCAGAAGTGGAGATTCCATCCCTCCGAATCGTCGCTGAAGCTGAGATTGACGACGACGAGTGGGTCAAAACCCGATTAGAGCAATTAAGCTTGATCGATGAAAAGAGATTGACAACAGTATGTCACGGCCAATTGTATCAAAAGAGAATGGCGAGAGCATATAACAAGAAGGTGCGTCCCAGGAGATTTGAAGTGGGACAGCATGTGCTGAAGAGAGTTCTACCACATCAGGCCGAGGCGAAAGGCAAGTTCGCTCCAAATTGGCAGGGACCTTTTGTGGTGACTAGAGTATTATCCAACGGCGCTCTATGTTTGACCGATGTCGAGGGAAGATGCACCGATATGGCTATCAATTCTGATGCAGTCAAGAGATATTATGTGTAATTCTTTAATGCATTTGTCGACGTTTGGTTTCGTTTGTGTGTACTTGGCATTTTTCGGAGAATGAAATGACAGAGGCAATTTTTCTACTACCCAAACACTTTAACCTTTGTTTCCCCATTTGAGCCTTAATTATTCTTTCATATACCCTCTTTCGGAATCATCAAGGAAGATGTGTAACAGAATAGAAAAGAAACAAAAAGTAATACAAGAAAAAGTGAACTACGTTCGACCTGATTCCTCAAGAAGGATACGTAGGCGCCACACGGCTCGGTCATAATAAAACAAAAATCAAAAAATCCCCCATGCAACAAAACTGGGGCAGAAGTCATTGTTTCGCTTGAAAGATAGTGTGGATTCCGAAAGTTGTAGTAAGCTAACCGTTGAGGTTAAACCCCTTTCTTCAGCCTCACGCGCAGAAACCATATCAAGAACCAGAAAGACCTCTCGATCAGTATTTGAGAAGTGCCAAGTCATGTGAATGAAAGCCAAGAGTGACATCCCGACCCTCGATTGGATTCAGGATGCACAAGCCGAAAGGGGATAACGCTCTAGAGGGAATCTCAGGGGTGATACCCCACCGCAAGGAAAGAAGGCATAAATGAGAGAGTCTTAACGGTGAAAACCCTCGCGGGCACCTTAAGGCGAAGGAAGTTGAGAGAAGTAAAATGAGAGAGTCTTACGGTGAAAACCTTTACGGGCACCTTAAGGCGACGGGAGATAGAGAGAAATGAGAGAATCTCATTAGTGAAAACCCTTTGAAGGGCACTGTGAGGTGACAAGACGAGAAGGTTACAAGATGTCTGCATGAGACAAGGTTGGGGCATCCGTTCACCTCTAGCAGGACGCGGTATCAGAAAGTGATTGACATGAATAGACTGGGTAGTTTAATCTTAAAGGCGCGGCATAACATTGGATCAGGCACACATTCAGATAAGTTTTCCTATTTTTGAGTTCAGAAAAGTTTTTCTCTTCTTTTGTCATTTGCGGTCGGTATTCTTTTCTTTTCTTTCATTTTCGAAAATTGATTTTTTCAAAGCTTACTACCAAGTCTCCCAAAGCAGTATATTGAAAGTGAATAGGCATGGAACGAGGCAATGAGACAGAAGTCGTTACGATAGTGAGATTGGGATGACAGGCTGAGTGGAAGGTTCGCAAGAATTATGGAGTATGATGGACACATGTGGCATGTCCGAAAGATGATTTCACGCAACAGATCACCGGCTAAAAAGAGTCGGACCAAACCAAAGAGTGGAATAAAAGGAAAGATGAGAGGTCGTTCGTGGAAAAAGCATCTTCCCAAGCAAGCGTCGACGTCGTCCTCAAAGTTCGAGAGAGGCCAAGCAGCTGAAAGAGAATGGCCTCAACAAGAGTGGCACGACCACTCGCGGCGTTTTGAAACTAACAATTTTTCTTTGATTTAAAGCAGGAAAAGAGGGTCCGACGGCAGAAAAGCATACCGTCCAGAAGTTTATCACACTGGGGCAGAAAATTTTCTCCTGTTGCGAAAATTTTCTGGAAAGCAAGACTCAGAGGGTAAGTGTAGAAAGCAACACAAGATGGGGTGATATTTGAGCCGGGTATCATCCCCAGCAGTTATTGGAAAAAGAAAAATGGCTTCGAGATTCCCCCAGCAGTATTACATCCTATAATTTGATCAAGGAAACAAAAGCGTGAGTCCCGGAAGAGGTAGGGGAAGAAGGAAGAGAATGAGGGGTGAAGGAAACAAAGAATACTTCCTCAGCAGCATCACCCCCAGCAGGCGGGTAAACAGTTCCAAAAATATCCCCACCAGCCAGAAGAAAAGTAACACGACCTAGGGGAAAGCAATTCCAAGACAGGATAATTCAGAAGAGAAGGTGGTCCGAGAGGTAATGCGGGAACAAGGATATGGTACAAAAGGCAAAGGAAGGTAATCAAGATAGGATGAAATCAGTGAGTAGTAGTTGAAGTCAGGGAGCCCGCCTGGAGAATGGAGTGGCGATTTAGTTTCGAAGTTGTAGTTGAAGTCAGGGAGCCCGCCTGGAGAATGGAGTGGCGATTTAGTTTTGAAGTTGTAGTTGAAGTCAGGGAGCCCTGGAGAATGGAGTGGCGATTTAATTTTGAAGTTGTAATTGAAGTCAGGGAGCCCGCCTGGAGAATGGAGTGGCGATTTAATTTTGAAGTAGTAGTTGAAGTCAGGGAGCCCGCCTGGAGAATGGAGTGGCGATTTAATTTTGAAGTTGTAGTTGAAGTCAGGGAGCCCGCCTGGAGAATGGAGTGGCGATTTAATTTTGAAGTAGTAGTCGAAGTCAGGGAGCCCGCCTGAAGAATGGAGTGGCGATTTAATTTTGAAGTAGTAGTTGAAGTCGGGAAGCCCGCCTGGAGAATGGAGTGGCGATTTAATTTTGAAGTTGTAGTTGAAGTCAGGGAGCCCGCCTGGAGAATGGAGTGGCGATTTAATTTTGAAGTAGTAGTTGAAGTCAGGGAGCCCGCCTGAAGAATGGAGTGGCGATTTAATTTTGAAGTTGTAGTTGAAGTCAGGGAGCCCGCCTGAAGAATGGAGTGGCGATTTAATTTTGAAGTAGTAGTTGAAGTCAGGGAGCCCGCCTGGAGAATGGAGTGGCGATTTAATTTTGAAGTTGTAGTTGAAGTCAGGGAGCCCGCCTGGAGAATGGAGGCGATTTATTTTGAAGTTGTAGTTGAAGTCAGGGAGCCCGCCTGGAGAATGGAGTGGCGATTTAGTTTTGAAGTTGTAATTGAAGTCAGGGAGCCCGCTTGGAGAATGGAGTGGCGACTTAATTTTGAAGTAGTAATTGAAGTCAGGGAGCCCGCCTGGAGAATGGAGTGGCGATCTGTTTAATTTGGTATAGGAAAGCGGTAGAATGCAACAGAAATCCTCGGCATGAATCCAAGTTCATAAGAAGAGAAGAAGCATCAGAAGGAACGCCAAGTCAGACGGGATGGCAAGGAGCGCGACAAGATCAAGTTAAAAAGGGATAGATAAGAACTTGTAGTACTGTAACTTAGTCTAGCTTCTTGTTTTTCGTTGCCTAATGCGGTGTAACAAGGAAATCAGCTGAGCAGTGGTAACAGCAGTAACAGCGGCAACAGCAGTAACAGCGAGATCGCAACAGCCATGGTAGTCCCAGCTACCAGAACTTCCCGAACTACATTGACCTGATTCCCTTTTAGCCGGGGATATGTAGGAGACCTTTGAAGCAAGGTTCGGTCAAAACTTTTCCAAAATGCTTCATACGGAGTGTTCGGATAGGCAAAAATCGCTTATATCCGCTCATTTATCTTTGCACGAAAACTCTGCGTGTTTACGCGCAAAGAGGGGCAGCTGTGAGCACGTGATTTTTGCCTTACTCGAGAAGTACTCCAAGAAAATTCAAAATAAAAATAGTTTCGTGTTGGGCATGATTTGTGTGATTTTGTGTTAATTTTATCTTTTGTGTGCACGTTTATTTATTTAAATTAAAAATACAAAAATATATGCTAGGCTTTGCATTTTCAGTGTTTGATATCGAAGTCATGTGATTTACATTTTTTGGGTGATATGTAACTGTGTGCGTTAGTTGTAGTAAGAACAGCGATGTTATAGGTTGGTATATATACATATGTGTGTATATATATATATATATGTATATATACATATATATATATATATATATATATATATATATATACACATATGCATATAATACCTCATGAAGATCCGAGCTGGGCCAAATTTAGTCTAAAAGCCAGGCCCAAATGAATTGCTTCTGATCCGGCCCAAATATCCGTCCAGCTTCAGCCTATGTAACGCTTGATCTGGACCGTTGGATTTTATTATCCAACGGCCCAGATTAATCCGTTAATTCCAAAATTCATTCGGCCTAGGACTTAACCAAACGGCACCGTTTGGTTTAAATGAGAGAATCCTGATCGTTGATCAAGTTTGATCCAACGATCAGGATTTAACTACTCAAAACATATATAAACTCCTTTCCATACCCCGCCCCCCCCAAGCCAGACCCCCCTCTCCCTTCATCTCCCTCAGAAGCTCTCAAAGCCCGGTGTAACGCCGCCCTCCTCCGCCGTACTCCGCCTGCCGGAAATCGCCTCACGGCGGTTCCGGTAGGCCAATCAAACCCAAACCAACGCCAAAACCTTCCCCTCACCTCCCCCATCACGAACCCAGCCTCCACTAACCTCGAATCATGCCGGAGCTCCTCGAATCTTCATTTGAAGATTCGAGTCAAACTCGAACCTATGCCAAATCACCCCAAATTCACACCACAGTCTCCTCACACCTCCCCCACACTCCCATTGACATTGGTTTGCTTCGAATCTAACCAAAAATGCAAAAGCCCCAAATCCGAGCCCAAGAACCCTAATTTTGAAGAAAATCAATTCAAGCTGGTTTAGCCGCAATTGAAGTCCAAGGGACTTTAGTCTAGGTGTTCTCAATCGAGAACATCTTGATTAAAGCCCGTTTGGCTTCAATAGTTCACAAATTTGGTTCAAAGCCTGGGTCGGCAGTGTTCTTATGAGGTATCCATTCATTCTTTGGTCAATTTAATTCGATTTTGTGAATATGTGTGTTTGTTTTGCTTTTAACTTCCCATATCCGTTGGTCTGTTCTTCTCATTTGAGGCTTTTTATTTGGCCAATTCCCCCTGTTTTCAGTAGTTAAATTGAATCATAGGTTCAATGTGATTAATGTCGTCAACAATCCAATTTGTTTGTGTAATTTGCCTTGGCCTGCCCGTATGCAAGTGTGGGATTTGGTTACTGTTTGATTCAGATTAGAGGGAATTAATTGGTTGTAGTTAACAGACTAATTGTTTAATCACACACACATACAAGGGCTAGTGGAACTGAGCACAGCGGGGCATCCCACTGAACACTGCCACCAGCATTGTTTAATGCTGAGTCCATACTTTGGACAGTAGGTAGTGGGGTTCAGGGAATAGGGATGGGCAGAGGGGAGTCAGGGTAGGGGGTAACCTTAGTTTAACTTGCTGGCCAGCCAAAGTAGAGGAGATTGGCTATAAATAGGGCATATTCATACATGTATCAGATATATACAGAGATTGGGGAGCACACTGAGAGTAAGAAAAGAGGCATATACATTGATAGAGATTCATTCATACAGACAGACCTTAGAGAGCACACTGAGAGAAACCTGGAGAGAAAAAGATAGAGTGTGATAAGCAAAAACACCTGGAGAGAACATAGACATACAGTAGAGATTTTCAGAATACCTGGAAAGAAAGTAGGAGCAGGGGTTCATTTCCTTATACATATAAAAGATACAGAAAAGAAAAACTACTGTTCCATTGGCCTGGGTCACTGTTTCGATTGTTTTGCTTCAGTGATTGGGTGTTTGGCCAGTGTTGTGGTGGTATTTGTATCTGTGTGGTTGCTGGCTGGTGTGTAGTTGTTGTTGCCTGGGTTGTTGTTGTTGCAGACATTGTTGTTGTTGTCGTGTCTTCATTGCTGGCTGGTGTGTTTGTTTGTTGCTGCCTGGTTTGATTTGGTGCTGTTTGTTCTATTGTTGGTGGCTTGGTTGGTCGTTTGTATTGCTGGCTGGGTTGTAGTTGTTGCTGCCTGAGTTGATTATTGTTGCTGGTTGAGTGTATGCTGCTGCTGTTGTTGGTGTTCATTTGCTATTGTTGGATGTTTTTTGTTGCTGTTGGGTCTGTCTATTGCTACTTGGTTGTAACTGGTCTAGTGGGTGTTGTTGTTGATCGACCACTGTTTTGCCTCTTGTGGTCTGCTCTTGGGAATCTGGTTTGGCTATCACTGTTCCATTGACTGGTGTATTTAGTTGAGTGCTGCCTGGTTGTTTATTGCTTGCTTGGTTCAAGTCTTAGTCACTGATTCGGTGATTGATAAAGTTCGATTACTGTTGGTCGTTGGGTTGTAGCTGGTTCACTGGTTGTTGTTGCTATTGGTTTACTATTGGTTGTTGTTGGTCTTTGACTGTTGCTGCTCCTGTTACTGTTTCTTGTTGCTGTTGCTGCTTTGCCGTCGCTCACTCTTCCTTGTTCTTCCGCATTCCAGGTACACACCTCTTTTATTGTAGTTCCTTGGTTCGACAAGAATGAAGTTTGAAGCTTATGCATAAAGTCTATTGAAACATGTAGTCGCCTTATGTTCAATTACATTCTGTTATTCTCCAATTAAGCTTGTATGGTTAGTCTTGGTTATGGAAAAGCGTAGCTAGGCCAAAGATACATTGTCGTTAGATAAGCATGTAAACCTGAATTAGTCTTCGTATCTCTATTCAATCTTCCCTACTCATGTGTAATCTCCAAACCTGTTAAATGATAGACCTTATGTCACAAGCAAGATTAGCTAGAGAGTTGTTACTCAACGGAATGACATAATTAGATTAAAAAGAGTCGGGGGTGCATTTCATGTGACCCGACCCCAATTTCGGGCAAGAGTAAACAAAGCATGTTAAGAACCACAGGCGCATTTCATGTGATGGGGTTCGTAGCAAGTTTTAAGTAATTTGGAATCAACTCTTAAGTAAGATACGGTGAGATGTAGTTCGCTTTAGGTTTGAATCAAAGGTACGCCTCGCCCAATAGTTACACTAATCACATAGCCGTCGTAAATGTACATATAAATACTTAGGTTTCGAGATGCGTCGTTTCTTAACGAATATCACGCCTTTCTCGACAGTGTAAATAAGTAGTCGATCCGGGCGCATATTTTAGTTTTACCTTTTTGAATACGGGTGTGCATTTCATGTGACCCAAATCCAAACCCCGAATGTTGAATAAGAATAGGTTGAGGATCCGGGTGCATTTCATGTGACGTGATTCGAAAGCATATTTTTAAGCAACTTTCTCTTTCGTAAATCACAACCAATAATAAAAGCGGTAAAGGGATATTAACTTGCACTAAGTACATAATTGTAAAAAGCGGATAGATAAGCCAAACACGACAGTTGAGCGACCGTGCTAGAACCACGGAATTCGGGAATGCCTAATACCTTCTCCCGGGTTAATAGAATTCCTTATCCGGATTTCCGGTTCGCGGACTGTTAAATAGAGTCATTCTTTTCCTCGATTCGGGATTTAACCGGTGACTTGGGACACCATAAATCTCCCAAGTGGCGACTCTGAAATAATTAAAATAATCCCGTCTCGATTGTCCTTTAATTGGAAAAACTCTTTGCATCCTTGCGGGTGCGTAAAAAAGAGGTGTGACATCCCCCACGTGTGGTGGGCTCGGATTATTATGGGCTATGTCCGAAAATTATAAAACCGGGTGGTTTGAACCCGAATATTATTCTTCGCCCGGAACCGAGAATGAGAACACGGTGTTATTAATTAATCACTACAAAATATTAAATAAAATTATTTTTGTAATTTTCGTTTTTAATAAAAAGATAAAAATATAAAGTACTATTTTTGTATTTTTCAAGTTTAAAATGACTACGAAACATTAATAAAACTATATTTTTGTTATTTTTCATTTTAAGGTAAAAATAAAGTAAAAGAGTCAAATTTAGCTAAAATAGCTATATTAAAACTAAACTAAATATTTTACGCTAAAAATATAAAAAATCTCGGGGAGGGTCAAAAATCACGTGTTTACAGCTGCCCCTCTTTGACTGAAAACACAAAGAGTTTTCAGACAAAGAACGACTAGACAAGTGTTTTTTGACCCGACCCTTATTCGGAGGGACTAAACTAAAAGAAGAGGATGTGACCGAGCCCTTGTATCCGAGCTGCCTACATATCCTTGGCTATAAAGGAATCAGGCCACGTGTAGTTCGAAGTGAGTAAGGATATGGAGTAACCGAGGTGGAGAGCCGGTCGAGGTGCCGTTTCGCCGAGGTTCCGTTCCGTCGAGGTTCCGGTCCGTGGTCCTGCTATTACATCAAGAATCAAAACATGAGAAAGACTAACTAAGCATATCAGCTACTAGTTACAAGATTCCTATCTATAAGTCTTCTGAAGCTTGATCTTGAGTATTGGTTGGTGCTTCATGCGGACTCTAAATTTGAACCTTGATACTTGCTAGTTGCAGGTGCTGTTTTTCGGATCAAGACCAGGTATGCAGTGCTTGTGACCTCGGCCAGGTCTTGAGCACACCACATCTTTCATCAACTTCTGCACTTGGATTAACTCCTTGCTCTTTTTTATTGTGACTAACTTTTGTTGATCATCTCGGACTGTTGACTCGCATTCTGGTTGCAAGCTTATTTTGTGGCTAACTTGCATTGCACTCCGAAGTGAATTTCCTTACTTGTGATCTTCAAGCTATTCTCCTTCGAAGTCTGAATCTAACTTTTCTGATCCTTGTTGCCTTCCTTCCGATTCATGCTGGGGATTTCCGTTGCACTCTGTCACTTTTCGATTGTTCACTATCCTTATCAAATCTTGGAAACTGAGACGCCGTTCTGCTTTTCTGGCGGGCTTCTGACTTTAACAACAAACTTTAATCATAAATTGTCATTCCATTCTTCAGGCGGGCACCTGACTTCAACAAACTTCGAAAATAAATTGCCTCTTCATTCTTCAAGTGGGCACCTGATTACCAAAACTTGAACTGTATAGACTAAGATTTTGATATCTTAGGAGAAAGATTCATCAGACTAAGATTTTGACGCTAGGAGATAATTCCTCCGACTAGGTCTAAATCATTGTGATCTTAGGAGAAAGATTCATCAGACTAAGATTTTGATATCTTAGGAGAAAGATTCATCAGACTAAGATTTTGACGCTAGGAGATAATTCCTCAGACTAGGTCTAAATTGTTGTGATCTCAGGAGAAAGATTCATCGGACTGAGATTTTGACGCTAGGAGATAATTCTTCAGACTAGGTCTAAACTGTTGTGATCTCAGGAGAAAGATTCATCAGACTGAGATTTTGATATCTTAGGAGAAAGATTCATCAGACTAAGATTTTGATGCTAGGAGATAATTCCTCCGACTAGGTCTAAATTGTTGTGATCTCAGGAGAAAGATTCATCAGACTGAGATTTTGATATCTTAGGAGAAAGATTCATCGGACTAAGATTTTGACGCTAGGAGATAATTCCTCAGGACTAGGTCTAAATTGATGCCTTACTTGAAATCTTCCAATTGTTGCTTCCTTCTTCTTGTTGCTTTCATCTAAAACCTCTAATTGTTGTTTTTCACTTCCTATTAAATTATCTTTAACTATAACTTCAAAAACTAAATCGCCACTCCATTCTTCGGGCGGGCTCCCTGACTTCAACTACAACTCCAAACTAAATCGCCACTCCATTCTTCAGGCGGGCTCCCTGACTTCAACTACAACTCAAAACTAAATCGCAACTCCGTTCTCCAGGCGGGCTCCCTGACTTCAACTACAACTCAAGACTAAATCGCCACTCCATTTTCCAGGCGGGCTCCCTGACTTCAACTACAACTTCAAAATAAATCGCCACTCCATTCTTCAGGCGGGCTCCCTGACTTCAACTACGACTCACTAATTTCATCCCATCCTTATCGCCTTCCTTTGTTTCTCGTACCATTTTCTTCTTCCTGCATCGTCTCTTGGGCCATCCTTTCTTCTGAATTACCTTGTTTCGGAATTACTTTCCTCCTGGGTCATGTTATTTTCTCTTGACTGCTGTGGACATCTTTGAATTGATTACTTACCTGCTGGGGATAATGCTGCTGGGGAAATCTTCTTTATTTCCTCCTTTTCTACTTCCTTCAAAACCTATCTCCCGAAATCGCCGGGGATTGAAATGTCATCAGCTGGGGATTACCCTGTCTGGGGATCCCTTTTCCTTCTTCCTCTTTCCAAACCTCCTTCGGGGCTCGCGCTTCGCTCCCTTGAAAACTTGTAGGATATAATGCTGCCGGGGCAATCTCGAAATCAGTATTTCATTTTTCTAAGAACTGCTGGGGGTGGTACCGGCCTCTTGCCTTTCTGAACGCAAGCTTCCTCGTTTTGTCCTGTCTGCTGGGGGTATAATTTCCTCTATCACAGCTTGTTGTTTTCTTTCTTTCAAAGCTGCTGGGGGACAACCGGGTTCAAAGATCATTTCCTCGCGTTATCTGGCTTCTTTCCCCAACCAGGTATTTGGTTTCGAGAAAATTTTCGCAGCAGGAGAAACTTTTCTGCCCCAGTTTGAGAATCTTCTTCGTGGTATGCTTATCTGCCAACAACCCCTCTTCTTCCTGTTTCAAATCAAAGAAAAATTAGTTAGTTTTAAAATGTGGTGGTTGGTTGTGGTGCTCCTGCTGGGGATGGTTCTCCTCTTCTTTCCCTGCTCTGCGTTTCATTGTCAGACCCTGCCGGGGATGTTATCATTTGATGATATTCATGCTGGGGATAGTTTTCTCCTTTCTTGCTTCCCCGCCTTCCTTGACGACTCTTTATTCGCGAACCTTTCCACGTGGTTTTCCACCGACCACCCGAATTCCTATAATAGTGACCCTTCGTGAAGACCTTGCATGTTTTACTGGTGAACCATTTTCTTTGTTCACCCTTGTCACTGAAAATACCTTTCTGCTGGGGATATCTCCCCTTCTTTGGCGGCATATCTAAGGAATGGGCATTTCCCGACCTTCGAGTCTCATTGGCCTTGGCCTCGAGGTCATTAACCTTCATTGAGATATCCTTTTTCACACTGATCCACCCCTTTGTCGATTTCCTATTGCTGGGGAATATCCTTCTGGGCACCGGCTTTGCGCTTAATCCCTCCTCACTTATACCACTTGGGTGTACCAATCAAATTCCGTCTTGCATAATTGGAAAGTTGATGGAAAATTTTGAAGTCATTTCTTACAAACAGACTCTATTGGGGAATTTTTATGAAAGGAGAAAGATAAAAGGAAACAGAATAAAAGACAAAAACAAGGATGACTCTCTAAAAAGAAAAATTATAAAATAACCCTATCAAACGTGGATACCAACTCTAATGGACATGACATGCACATATAGCCTATCCTCCGTCGTTAAGCCGCCTTTTGTAATCTTCTCCT
Source organism: Nicotiana noctiflora (assembly GCA_032618575.1). Classification (NCBI taxonomy): domain Eukaryota; kingdom Viridiplantae; phylum Streptophyta; class Magnoliopsida; order Solanales; family Solanaceae; genus Nicotiana; species Nicotiana noctiflora. The sequence continues at coordinate 161,062 of JASVEL010007077.1, read as the reverse complement.
GGGGCTTTCCTATCTCATTTCCAACCTTCATTCGACTTGTAGTGCCCGAGGGGTTATCACTACCAAGCCTCTCTCATTTTGGTTTTCCCTCAGCTTTCATCGCCTTATGGTGCCTGTGAAGGTTTTCACCGCTAAGACTCTCTCATTTGTGTTACTTTTCCGCTGGGGATTGGTGGTGCTACTGCTAAGATTCTCTCATATTTCTTCTGCTGCAGATCTGAGTCTTTTCTGATGGGAATCAGAGTGTTATGTTCTGATAAGACTTCTCTCATTTGCCCGACTTGGCCTCTTTTAAAGATTGGTCAAAAGGTCTTTCTTTGGACCGTAATGTGGATTTGGATAAGGCTAGAAAGAAATAGTATTAAAGGCTCGAAACAAAACAAAATGGGTTCAAAATTACAACCTTCGGAGTCTACATCTTCCTTTATAAACACAACTTTTGTTGCCCCAGTCTCTAGCTTGGGGATTTTTATTTCTTTATTTACACTATGACCGAGTTGTGAAGCGCCTACGTATCCTCTTTGAGGAATCAGGTCAAACGTAGTTCCCAATTCCTTGTTTTTCTAGTTTTTCCTTTTCATTTTTCATTCTTTTTTTTTCTTTTTGGTTGTTTTCGTTGTTTTCTTTTCCTCTTTTTCTTTCTTTATCTTCCCCATTTGTGTTTCTAATTTTGGTACCGATTCCGAAGGAGGGGTATGAAAGAAATCAAAATAAGGCTCGAAGGGTTGACGATGGATAAAGTGTTTGGATAGCAGAACAAAATGCCTTCGTCATTCCAATCTTCAAAACATGCCAAGTGTAAACAACACAATTAATGATCGTCATATCTTTAAAGCACTGTTGGGCAACACTCTCATTTTCATTATTATGAACGACCCCATGTCAATTTTGGCAGCTTGCCTTTACGGTTTTCTTTTACTTGCCCCAGTTTCTCATGAGTCGGGTTTCGAATAATCTCAAACCGTTCTTACTTCATTTAAATATCTCGATCACCTCCCAATGGTTTTGTGATTAACTTTTAAGATCGGGCCAGAACTATGCACGCACGTCATGTCACTAGAGCTAGCAGAAAAAGAACTATGGGAAGGAGAGGACTAAATAACAAAAAATGTCTAGAAATAATATAAAATAGGTCATTGCATTAACCGATAAAACACCGACTCGAACAACCAAAAAACAAAACTGGGGTTACAACCCTTAGAACGAACCTAGACCCCTTTAGATGAGACACTATGATCAAAAGAAAAATACAAAGATAAAAATGTTTGAGCCACAAGACAAACATTCGGATTACCATTCTGAAATAACTCGGACAAATAGAAATGACAACAAAATAAGCCACCACAAATGACTCTCCAATTGATAAGCCTGACATTTAGCCACGAATTTGATTATCAGAACCACTAGGGCCTTCTCTCATTTCAGTCGGCAAATTCCCGAGTGGATTCTCATATTCCGTGCCACCAGGCATCACCGCCAGAAAGTGTGTATCATCAGGTGCAGGTAACGGATTCAGCACGATATTCTGGGTGTCACTGTTATGAATCACAATCAACCTTTCTTGGATCATCCTTTCTATTTCTCTTTTCAAATCCCGACAACTTTCCATATTGTGCCCCTGGGCATGGGAATGGTATTCACACCTTTTAGATGGGTCAAAGCTCCTTGGCACGTGGGTCCACGTGATTTGGAGGGATGGGTGCAATCATGTCCTGTTGCTTTAACTTCTCAAATAAGCTTTCATAGGAAACTCCTATTGGTGTGAAATGTTCCTTCAACTTCGGTTCCCTTCTATACCCTTGGTTTGGAAGTGGGTTATAAGGTATTTGGAAATTTTGCAGAGGCTGATAGAGATTTTGTGATGCTCGTGCTCGCTTTCTTGGATGATTTGATGGCTGAATAACATACTGGGGTGGATCAACTGGGTATGGTGGGTTCGGAGGTGGATAGTAATGCTCAGGGGAATTATGGAAAACTTGTCGAGACATCGCATACCGTCGAGGTGTTCTTCTGGAACCTTTTCTTGACCCTGATATCATCATGACTTCTTCATCCCTCTCATTCGTGTCACTAGATTCAAATTGGACAGCCTGAGCTGCAGCCTTGAGAGCCGCTTGACTTATAATTCTGCCTGTCTTAAGACCGTTCTCTACCATTTCTCCCATTTTGACTACATCCAGGAAGGATTGACCAACCGCAGACATCATGTTCTGAAAATAATCCGGCTCTTGAGCCTGAAGGAAGACAGTGATTAACTCATGGTCATCCATGGGTGGCTAAGCACGAGCCGCTTGCTCTCTCCATTTAAGGGCATATTCCCTGAAACTTTCACTTGATTTCTTCTTCAGATTTGAAAGGAAAATGCGGTCTGGGGCAATGTCGATGTTGTGTTGGAATTGTTTGACAAAGGCCTGTGCCATGTCGTTCCAGACGTGCCAGCGAGATGCATCTTGATCCCAAAACCATTCGGAGGCTACTCCTGTAAGGCTTTCCCCAAAGTAAGCTATTAACAATTCTTCCTTTCTTCCCAGACTCCTTAGTTGATTGCAATACCTTTTCAAATGGGCTATGGGATGTCCATGTCCATCGTACTTTTCAAATTTGGGAATCTTGAAACCAGGTGGCAAGTGGACATCGGGAAACAAGCATAGATCTTTGAAAGCAACACCCTTTTGACCTGCCAACCCGTGGGTGTTTTTCAACCGTTGTTCTAAGCTTTTCAATCTTTGGGTTATTTCTTCCTGTACCTTCTTTCGGGTAGGCTTCTCAATGTTTGCAGGAAGGTCGTGGGAGTGGTACTGTTCTTGCTGTATAGCAAATCGTGACTCATGAGAAAGTTGTCCCTGGCCATTGGACCATGCTTGACGCATTTTGGTCATTTGTTGTTTCACTGTTCTATTTTCCTCAACCACAACAGACCCTTGTTGATCTTTCTGACCCTGAGTCTCTTGAGCACTTGTAACAACTCCGATGTCGGTTATCATTTTCCTTGAATCTTGTTTTCCAATTTACCACAACCAACCACCTCAACTTTCTGGATTAACAAAACGAAACCACCGGGTTAGCGTTAAGGTATTCCGCTTATTGATTTCCTTTGTTTTTCTACAATTTTCTTTTCTTTTTTCCTTTTTGTGGTTTTTTTTCATTTTTCCCTTTTTTTTTTCTTTTGTTTTTTTTTCATTTTTTTTTTGGTTATGGAAATGGTCGAATCCTATGTGGATTGCCTACGTATCATGACCCCGCATGAATCAGACCGAGCGTAGTTCTTGCAAATTAATGCAAGAAGTAAAGAGATATTTATTTGATTTTGACTTTTTTGATTTCTTTGAAGAAAAAATTGTAAAAGCTCACTCCAACTACAAACTCTCATAAAAAAAAACTTTCACGCCTTGTGCCAGAGATTTCTACAAGAATCAGAATAGTTTTAACGTCAATTATGACTATTTCTACAAAATTGGCCATGTAATGGCTTATTTGGCAAAATGGCTATTTTTGCAAAATTTTTACTTAAGAAAGTAAACTTGAAAATTTTCTCATCCTGGGGCTCATGGGGCATCGTTCGGCATCGCCATAGGCCAACAAAAGATTGAGAAATTTTTTATGTCAATTGTGACTATTTTTACAAAATTGGCCACATAATGGCTTATTTGACAAAATGACTATTTTTTGCAAAATTTATTTAAGAAAGATAAACTTGAATTTTTTTTTTTTTTATCTTGTGGCTCATGGGGCATCGTTCGGCATCGCCATAGGCCAACAAAAGATTGAGAGATTTTTTATGTCAATTGTGACTATTTTTACAAAATTGGCCACATAATGGCTTATTTGACAAAATGACTATTTTTGCAAAATTTATTTAAGAAAGATAAACTTGAATTTTTTTTTATCTTGTGGCTCATGGGGCATCGTTCGGCATCACCATAAACCAACACAAGACTATTTTTCATAAATTGGCCATATAATGGCTTATTTAGACAAAGTGGCTCTTTTTGCAAAATTTTATTTAAGAAGATGCAAATTCAAAATTTTTATCCTGGGGCCTATGGGGCGTCGTTCAGCACCGACACAGGCGAACACAAGATTGAGGAAGTAAAAATGCAAAAATGTGGCTATTTCAGCAAAACTCCGGCCATATAATGGCTTATTTGATAAAGTGGTTATTTTTGTGAAGTTGAGTGATGACTCAAAACTTGATTTTTTTTTTTTTTTTTTTTTTTTTTTTTTTGCGGATACATCCTTTCGCATTTCCGCGAGGGAATATTTCCAGGCTGTGTCCAAAATTATTTACAAATGACTCAAAGTGGCTATTTTTGCAAAAACGGCCCTCCGACGTCCTTTTAAGGGACATTCGGCTTATTTTAAGCAAGAATAGCATTATCCGACTTATTTATAACAAAATAAAAGTTTTGACATTTTTGGTTATTTTTGCAAAAAGGGTGTGAACCCGGACTTGATTTTGCGGCTATGGCCTTGCAATATTTCCACAAGGAATATTTCAAGGTTGTGCCCGCAAATTATTAAAAATAATTCAAAGTGGCTATTTTTGCAAAAAACAACCTTCCGGTGTCCTTTCGGAACATTCGGCTATTTTCAAAAACAACGTCACTTTGATTTTATTGACAAAATTAAACACACATTTTTTTTATTTTTTTTATTTTTAAAAGGGGTGGTTGGACCCGATGAGGGTTGCCTACGTATCCCACCTAATGGCGAGAATCAAACCTGCGTAGTTCGGTCAGATTATTTTATGACCAATTATTTCAACAAAATTGCTCTTTCTATTTTTCAAATTTTCAAATTTTTCGACGGCATTTCGTCAATATTTTTGATATTTTTCTATTCCAAAATTCTATTTTTTTTTTCAGGAATTTAACCAATCATCATAATAATACATGATAAATAAATGCCATATATAATATGCTCGGTCTTTGATTACTGGGTCACCTGTCCTAGACGGACCCAACCCCTGTGTTGAGTCCCCTAAGTCAAATCAACTTGATGCAGATAAGCGTTTCCTACTAGGGATCCGGCATGAAGTCATGTTATTCTAAGTTCAAAACCTTGGTACATGATCTAGACTGTGTACCCAAGCGGACAACTCGGGCTGAGGAAGGAGCTCCTTTCCGGGAACCAAAAGGCCAACCGGCTTAGAAACTTTCCGAGCCTCTTCATTATTTCGGGGTATGACACTAACAGAATAAGGAGTCTCAACCAGTGAGCACATCCCTGGGGGTGAGAAGTGAATGGTTTTCGGCACAATTTTATATACAGTTCACGCAATATCAAAGCGGTAAACATATAGCAGTTTGTATATACAGTGCAACTAGTATCAAAGCGGTAGACATATAGCACATTAATCAAAATATATAATAAAATCAGATATAAGCAAAAACATCAATTTAACTGAGCTCGAATTCTTAAACCCTGAACCGAAGTTCTGGGTTACTGATCCCCAGCAGAGTAGCCAGAGCTGTCACACCTCCATTTTACCGCAAACCCGAGGGCGCGAGGGAGTTTTTCCAATTAAAGGACAATCGAAAAGGGATTTATTTATTTAATTCAGAGTCGCCACTTGGGAAAATAATGGTGTCCCAAGTCACCGGTTTTAATTCCGAACCGAGGAAAAGAATGACTCTGTTTAATAGTCCGCGAACCAGAAATCCGGATAAGGAATTCTGTTAACCCGGGAGAAGGTGTTAGGCATTCCCGAGTTCCGTGGTTCTAGCACGGTCGCTCAATTATCATACTTGGCTTATTTATCCGATTTTATAATACGTTTGAACTTATGTGCAAGTTTTCACTTTCAACCGCTTTTGATTATTATTATTATTATAAGAATTATTATTATTATTATTATTATTATTATTATTATTATTATTATTATTATTATTATTATTATTATTATTATTATTATTATTATTATAACAAAGAATTGCAACGTTGTGAAAATGTATCTCGAACCGCGTCGCACCAGTGCACCCGTGGTTGTCAACACATTTCGACTCCGTTGAGATTTGGATTTGAGTCACATAAATGTGCACTCGAGTTTAAGGAGATAAGATTATTAAATACGCTCCTAAAGATACTAACGCGTTTTGTGTTCGGGAAAGGCCGTGAAATCCGCTAAACAGCACATCCCGAAGTCTAAGTAATTAATATAAACATTTTTAAGGCCCCGCAATTTTCTCAATTTAAGATCCCCGTTTTTTAGCTTTTATATTAGACAACAGACCAACTTTAAACTTAATATCATGTCTTCTATCATGAAACAAGAAATCTTCTTATATTAACAAGTAAACAGAACATCAACCAAGGAAACAAAATTCTACCATAAATATTACTATTAATAAAATGAATCTCCTTTAAAGTACTATTCACTTATTTAATTTCTTAGCTTAGCATGGATTTATCAAATTAATTAAACCAACCACGTAAAGTTCGAATTTCAGTTTCTTGCAAAAATTAATTTCAATTAAGCAAACAAACCAAAACAAACGAAACCAAAAGAGCAGGTGATACCACAGTTAAATATATCTAAACCAAGCATATAAGTAAATGAACGAATAATAAAACAAAATTATGAAAAATCAACTACATATACGAAGGGACAAACGGATCCTGGACATGAAGGAAAGCATATCCTATCTCTCTTATCTTGCACTTAAAGTTTTAAACACTGTCATGATGCTTTTATGCTTTAAACAAGTTTGGGTCCAAACAAAAATAATTAATTAAACGGCTATCATGCTTTCATACTTCTAAAAATTCCAAAATATTAACACCATTTGAATCATGAACTATTCTAATTTACCACAAACGAAACTTGACTCATAAGACCAACGGAGTTGCCATCTTTCATATTTCAATTCAACACATAAAAGTATGAACTCAAATAACCGAATAGAAAAGAAAGAGGAACCTGAAATGTTTTCCAGTATATTCAAGTTTCAGAGTTGCTACACGAATAAGCGATGATCGAACCCGAAATGCTAGTCAAACTTGATTCGAACCACGAACCGCAACTCTGGATCTCAACGGACAAGGACGAGCTCAAGCTAACCTCAACTTGGACTCCATTTTGAAGTAAAATTTGGAATTTAAAATGAAGAAACTGAGTATATTTTTTTTTTACTGTATCATCCTCACTGTGTTGTTGCTCTCGTGGCTTAAGCGATGGAGGTGGGTGCGATATTGGCGAGGGACGTTTGGTTGGCGAAATGAGAGGTCGACTGTGTGACGGAGTGAGGCTGCTGGATTGGTCGACGATGGCTGGGCGTTGAGGTTATTGGACATGACAGTGCTGGTCGACTGGTTGCTGCTGGACTGGTCTTTGGTCGACGGGCTGACTGGTTGAACTACTGGGCGACGGGCTGACTGGTTGAACTGTTGGGCGACGTGGGCATGCTAGAAGCTGGGACGGGTTCGACGAGAGGCTGGAGTGGTCGACGTTGAGAGGGCTGGAGGTGCTTGGTTCGACGGCCAGGTGTGGAGGTGACGAAGGAAATGGTGGTTGACAAGCTGGTCGGAGATGGAAGGGGAATGGTTGTGACGACGAAAGGTCGTTAATGGCGAGGGAGATGACGAGAATGGTTGTAGTCTTCTTCAGCAAAATGACTGAAGACCATGAACAGTCCTGTATTATTTTTCTTGTTCAAAAAAAATGGAGAATGCACTGTAATAGCTTTTTTTTTTGTTTCTCTCGTTCTCGTTTTTTCTGAAGATCCCCGCTACAGTGGTCTTCCTCCTTTAAATTGTCTTTTTTGTTTTTCATTCCCCCCTTTTCATTTTAAAACCCCTCCGTCCCCACAGTGTCCCCCCTCCAATTCTCATCCTCTCTCCTTTTCTTTACGTGAGCCCTGTAACCTTTTTTCCCCCCTTGCCTTTTGATTTTTTCCTTTTTTAAAATAAGCCCCCCCCCAGCTCCCTTTTCGTGAAGTGCATGTATCTTGCATTTCAAATATTCCAAGACCCAAAATGATGGGTCTCTCACGTGGGGTTGGGTACCCAATAGTGATGGGTCTTCCTCGTGTTCTGTCCGTGTCCCCCATGTGTGTCCCCCACGTGTGGTGGGCTCGGATTATTATGGGCTATGTCCGAAAATTATAAAACCGGGTAGTTTGAACCCGAATATTATTCTTCGCCCGGAACCGAGAATGAGAACACGGTGTTATTAATTAATCACTACGTAAGCAAAATAACTATAAGACTAATAATTAAAACAAAGTTATTTTTTTATATTTCAAGATTAAAGTTACCACAAAATACTAATTATATTATTTTTTGTAATTTTCGTTTTTTAATAAAAAGGTAAAATATAAAGTACTATTTTTGTATTTTTCAAATTTAAAAATGATTACGAAACCTTAATAAAACTATATTTTTTGTTATTTTTTATTTTAAGGTAAAAATAAAGTAAAAGAGTCAAATTTAGCTAAAATAGCTATATTAAAACTAAACTAAATATTTTACGCTAAAAATATAAAAAATCTCGGGGAGGGTCAAAAATCACGTGTTTACAAACCTTATAACTAACATGCGAAGCATAAACTAAGAATCTACAGGATAGAAAGAAGACATGCTGAGATATTCAAGATAAGAGAAACACAGATGAAAGCAAAGAAACAAAGACAATATGACTAACACAGGATTTCAAACCCTCAAAAATAACAAAACAGAAGAGATGATCATAATAATAAGCAAGCAACAAACATTAAATAAAACACAGAGGGAGAGGAAACGCTTAACATGAGAAAATAAACAGAAAAAGTCTTAGGCTAGCATGTGAAACAACTAATCAGTATAGCAGAGCCAACAAATAACAAAGTAAAGTAGCAAAAGAAATATGAACTACAGAACTATGGGGAACATAATCAAACAACAACAAATCACGAACGCAAACTAAAATCAGAAAAGACATAGAAGACATGCTAAACACAAAAAATCAAACAAATAACAGACAAGGGAAGGGACTTAGCTTGCGGGGTCTGTCCCCCAAGCTTCCTAAATCTTTTCTTTTTCTCACTCTCTCACGAGTTCTTTTCTTCTTTATTCTCTCTTCTTGTTTTCTTTTTCTTTATTCTTTTCCAGATATCTTTTTCTTTCAATTTTTCCTCTGGTCTTTCTTTTAGGCTCAAAGGGGGAGCCTTTTGGGATTCTGGGTTGTATGGTGGTGTTTGGGTGAGGAAAAGGTGAGGTCTTGGAAGGGGTTTGGTTTTGGGGGTCGCCGGAATTAGGGTTCCGACGACTCTTTTTGGGATATTCGAGACGGCTGGGGCATATTCGAGTGTGAAGGCTAGTATGGTTGGATAGATCAAGTGAAGCGGAATCGAACGGCATTGGTTTTATGCGGTGGTTCATACTTTAGTGGTCACCGGCGAGGATTCCGGTGACCGGGACTTTGAAGAACAGGATGTTTTTTCTGAGTTTTGGGTGTGTTATGGAATGAAGAAGAAGAAGAAGAAAAGGGGAGAGGTAAGAGGAGCCGGCGACCACCGTAGGAGTGGTGGCCGCCATGGCGATCTAGGGTTCTCTGATGAAGATGATGAAGGAGATCAGGGGCGGCTAAGTCTCTTAGGGTTAATGTAAATGGCAAAAATCGTTCAGACAAGGCCCTTTTATAGGCCGACCATCCCAGGTAATCTCGACCGTCCAATTGATGAAGATCGACGGCTCATATGCGCGTTACTAAAATGATGCCGCATCATCGCTTATGAGGCCAAGGCCATCAACCGTTAGATCAAATCACACAGACGGCTCAGATCAAATCTCCCATAATTTATTAATTATTGATTCGCCCAATTTTCTGAGCGGTTGGATCACTTCTCACGAACGGCCTGGATTGATTATTAAATGGATCAGACGGGGCCGTCTCTTGGGCCAATGGACTGGGCCAAACAAACGGGTTTCAACTGGCCCAGTCATATTAAACCTATGTATTTTTGTATTTTTTTCTGATTTTAATTATTTTTATGTATTTTCTTTTATACTTTTTTTTTCTTTTTCTTTTATGGAAAAATATAAAACCTAATTTCCTACCTACTCTAATTATTTAGTATTTTTGGCAATTTTCTACTATTTTTCCCTCATTAACACTATTTTTTGCTTATTTTCTTAAAATCTAACTAGTTAAACAAAGTAATTAACTAGCCTAATTTTTTTTTGATTTTTTTCTAATTTTTACTTATTCAAACACACAAGTATAGCTAATTCCAAACAAATCAAGTAATTGCACTCAAAAACATATTTATTTTAATTTTGGAATTATTTGCCCGGTGCAAAAATCATGTGCTCACAGCTGCCCCTCTTTGCTCGGGAACACGAAGAGTTTCAGTGCAAAGACAAGTGAGCAGTAATGAGATTTTTGCACATTGGCACATTCCGTGAAAGCATTTTTGAAAACCTTTTGACCGCACCCTGCTTTAGAGGTTGCCTACATATCTTGGGCTAAACAGGAATCAGGTCAGTGTAGTTCGGGAAGGTCTGGCAGTTTTAAAACTACCAGACTCACTGTTGCATTGACACTTGTTGAGACCTGCTGACTTACTCCTTATTACACCGGGGGGGAATGTAAAATGAAGAAGCTATTCTAAGCTAAGATCCTACAATTACAATTGTTCCTAATCTAGCTTTTGCTCTTCTTCCTTTTCCGGTGATGCAGAATCTTCCTCTTTTTTGTTGATTTTTCTTCGATGATGACTCTCTTTTTGTTGATTTTTCTTTTCTTGTTGACTCTCTTTTTTTGTTGATTTTCTTGTTTTTCTTGATCTCGAACTGAACCTGCTTAAAACAAAACAACAAACTAACTACCCTTTTTCCTTTTTCTGCACCAGTGTGGGCTTTTTAACTGTATAAACCATGATGTGCAAAAAATATTCCCGTATTTGAAGGTGGGCGCCTAACAGAAATTAAACGTGCAATGCGAAATGCAGAAAATATTCCCGTATTTGAAGGTGGGCGCCTAACAGAATTTAAACGTGCAATGCGAAATGCAGAAAAATATTCCCGTATTTGAAGGTGGGCGCCTAACAGAATTTAGACGTGTAATGCGAAATGCAGAAAATATTCCCGTATTAGAAGGTGGGCGCCTAACAGAATTTAAACGTGCAATGCAAATGCAGAAAATATTCCCGTATTAGAAGGTGGGCGCCTAACAGAAATTAAACGTGCAATGCGATGCGAAAAATATTCCCGTATTAGAAGGTGGGCACCTAACTGAAATTAAACGTGCAATGCAAATGCAGAAAAATATTCCCGTATTAGAAGGTGGGCACCTAACAGAAATTAAACGTGCAATGCGATGCAGAAAATATTCCCGTATTAGAAGGTGGGCACCTAACGTGCAATGCAAATGCAGAAAAGTATTCCCGTATTAGAAGGTGGGCACCTGACAGAAACTAAACATGCAATGCAAATGCAGAAAATATTCCCTCAGCCTGAGGACTGGGGAGTGGCTTTTAAAAGATGTTAATGCGAATGCAGAAAATATTCCCGCAGCCTGAGGACTGGGGAGTGGATTTTAAAAGATGTTACCTTCCTCTTTTGGTATTTTCTTTTTACCAACTTATCTCTTGCCTGTGAATTTCTCCACTTATTCAGCAGACTTTCTCTTTTTGGTATTTTAAATTTTTCCACATTGGTCACATTCACTTTAAAGTGATTAGTGACAATTTGTTCCTGCATGAAACAAAATTTATTAGATATAAACTGCTGGCAACTGGCATCTGCCGTCCCCATTTTTATTGCTTCCTTTGTCTTTGCTTTCTCATGTTGCATGACTTTCGACTTCTTGTCCCTTGCAGACTCTTTTTGTATTTTTCTCATTTCTCCATTTTTGTTTTGTTTTCGTTTTCTTTGGCCATGTTTGCCAAGCTTCTTTATTCCTTTCCCCAATCTTCTATCCTTTCTGATCCAATGTTATTTCAACTTCCGTTATCAGGAGCTGGTAGTTAGCTCTCGAAAAGGTAAACAATGAAATGCAAAAAAATGAAAGAAAGGTAAGGGTATTTTGGAAAGATGACAGAACTTATCTGGGTATTTGCTGGCTGATTCCACTGACCATGCCATGTATTTAAACTCTGACCCAGTTCGTTCCAATCATCATTCTGACTCTAGATTGCCTTTGACCCAAACCAATACTCTTTTTCGTTGCCTTTTCTCTTTTCCGATGATCGCCTTACGGTGCCTCGAAAGGTTTTCACCAATAAGACTCTCTCATTTATTCTCTCGACCTCACAATCATCTCACAGTGCCGATTAAGGTTTTCACCGATAAGACTCTCTCATTTTATTTCTCTCAACCTCACAATCGCCCCACAGTGCCGGCTAAGGTTTTCATTGACGAGACTCTCTCATTTTTTATATTTTCTTTTTCATTTTTTCATTTTGTACTTTGTTTTCTGTACCACGGGCATTATCTGATGCTTCGTTCCTCCTTCGTTGTATTAGTTATCATTTCAAAATCGATCAGAAAGTCTTTCTTTGGACTGTAACGTGGCTTTTGGACGGGTTAAGAAAGAAAGATATAAAGGCTCAAAATTTCAACGAGGGTTAAAAATATTTACAACTCTCGGAATTATTAAAACATAACTTCTGCCCCAGTTTCAATATGTGGGGAATTTTTGGATTTTTCTTTATTGTGATTGAACCTCAGAGAGGCTGCCTACGTACCCTTTCGGGATCAAGTCAGACGTAGTTCATCCAACTTTATAAGTTAGATGGATTTCTTTTTGACTTTTTCCCGATTTTTGTCTTTTTTTTTTTCATTCATTTTTTCATTTCATTTTTTTTTTCATTTTCATTTTTTTTTCATCATTTTTTCATTTTTCCATCATTTCATTTTTCATTCTGGCAATTTCGATCTTATTACATTGGAGTGATTCCGAGAGAGGGATATGAAAGAATTCATTCATTAAGGCTCAAAGGGGTTAACAATGGATAAAGTGTTTGGATAGAGAATAAAATGCCTTCGTTATTTCAATTCCAAAATCACAACAAAATACAAAACATACAATTGAAAAGGAATCATACATAGTATCTTTTGACCGCATCTGAATTGATAGCGGTCTCTACGCACTTTCCTTCAACATCTGTTAAATATAATGCTCCATTGGACAACACCCGTGATACCACGAACGGTCCCTGCCAATTTGGCGCAAACTTGCCTTTTGCCTCTGCCCAATGTGGTAAGATACGCCTCAATACCAGTTGTCCGACTTCAAGCTTTCGAGGTCGTACCTTCTTATTATATGCTCTGGCCATTCTCCGCTGATACAACTGCCCATGGCAGACTGAGGCCAATCTCTTCTCATCAATCAAATTCAACTGTTCTAACCGGGCCTTTACCCATTCATCGTCATCTATCTCGGATTCGGCTATAATTCGCAATGACGGTATTTCTATTTCTGCGGGTATAACAGCCTCCGTTCCGTACACCAGTGTATAAGGTGTGGTTCCGATAGAAGTACATACCGTCGTGCGGTAACCCATAAGAGCAAAGGGTAACTTTTCATGCCACTGCCTGGATCCTTCCACCATTTTTCGGAGAATCTTCTTGATATTCTTGTTAGCCGCTTCTACCGCTCCATTCGCCTTTGGCCTGTAAGGTGTGGAATTGCGGTGCGTGATCTTAAATCTTTCACAAACTTCCGCCATGAGATGGCTGTTTAAATTGGCTCCATTGTCTGTGATAATCACCTTGGGGATTCCAAATCGGCATATAATATTTTCGTGCACAAAATCCACCACCGCTTTCTTCGTCACTGCCTTGAATGTCTTAGCTTCAACCCACTTGGTGAAATAATCAATTGCAACTAGAATGAACCTGTGCCCATTAGAAGCGGCTGGATCTATTGGGCCGATGACATCCATGCCCCAAGCAACAAAGGGCCATGGTGCTGACATTGTGTGCAACTCATAAGGCGGGGAGTGGATCAGATCCCCATGTACCTGGCATTGATGGCATTTCTTCACATACCTGATACAATCACGCTCCATCGTGAGCCAGTAGTACCCAACTCTCAAGATCTTCTTTGCTAAAACATATCCGCTCATGTGGGGTCCGCATACTCCAGCATGTACTTCAATCATGATTTCATCTGCTTGTTGTGCATCCACACACCGCAATAAACCCAGATCTGGTGTTCTTTTGTATACCACTCCTCCACTGAAGAAAAATCCATTGGCTAGACGCCTGATGGCTCTCTTCTGGTCTCCAGTGGCTTGCTCCGGGTACTTGCCAGCTTTCAAGTATTCTCTAATATCATGATACCACGGCTCTCCATCCGACTCTTCTTCCACAGCGAAGCAATAAGCATTCTGATCTCGGACTTGGATCCGGAGCGGATCTATATATGTCTTGTCCGGATGATGCAACATAGAGGACAATGTGGCCAAAGCATCTGCGATCTCATTGTGCATTCTCGGGATGTGCTTGAATTCTATAGACTGGAATCTTTGAGACAACTCGTGCAAACAATACCGATATGGTATCAATTTCAAATCTCGTGTCTCCCATTCCACTTGAATTTGGTGTACCAAGAGATCCGAGTCACCCATGACCAAAATCTCTTGAATACCCATGTCAATTGCCATCCTTAATCCCAAGATGCATGCCTCATATTCGGCCATATTGTTGGTACAGAAAAATCGGAGCTGAGCTGTAACGGGATAGTGTTGACCCGTACTTGAAATGAGTACCGCTCCGATACCAACGCCCCTGCTGTTGACGGCTCCGTCAAAGTACATTTTCCATCCTGGCCTCTCCTCTTGCTCCATCTCTTCGACAAGCATTGCCTCTTCATCCGGAAAGTATGTTTTCAATGGTTCATATTCATCATCCACCGGATTCTCGGCTAAGTGGTCCGCAATAGCTTGTGCCTTCATTGTCGTACGAGTTACATAGACAATGTCGAATTCTGTGAGCAGAATCTGCCATTTGGCCAGTCTTCCCGTAGGCATAGGCTTCTGAAATATATACTTGAGAGGATCCAACCGTGATATCAAGTATGTAGTGTATGTTGACAAATAATGCTTTAGCTTCTGAGCCACCCAAATCAATGCACAACAAGTTCTTTCCAGTTGGGTATACTTCACCTCGTAAGATGTAAACTTTTTGCTGAGGTAGTAGATGGCTTGTTCTTTCTTGCCTGTCTCATCATGTTGACCCAGTACACAACCGAAAGAGTTATCCAGCACTGTCAGATACAAAATCAAAGGTCGCCCTGGTTCTGGAGGTACTAACACCGGAGGATTGGCCAAATATTCCTTGATCTTGTCAAAGGCTTCCTGACACTCGTCGGTCCATTTCACTGCCGCATCTTTCTTCAACAACTTGAAGATCGGCTCGCATGTTGATGTCAATTGAGCAATGAACCGACTAATGTAATTCAACCTTCCTAATAAGCTCATGACCTCCTTCTTGTTCTTCGGCGGAGGTAGACTTTGAATAGCCTTGATCTTCGATGGATCCAGTTCAATACCTCGCCGACTCACAATAAACCCCAGTAGTTTCCCTGAAGGTACTCCAAAAGCACACTTCACCGGATTGAGCTTTAGATTGTACCTCCGGAGTCTTTGGAAAAACTTCCTCAAATCTTTCACATGATCAGGTTATTTTCTGGACTTTATGATGACATCGTCCACATATACTTTAATTTCTCGATGCATCATTTCATGAAACATTGTGGTCATTGCCCTCATGTAGGTTGCCCCGGCATTCTTCAATCCAAACGGCATTACTCTGTAACAGTACGTTCCCCAAGGTGTAATGAAGGCAGTTTTCTCAGCATCTTCTTCGTCCATCAGGATCTGGTGATAACCTGCATAACAATCCACAAACGAACCGATTTCATGCTTGGCGCAATTGTCGATCAATATGTGAATGTTTGGCAATGGGAAGTCATCCTTCGGACTGGCTTTGTTGAGGTCTCTATAGTCTACACACACTCTGGTTTTGCCGTCTTTCTTCGGGACCGGTACAACATTTGCCAACCAGGTGGGGTATTTGGTAACTCTTATGACCTTTGCCTCAAACTGCTTATTCACCTCTTCTTTTATCTTCACGCTAATGTCCGTTTTGAATTTCCTCAGCTTTTGTTTTACCGGCCGGCATTCAGAGTAGATAGGCAACTTGTGTACCACCAAATCCGTGCTAAGCCCGGGCATGTCATCATAGGACCAGGCAAAGATGTCCTTAAATTCATGTAACAACCTTATCAATTCATCCCTGAGGGGTGCCTCCAAATGCACACTAATCTTTGTTTCTCGGACATCATCTTCGCTCCCCAAATTCACAGATTCCGTATCACTCAGATTCGGTTTGGGTTTTTCCTCGTATTGTTTCATGTCCTTACTTATTTCCTCTAGGGCTTCCTCATCCTCACATTCTATTTCTCTATCTTCCTCGATTTCTTGTATAGTAACGTGATTGTCAGAACTGGGTCTAGAATCCTTCACACATGACATGGCATTGGAATCAACACATGCAAAACTGTACAAAAGGAAAAATAAAGAAAAATAAGGCAAAAGTGAAGAAAAAGGGAAATTGCATTTCATTGATAAAAGAAGCGAACAATGTTCGGGATACATGGTGATTTTCTTTTTATGAGGGGAAGGGGAAAACTATAAAATAACAACTTTCGGGAAAGCAATGATAAAATTTTGAGCTAACTACCAAGACTCCTTCCTGATAGGGAAAGGAGTAGCTTCCCAATTGTTCAATGTGATTCCCGGTCCCACAAATTGCACGTCCATTCTGCTCGTGCCTTCCCCTGCTTCAATCGTATTCACCTCCCAGCACATTTTCCTAAAACCAAGCATTTCTTCATCAAGTTGGGTCTCAATGCTCTTTGTTGCAGCAGATGGTTGATATTTTGTACCAGGCCTGATGAAGGTGTCGGATAATTTGGGTAAGGGTTTGGGCAAGGTCCAGTGCTTTTTGGTTTTAGAGGCTCTTTGGATGTCGGCAAAGGTGGGTTTGAACCCTAAGCCGAATGTACCTTTATTCTCCGGAAGATGAACTGGTTGAATGACTCCCTGCAGTGTTTTGCCTAATCCCCTCCCCGGTGCAAATCCATTTCTCAGCATTTCTCTGGCCACCATCATAGTAGTTGGTGCCATCATAGGGGTTGGTAACTTTTCTCCTTCAGCAACTCTATTCACCGCAACAGCATCCGTCACTTGGTAGACCCAAGGACCTCTATAACCATTAGTATCATCAAAAGGTGCTACCACATTACAAGCATTTTCCTCCCCGTGTACAACAATCTCTTGCTGTTCCCATTCAAACTTGACCATCTGGTGTAGAGAAGATGGTACTGCTTTGGCCGCATGAATCCAGGGTCGACCTAACAGCAAGTTATACGATACGGCAATGTCGAGCACCTGGAACTCCATCGTAAAATCAACGGGACCGATGGTCACTTCCAAAATAATATCTCCTAACGTGTTCTTACCTCCGCCGTCAAACCCTCTCACATTGATATTGTTTCTCCGGATTCTGTCCGGGCTAATGTTCAGCTTCCCTAAAGTTGACAGCGGGCAAATGTTCGCGCTCGATCCATTGTCAATCAATACCCTGGTCACGGCTGACTCTTCACTCTTTACTGTAAGGTACAATGCTTTATTGTGTTCAGTTCCCTCCACCGGCAGCTCCTTATCAGAGAAGGTGATTCTATTAGACTCGAAAATTTTGCTGGTAATCTTCTCCAAGTGACACACTGAAATCTTCTCCGGAACATGAGCCTCATTTAGAATCTTCATAAGAGCCTTCCGATGCTCTTCTGAATGTATCAACAAAGATAGCAAAGAAATTTGGGCGGGGGTCTTTCTTAACTGCTCAACCACTGAGTACTCTTGTGACTTCATTTTCTTAAGAAATTCTTCTGCTTCCTCCTCCGACATTGGCTTCTTCAATTGACTTTCTCTCACCGTTTTCATCTTTCTCAGTTCCTCTGGAGCAAAACACCTTCCAGATCGGGTGAGTCCATGCGTTTCATTAATTTCACCAGAAATCTCTTTCCCTTTGTAAACTACGGCTACCTTGTTATAGTTCCAAGGTACAGTTTTTGTACTCACCACTGGCATTTGCACTACGGGTTTTATGATTACTGGCTCTGCACTTGCACCTTTCACAGTCACGGTCGTCTTTGCACCTGGGACTACCACTTTTAAACCTCCCATCACTACTGGCTTTGGTTTCTCAACAATTGCCTTCTCCTTCACAACTTCCTTTTCTAACTTGTCACTCGACTTTATCATCATGACGGCCTGAGATGGTTTTTGATTGCCATCACCCTGCACCAATTCTATCATATGCGTTTCGTGGTGATTTGGCAGTGGATTCTGAGTAATGTTTGGGGCTTCGGGAGCCTGTACTTCGATTCTCCTCTCATCGATAAGATCTTGAATGGCATTCTTTAATTGCCAACACTTCTCAGTATCGTGGCCCAATGTTCCCGAACAGTATTCACATCTGACAGAAGAATCAAGATTTTTCGGGGGTGGGTTTGGAACTTTTGGTGCAACCGGTCTCAACATCCCCAATTCTTTCAACCTGTGGTAAAGACTGGTATATGATTCTCCGAGAGGAGTGAATGTTTTTCTTGCTTTGTTTCTCCAATCAGCGTCCGGCCTGGGTCTATTCTGGTTTCGGTAAGGTTTAGGGGTTGGGTATGTGTTCTGGGTGTGGTACACATTGTGTGGAGCTTGAGCTCTCCACACATGAGGTGGTGGTGGTGGGTAAGCTTGGGCTTGCGGGTGGTGGTAATGTGGGACAGTTGGTGGGTATGGTGGTGGCGGTGGGTTATATGGGCTTGGTGTGTTGTACGGGTTTGGCGGGTAAGATGGTGGTGGTGGATTATATGGAGTTACTGGGCTTGGTGGGTGTTGGCGGTAGGGTCTTGGTGGGTTATAATGTGGGTTGCGACTCCATGACCTACTTTCTACGGTTGCTACTTCTTCTTTCTTCTTCTTTCCCATCACTCCCCCATTTCCACTCTGTATAACTTGATTAGTGGCCTTGATAGCCGAAAAACTCATAATTTTGTTTGTCTTCAAACCTTCTTCTACAAAACTCCCCATTTTCACAACTTCATTAAAACTCTTTCCAATTGCTGACACTAGATGGCCGTAGTATGTTGGCTCCAAAGCTTGCAGAAAACAATCCACCATTTCTCTTTCTTTCATTGGTGGATCCACTCTAGCAGCCTGTTCCCTCCATCTAAAACCGTATTCTCTAAAGCTCTCTCCTGGCTTTTTCTCCATCTTGGTAAGGGATAACCTGTCGGGTATGATCTCCAAATTGTACTGAAAGTGACTAGCGAAAGCTTGCGCTAAGTCATCCCAAACGAACCATCTTGTATGGTCTTGTCGGGTATACCATTCCAGAGCTGATCCACTCAAACTTTGGCTGAAGTACGCCATCAACAATTCATCTCTACCTCCCGCGCCTCTCATCTTGCTACAGTATCCTCTTAGATGAGCTACCGGATCCCCGTGTCCGTTGTACATGTCGAACTTTGGCAACTTGAATCCCGCAGGAAGCTGCACCTCAGGGAACAAACACAGGTCTTTGTAGGCTACACTTACTTGCCCTCCCAGTCCTTGCATATTGCGGAAAGCATTCTCAAGACTTTTCACTTTCCGAGCCATCTCTTCCTGCCCGGCACTTGCTTCCATCATCGGAGCGTGAGACTCGTGTTGTCTGAAAGTAGGCTCCGGAGGGTAGTAGTGAGGATCCTGGATATGAAACATCGGTTCACTAGAGGATTTGTGGATAACAGCGGGCGGAGGTGCCACATATACGGGAGCAACTTGTGGTACCTGAGGTGGTGCTTGCTTGGTTAGAGGTGGTGGTATCTGGGAGGTGGAAGCATAGTATTGAGGGTAGTCGGGGTAGGTGGAGGACGAGTTCATTGTTGGTGGCTCGGGGTTAGGATTGGCTGGAGGGACATATGCAGGGTTAGCAGGGTAGGCTGGTAGTGGTTGACCTCTTGACCAAGCCTGGTACATTTCAGCCATCTGTTGTCTTAACTTGTACATTTCTTCTTTCATCCCTGCCACATCCACGATCTCTTCTTCGTGAGCAGGGTCTACAATGGTTGCCTCGATCTCCCGGGACACAGCCTTTGTCATCTTTTTGTACCTGGTGTTGTATGGGTGGGTAGCCAGTATGCCAGTTGCCTAGAAAATCTGGACTCACAAACATCAACACTCGTTAGTTGTTAGCGCATAAATAAGATGCAACGACTTTAAAAGCAAGTACATTTCTCGAGTCGTTATGCATCATCCCGGCCGCTGCTCACTTCAATCATCTTTTTTCTTTTTCCGCTCTTTTGTTTTCTTTCTTTCTTTTCTTCTTTTCTTTTCTTTTCTCTATTGCTTTTTCTCTTTTCTTGCTTTTTCCTCTTTTTTTTTTCTTTTCTTGCTTTTTCTTTTCTCTCTTTTTCCTTGTCGTTTTCATAATTACGTCCCTATTTATTTGCCTAGCGGGTTTGAAGGAAATGACATAAAGCAAAGAATTGGTAACAACACTTGTTTTCTCATTGACAATTCAAAACATTGATTACAAAGTGATGTTTTTTTTTTAAAAAAAGAAAAATAAAAGATGATGCATGACCTAAGAGTACATTAATGCACCTAGTGCCCGCGAGGCATCGTTCGGCCTTGCCGCGGGCCTATATGCTAAACCCCTTTGAAGCCTATCCAGGTCGGCCATGACTTGTTGTACAAAAAACTTCACTGCAGATACAAAAGTCCTCCGAGACATATCTTCACAAAGCTGAGTCTTCCGGGTGATGTATTGGGCGATGCGAACAATCTTTTCTCTGATGACCCCTTTTTCTTGCAATAGCCGGCTTATTTGTTGAGTGCGAGCATCCAAGGTGTGTTGGTTGTCCTTTTGCACTTGTTGCAGCTCCAATTCTAACCTAGCCATAGTCGTGTAGCAGTGTTCTCTTTCCTCTTCAAGATCTTTGATAATCTTGTTACTCTTGACTGTGGCTGAGATTATTTTCCTTCTAAGCTGAGCTATTTCAACATCGTGCTTGTCTTGTAGCTGCCGAACCAACTTGGCTCTCTCATCGGCGTCTCTGCTCATTTGCTTCCGAGCCTTGACTAACTCTTTTTCAGCTACGTCCAAATCAAAGCTGTAGTCATTCACTTTCCGCCGGAGAATCTCAATTAACTTTTCATCTCGGGCTGAACGAACTGGGGTCTCGGATGCAATTTTCATTTGAGCTATTTGAGCCTTCAACATATCATTTTCTTTCTTCAGCTGTTTCTTTTCTACTTCATCGGATGCTGCTTGTAAGCCACTCTCGAAATGAAGATTTCTTAGTTTATCTTCCAACAGACTGATTTTGGCCTTATATTCTTTTTCCTTGGCCGCCCATTTCAGATTTTCCTCGGATTGCTCTATCAAGTCTTGCAAGTGAGGTCTCTTTGAAAGACGTTCGTGTTCAACCCCTCGTCGGTACCATGTGGAGTACCCAGGTGATATCTCCCTTTGCTCTATTCGGCACACAAGTATCAATCTTCAAATTTTGGCATTCATTCCAGATTTGCCGGATTTTTGCTTCCGGGAATTGCCCGTCCGGACCAATCTCCACAGCTTGCACACTGAGATCCCCATCTCTCGGAATAATCTGACACCGACCCAACTGTCGCAGGGCTCTGTATGGGGCATAGGGTTGTATACTCTTCAAACCCATGATCAAAAACGGCGATCCCTCCGTTGGCATGTATATCACCTCGTCAAGAGGTAACCAGTCATACGTCCAATCAATTTGACCGTCAGTTAGTGATCGAAGATACACAATCCAACCTTGGACTCCTTCTGGCAACTTTACTTCCTTTGTCCTCGTACCGAACTCTTCCAAACATGTCCGTTCGGCCGAACCATAGCTTGAGTACGAAGGATGGCGACATAGATGCTCGATTAGCCAGATTTGCAAGATCAAGTTACACCCTTCGAAGAAGCTAGCCCCTGCTTTGCACGCAGTCAGTGCACGGTAGATGTCCGCCACGATCATTGGGGCCAGAGTACAATTTTCTTGTACTATCAGTGTGGTAGCTACCCCGGCGACTTTTATATTGATATGTCCATCTTTCCTCGGGAATACAACAACTCCGAGAAATGCC
This sequence comes from Nicotiana noctiflora, assembly GCA_032618575.1. Lineage (NCBI taxonomy): Eukaryota > Viridiplantae > Streptophyta > Magnoliopsida > Solanales > Solanaceae > Nicotiana > Nicotiana noctiflora. The sequence continues at coordinate 138,926 of JASVEL010007077.1, read as the reverse complement.
ACCAAAAATGCGAACCTACGGTGTTCTTCCCATTTCGCCCGGTTGGACTTACAGCATAATTTGTTGGTAGGATCATTGAAACCCCCAACGTGTCCAAACCTATTGTAAATGAAGCTTAAAGAACAAAACCCGTCGGCCGGATCTTCATTATGAACATTCCGGGCAATTTTCAAAGAGTCGAGGAAGCGATGTACTGTCACCGTCCTCGGAGATACCGGGTATTTTCCTTTCAACGGAACCTCGGTTTTCCCAATGTAAAAGGCAATCTCCTCCAAAGTCGGGGTAAGTTCAAAATCTGGAAAATGAAATACGTTGTGTGCCGAATCCCAAAACGTGACCAACGCTCTAACCACATCACCTCGAGGAACCATGTCTAGTAACCCCGTAAGGCCTTTCAAGTACTTTTTGACCCAGTCTTGACCATCGGATCCCATGTCCTGCCACCATAATCTCAGCTCCAAAGGGATTTTATTTAGGGAAAATTGTTCATTCATCATCGTGCTCGTCCTGCACATTTATTAAGGTGATTTTATTTAGAAAAGGAAAAATCTTTTTCAATGTAAGTTTTCAATTTTTGAATGAAAGAAAAAGAAAATGATTTTCGAAGTGGCCATTTTTGCAAAAACAGCCTTCCGTCGTCCTTTCGGAACATTCGGCCATTTCCAAAAATAGCAATCACCTCGATTATTTGAAAAGAAAATCTTTTTGGTCTTTTCTAAAAGTGTGGTTGGACCCGTTTAAGGGTTGCCTACGTATCCCACCTAATGGCGAGAATCAAACCTGCGTAGTTCGGTCAGATTATTTGACCAATTATTTCAAAAAATGTTCCACCTATTTTTTCAAATTTTCAAATTTTCCATGTACCTATTTTCTACAAATCATTATTTTCCTCTCTCTCTTTTCCTTTTTCAACAATTTTTCCAATCTCGGGATTTTCGCCGGTCCGCATAACGATCAAGGACAATAAAATGCAACACATAGCATGCTCGGTCTTTTCAATACCGGGTCACCTGTTCTAGACGGACCCAACCCCTGTGTTGAGTCCCCTAAGTCAAATATGATGCAAATAATCGTCCTAGACCTATGTTCAAAATCTTACGGTTTCATGGATTGCTAGACCGTGTACCCGAGCGGACAACTCGAATCGAGGAGGGGCTACGTACCGGTGACCCGCGGAGTCAATCGGCTTTGTAACTTATCCGGCCTCTGTTTTCTTAGTTCAAGGTGACTTTAACAGAAAGGGGAGTCTCAACCAGTAAGCACATCCCCGGGGGAGAAGAGAGAAGGGTTTTCGGCACAATTTTATATATACAGCTCAGATAATATCAAAGCGATAAAACACATAGCAGGTTGTTCAAATCACATAATGAAGTCAAACAAAAATGCGAACGACAGTTCTAAGGAGCTCGAGTTCTTAAACCCTGAAACCGAAGTTCAGGGTTGGGTCCCCAGCAGAGTCGCCAGAGCTGTCACACCTCCCTTTTTTTACTACCCCACACACTTAAGATGTATAAATACACTTGTAGGGTATACCCCGACGCTCGATTACCCAAGACGGATAAAATAACGTAAGGGAAGGAGTTTTTCCAATTTAAGGACAATCGGTTCGGGATTTTATTAGAGATTAATCGGAGTCGCCACTTGGGAATGACAATGGTGTCCCAAGTCACCGGTTAATCCCGAATCCGAGGAATTTTGACTCTTGAAATGTCTGCGAAGCAGAGGTCCGGATAAGAAACTCTGTTAACCCGGGAGAAGGTGTTAGGCACTCCCGGATTCCGTGGTTTTAGCACGGTCGCTCCACTGTCGTTCTTGACTTTTATTTGACTTAATTATAGTTTTTTAACAACATAATGTGCTTTTACGTTAAATATTATTTTTTAGGAATTTGTGGTATCGCGAAAACACGCCTCGAGTCATACCGCAACCAGTACGCCTATGACTTTTGGTGTATTTCAGCTTTACCGAGATTTGGATTTGAGTCGCACCAAGTGCACACTCGTTCATAGGAAGGTATATTAAAACCGTGCCCCTAAAATAACGTATATCGGCTTTTAAGTATTTTGGGAGAAGCTATGGAATTTGCTATTAGCTTTCCCGGATCTATTTGTGTTATATCATTACTAAATGGGGGGCCCCGCTTGTTTGACGGGCGAGGCTCATCCCAATTTAATTTTAGAGTCCGGTCCTATTTTGTTCAACTACATTTGCTATACCTTGTTTTTGCCTTATTCGTATTGCTAATACTATAATAGTCCAGGCCCGTAATTTTCGTTGTTCATTAGGCCTGGTCTCTTCATTTCGCTTAACTAGATCAGCATCAGCCCAGGCCTTAAAGCCCAGGCAGTCTTCAGGCTCGTACTCGAGACTTTGATATAATTCATGACGTGGTTTAAGATTGTTTATATAACAGATTGAAATAACTAAAATCAAAAACGTAAACAGAATAGAATGAACTCAAAATGTTTTATTCATTAAAGAGAAATCAGTATACAACCTATCATGAATCAATTATCTACTACACCTCAGACTAGAGCTAAAGACTTTTTATGATCTCGACCTTTGTTAACAAGTTGATACTAACATTAACAGATTCTAAAGAAGAACAATTCGATTATTCCAGAAGCTCATAGAGTAATTAAGCTAATTATCTACAAATGACCAAAGACTAAGTGATTAACCTATCCATGACAGTGCTTAATCAATCCAATTATTTGCTAATGTCAACTGAATTATCCAAGACTAAATGATCTATTCATATGTACACAAGTATATTATTGATTCTAGTTCAGCTTAGCTTATGCCATGAACCCTAGTCGCGAATGAACTACTACTTCTTCTGCCTATTTTTCTCTTTTGAACCTGTTATACCACTTTATAGCTATGTTTGAACACTAATTTTAACACCAAACTGAACCCGTTTTAACATCATGGCCTATTTTACTTCTCATCTTTTAAACTTATTCAAATATTAAAGATTAGTTAACGAAACATATTAACTAAGTGACCTTATTACTATTAATGCATGCAAGTGAGTTAATTGATTCTGGTTTTATCGAGATTCCTATTTAACTAAATGATGAGTAATTTACGGCTATACTATCATTGTACTACTGATTTCTTCATAACTTATTTCATTACCAGATTATTAATCTTGCAGGTGTTATTAATCAACTTGTATTTTAGAGCTTTTACCTAATTAAACTAAGTGGTAAGCTATCTATATTATACTACTACTATACTACTACTACCATACTAATTATTAAAGCATTTTTTTCTTTCTGTTCTTATGCTACTACATTCCATATTACCACTGAAGTTACAGATCTCAACTATTAAAGCAATAATACAAAATGATAGATAAATTGAGCAGAGTCTTCATGTTATTTCATCCAGATCAATAATACAGCTTTACTCGAACAGGAATTGTACCTGGATAAGCAAAGGAAACCAATGAATTCTAGAGGAGAGGCAGATAAGTAACAGCAGTAAACCCAAACAGCCAATGCAACAGGAGAATGGAATGCCAGACAACACAGCAATGCAACAACAGCAAAACGAATGGTAATCCAAGCAGATAACCCAGCAATATCCGAGAGAAAACCCAGAAATACTACTATATGTATTGCTATTTCTACCTCTGAAACTCTTTTCTTAGCAGTTAGCCTAGAATGATTTAGATTGCTCCCAATTGGAACCCCCCTTTTCATCCCCTTTCTTAGAGATATTTATAGCTATTTTTTAGAGCTGAATACTTGGGGAGGAAGTATGGGATTAATCCCACTTCCTCCCCCTCCTAAAATTATCAATTCTACACTTAAGCCCCATTTCAGTTATGAAAAACCCTTCCAGCATGTGCTGGAAGGTTCTAAAAGATTCCTTTTAGGGCCTTTTACTAGTATGACCTTAGGGGTTTGAGATTTTTACAGATTTCCCATTTTTAGGAGACCATTATACCCCTAAATCTCTGCAAAATTGCAGAAATCAGGAGCATGAATGACTCCATTACCCTTTTAAGTTCTAACTAGTTACTATTTTACCTTTTTAATACCCAATTATGCCCCTAAGGGCATTGCTGATTTACTAGCCTACCTAGGTCAATTTTCAGCTTGTTTTGCACCTATTTAACTAATGGCCAGCCCTGGCATTAGTATTTAAGGGCTGGCCAGTTCTATTTTAAGAAACCATTTCAATTCTAGCCACTTTTGATCTAATTCCAGTCAATTAAGACCAAATTATTTCAATTTTAAGCTAATTGCAGGCATAGCCTGTTTTATTGTTATGATTAAACTATTTAAAACTTAGCCAGTCTCAAGTTGAGACTTGGCTTTGGCTATTAAGGCCAATTACTGAACATTTGGGCCCAAAACCATTTGCAGGTTTGGCCATTTCATGCTCAGGGCTCAATATAGAGCCTGGGCCAGTCTGCATTTGCAAACATAGCCCTTTTGCACAACCAGCCACTGTTAACAGTGAGCTGTGTGTTAGGGCTTATAGAATTGGTCAACCCCTTGCAAGGTTGACCATTCTTAGGCCAATTATTTAACTTATAGCCTAATTATGATTTTCAGTTTTCGTCCTATTTCAAAACTAGCCATTTTCAAGGAACCTAACACTAACAGCTATAACCAATTCCCCTAAGGTCTGATCAGTTAATCAGACATTCATAATCAACAAGAGATAGCAAAAAACTTAATCATTACCAACATGTACTGCACACAGAAACACACATGATCAAATAAAATGGATTAATTAACCTAAACTCAGAGAAAGCAATTGATAAGGTTGAGTTTCAGTCCATTAACTCATATTATTAGACTACATGTGATAAAGTATGAATCCATGTTAGTTCTGACCTAATCACTCCTAGCTCAAGTCATATGACATTTGAAGAACTTTAGAACTTTTAAGGTTCATGGCACAGTTACACATATAAGCATAGATTCTCATGAAACAATCAACATGACTCATAAAACAATGGACTTCAACAGAATGGTAATCAGAATTCACTTTCAAGTATTGACCCTAAGATCATGCTAAGCAAACAGGACAGGTAAAGCATAGGGTTATGAACTAATCCTAATCTTGTGTATGCATATGATAGAGCAAGATGAAGATGAAGAAGAGAAGAGACATGAAGGAACAGTGAAGAGGAATCCTAAATCTAGCACAAGTGCATGACAAATAAGATGAAGATGATGAAAAGAAGAACATGGAGAAACAGTGACAAAAGAAACAAGAAAGATCAACCAGGATACTTCAAAAGCAACTTAATGTAAAGATGAGAAGAGAATGAAGTTAAACTACTATCAAAACTATGCATTCATGACAAATAGGAGAAAGCTGGACTGTAAAAGCTAAACAGATCCAAAGACTACAATATTTACAAGATGGAGGAAGCAAAGGAAATTCAAGGTAACTCTTATGACTTAACATGATTGGTAGCAAACAATTATGAAGATGAACAGGATGAAAAAAAAAAAGAAGCCTAATTCCATCATAGATCATTAAAGCCAAAGGCAACAAGAGTGGCCACAGTAACTTGAACTTAATTTTAAATAGCAGATACAGATTAAAGATCATGCTTTTGCAGTGAATCAAAACTCAACAATCAAAATGACAAGGGAAAGATGAAATTTCTGAACTTGTAGCAGAGAACCATAAAAACAGGACAATTAATCAGATAAAATCCCATTATTAACAGGCTCAAAAGAAGCAGGCAAAGAAACCTTATGATTAATCATTAGAGAAACATGCAAGAGATGTGAAACAAAAGAAGAGACAATTATATAAGAACCTTATAACTAACATGCGAAGCATAAACTAAGAATCTACAGGATAGAAAGAAGACATGCTGAGATATTCAAGATAAGAGAAACACAGATGAAAGCAAAGAAACAAAGACAATATGACTAACACGGGATTTCAAACCCTCAAAAATAACAAAACAGAAGAGATGATCATAATAATAAGCAAGCAACAAACATTAAATAAAACACAGAGGGAGAGGAAACGCTTAACATGAGAAAATAAACAGAAAAAGTCTTAGGCTAGCATGTGAAACAACTAATCAGTATAGCAGAGCCAACAATTAACAAAGTAAAGTAGCAAAAGAAATATGAACTACAGAACTATGGGGAACATAATCAAACAGCAACAAATCACGAACGCAAACTAAAATCAGAAAAGACATAGAAGACATGCTAAACACAAAAAATCAAACAAATAACAGACAAGGGAAGGGACTTAGCTTGCGGGGTCTGTCCCCCAAGCTTCCTAAATCTTTTCTTTTTCTCACTCTCTCACGAGTTCTTTTCTTCTTTATTCTCTCTTCTTGTTTTCTTTTTCTTTATTCTTTTCCAGATATCTTTTTCTTTCAATTCTTCCTCTGGTCTTTCTTTTAGGCTCAAAGGGGGAGCCTTTTGGGATTCTGGGTTGTATGGTGGTGTTTGGGTGAGGAAAAGGTGAGGTCTTGGAAGGGGTTTGGTTTTGGGGGTCGCCGGAATTAGGGTTCCGACGACTCTTTTTGGGATATTCGAGACGGCTGGGGCATATTCGAGTGTGAAGGCTAGTATGGTTGGATAGATCAAGTGAAGCGGAATCGAACGGCATTGGTTTTATGCGGTGGTTCATACTTTAGTGGTCACCGGCGAGGATTCCGGTGACCGGGACTTTGAAGAACAGGATGTTTTTTCTGAGTTTTGGGTGTGTTATGGAATGAAGAAGAAGAAGAAGAAAAGGGGAGAGGTAAGAGGAGCCGGCGACCACCGTAGGAGTGGTGGCCGCCATGGCGATCTAGGGTTCTCTGATGAAGATGATGAAGGAGATCAGGGGCGGCTAAGTCTCTTAGGGTTAATGTAAATGGCAAAAATCGTTCAGACAAGGCCCTTTTATAGGCCGACCATCCCAGGTAATCTCGACCGTCCAATTGATGGAGATCGACGGCTCATATGCGCGTTACTAAAACGACGCCGCATCATCGCTTATGAGGCCAAGGCCATCAACCGTTAGATCAAATCACACAGACGGCTCAGATCAAATCTCCCATAATTTATTAATTATTGATTCGCCCAATTTTCTGAGCGGTTGGATCACTTCTCACGAACGGCCTGGATTGATTATTAAATGGATCAGACGGGGCCGTCTCTTGGGCCAATGGACTGGGCCAAACAAACGGGTTTCAACTGGCCCAGTCATATTAAACCTATGTATTTTTGTATTTTTTTCTGATTTTAATTATTTTTATGTATTTTCTTTTATACTTTTTTTTTCTTTTTCTTTTATGGAAAAATATAAAACCTAATTTCCTACCTACTCTAATTATTTAGTATTTTTGGCAATTTTCTACTATTTTTCCCTCATTAACACTATTTTTTGCTTATTTTCTTAAAATCTAACTAGTTAAACAAAGTAATTAACTAGCCTAATTTTTTTTTGATTTTTTTCTAATTTTTACTTATTCAAACACACAAGTATAGCTAATTCCAAACAAATCAAGTAATTGCACTCAAAAACATATTTATTTTAATTTTGGAATTATTTGCCCGGTGCAAAAATCATGTGCTCACAATATGTGCTCCATGCAGCCCACCATAAGTACTTCTTATCCCCATGTCCCCATTTTTTGCACCAATTTGCCTCTATGTGCCTTACATAATATCTATGGTGTGCCTCAAGAAGAACCAAGTGGATTGAATCAATCAAACCTTTAAAATCAAAAAATAGTAAATAAATGCATCAAAAACTGAACATCTCCAGTAATGCAACAGTGGAACAAACCAATTAAATGTAGTAATGAAACTGTAATTAAATGCAACAATAATGAAACTAATGAGATCATACATAACAGTAATGAAATGCAATAGTTATGAACTAATGAGAATCAACAAAACATTAATGAGATGCTACAGTTATAAACTAATGAGATGCAACAAAACAGTAATGAGATGCAACAATGAAGAATAGATGCAAAAGTTTACTAAATGAAACAGTAAAGTCATACATTTTGCATATCTGAAATAAATATAATCCCTTCTCCACTTTTGAGGTCCAATGAATGTTGTAGCAGCCTTAAGAACCAACTCCATGTCACTTTGGTCTCTTTATCAACAACAACCCAAGTTAAGGGATAAAAATACCTCATGGAGTCTTGGCCAACAGCTACTAACAGTTGACCCTTGCATTTTCCTTTTAGAAAGGTTCCATCCAAGCCAATGAATGATCTCAACCCACTCTTGAACCCCATTTTCAATGCATATGAAAGCAGATGTACATTCTTAGGAATCTTCTTTTAGTAATGGCAGGGACAATTTTGCATACTTTGTTAACGGTAGGGATAATTTTAGCCGTAAAGTAGAACGGAGTACTAACGTGACTAATTTTCAATAGTAGGGGTATAATTTTGGCCTTTTCCAAAAAAACAATTATGAAAATTTTGAATGAGTGATTGTTGAAAAACTCATTTCAAAAACTTGCAAAATTTTATGTACAAATACTTTTATGATTTTTTTTTTGAAAAAAGAGAAAAAAATTTGGAAAAACGGGGCCTACTATAAGGTATGAGAGACACTTGTTATGATTAGTGTTAAGCATTAAAAAAGACTTTAAAAAGAACCACAAAGTTTTTAAGTTGTCACAAAGGCCTCTATACGAAAAATCCACTTCTATACTTAAATTGGAAAAATTATGGTTCCCCAACTCCCAATTTTTAGTGCTTGCGGCTCCTATTCCTCTTTGCTTCCTTTTCTCTTCATCATTCTTCAATTTCGTCTTCTTTTTTCAATCCTAACTCTCTTTTTCCACGGAGCTTCTGCTGGGAGTAAGCACCCGAAGAAATAATATTCACGATAATAAAAGTGAAATAATAACATTATATTGAGATACGTATTTAATAAGAATAAAATAATACAACGACATTAATAATTTTAAATGGAAAACTCTTTTAAATAAGAGAAAAACCATCGCCCGAAAAAAGCAGCTCATATCAATATAGTAAGAACTTTTACACTTTGTAAGCCCGAGTAAAAAATACTCCAAACGTCAACACAACGGTAAAAGAAAAATAATCATCTTTTGATAAATATATGAAATCAATGCCCATTCAACTAATATTCTCTTTTTAGAGAGATTTTCCACTTTATAGGGAGGAAAGTTGACAATCTAAAAGTCGTGAGTGGGTCGTTGAATTTCGGATTTGTATTAGGTTTGTTAATTATCCAATCACAAAAAAGTGGAAAGTAAGAAAAGGTAAGCAGCCTTAGAAGTTTCTTTAAACTTCATGCTTTTACATGACTATAAGATTCATTCCTTTTAATTCCCTTTCTAAGATTTCAGATGCATTCATGTATATGCTGTTCCGTTATTCCGTACCGAAGATTACAAATTCTGCAAATAAAGAAATTATTGAGATAGATCCCATTTTTTCTTTTAACAAATCTTATGCATGCAACTCAAATACAGACTAGCCAAACAAATAATGCACAAAGAAAAAAAGAAAAAAGAAAAAAAAAAGTAAAAAGATTATCCCTTTAATTTGACAGAAGCTCCAAAAAGTTCGACATATTTTAGGATATACAAATTTTTTACCATAAAAATGGTAACCACAATTATATTTAATTTTATGATTTTAAAAATACATAATTTATCTTAATACTAGTACGTACCATACTTCGTGAAGAATGAAGTCTTTTCCCTCTCTTTTGGGTTCATTCGAATTTGGTTATACCCGGAGTAAGTGTCGAGAAAAGTGAGGGTCTCGTGACCGTCGTTGCATCGATCAAGCGATCGATGTTAGGCAATGAAATGAGTCTTTGGGACATGCTTTATTTAGCTCTTTATAATCTACACACATTCTTAATTTGGTTCCCTTTTTGGGACCACCACTACATTAGCCAACCATTCGGGGTATTTTACCTCCCTAACTGATCCTGTTTTGAGGAGTTTTGTTACCTCGTCTTTGATGAACGCATGTTTTATCTCGGATCGAGGACTACTTGTTTGCTTCACTGGTTTGAACCTGGGGTCGACATTTAGTCGATGGGTGGTTATTTTCGGCAAGATCCCTGTTATGTCTAAATGGGACCAAGCAAAGCAATCAACGTTGTCAATAAGGAACTAGATGAGTTTTTTCCTGAGTTCGGGGGTTAACCATGTCCCCAAGTATACCTTTCGGTATGAAGATGTTTGATCAAGACGACCTACTCGAGTTCTTCGACCGTTGATTTTGTTGCGTCCGACTCCTCGGGGGTAATGTACGTCCGAGGAGTGAGGAAGTCTTCTTCGTCACCTTCATTCGAATGCTCACAGAATACCTGTTCCTCGTGGGTCGGCATGTTCCCTGACTCGTCCTAGGTCGGGGGAGTCGATGTTGGTGATATGTCATTTACCGCGAACATCTCCTTTGCTGCATGTTATTCTTCGTACGTCGTTTTTATACCTTTTTTTGTTGGGAACTTCATCATCTAATGACGAGTTGATGGTACCGCCCCCTTGTTGTGTATCCACTGTCTCCTAAGTGAGGCATTGTAACTTATGTCACCTTTGATGACATGAAACTTGGTGTCTTGAACTGTACCAGACATGTTGACTGGGAGGATGATTTCTCCTCTCGTTGTCTCGCTTGCCAGGTTGAATCCACTGAGGATTAAAGAGGTGGATATGACTTGATCGATCAATTTGAGCTGCTCTACCACCTTCGACATGATTACATTGGCCGAGCTACCTGGATCCACGAGCATGCATTTAATTTGAATGTTATTCAAAAGGAAAGAGAGTGTCGTGCATCATTATGTAGTGGGGACGAGGCTGCGGTATCTTCTTCTATAAATATAAGAGCGTCTGTGGGTATATTGCTCTGAGTTTGCTTTTCCATAGCGATGGACACTTTGGCCCTTTTGAACACGAGTCTAGGTGAGACGTCGGTTTCTCTAACAATCATGTGAATGATGTGCTGAGGTTCTTCTGGTCCGTTCTTTTCATAAAGCCCAGTATCATTGTTTTCTCGTGCATTTACTAAGTTAGACATTTTGTCATGAAATCAACGATCCTTGGACAAGAAAAATTTTGAAGAATAACTTTGTGTTTTCAGAAAACTAGCACCAAAACAATCACTATTATTCTTAGCCCCACGGTGGGCGCCATACTATTTACCTTGAAAATGGTAATTACAGTTATATTTGATTTTGTGGTTCTAAAAATATATGATTTATCTTAATACTAGTTGTTAGGTAATAGATGCTATGTTAAGTAGAGAGAATAAGATATGCAAACCAATGGGGTCACAAAGCTGGGCTAATAACAATGAGTTATTGATAAAACATCAATGATAATGAGGGCCTTAAAGATGGCCTTTTGCAGTTAATGATAAGCAATAAATGAAGTACAATAACTGAACAATGAAAGAATAAGCAATAAATATGAAGAACAATAATGTTAGCAAAGAGCAGAGAATCTTGTATTGTATTCAATATGTTGTGTAATGACCTCCTTACAAGATGACCAGAGTACCCTTTATATAGGAGGGGGGTCTTTGTATAATACACGACTAATCATGATAGGGAGATGCTATTGGTACAACTGTATAATGGCTCAGTAAGAATTTGTACTATCCTTTGCAGACTTTGTCAGTCCTCATCACGTGCCTCCCGGAGCCTTCCGCCTTTATATAACGGTCATCGACTTAAATGCTGCCTCGAGGTGCATCATGGAGAGTCTTTGATATGCCCTGCCGAGGCGAGTGCTTCGAGGACGAGCTTCGGACTGTGCTTCAATCCCGTCGAGGTCGGACTTAGAAACGCCATCGAAGCTTTAAAATCAGGCATCCCTAATTTTAATCGTATACACAGACTTATACATTAAGGAAATTCATCATTATTCTTGGAATTACTCATTTTAATGACTACCACGTTTCTAAAGACTACCATAATTCATCATTACTTACGAGTTATTTTCTAAAGAGTATATCAGTTTATCATTATTTGTGGATTTTTCCAAAGACTAGGAAAGTTTGCAGCCTCTTTAGTGGCTCTTACCAAGAATACTTTAGGAGATATTGTTGAAAGAAAATAAGCTTGTGATTAGGGGTGACAAATAGGCAGGCCAGGCAAAATTTAAACGGGTCAAAATGGGTTTGGTCAATAAATAAATCATTATCCAACCAAGTTCAAAGTTTATTTGGGCGAAGATGGCCTGAATCAAGATCCGCTGAATAATAGGTCATAGCCCAACCAGCCCAACTTGAAAACAAAAAATTGAAAATCCAAAAAAAAAAAAAAAATTGGGGGCAAATAATTAATTTCCAGATTAGTTGGATAGAGATCACTTTATTTTTGGTGAGTTTCATGAGTTGTATTTGGACTGCTTAACAGATCAGAATGAGCTATAAAAAATAGGGGCTTTGACACAGTTACACACAAAAATAAAATTATTTATCATTGTCTACCCATTTATTTTTATACCTATAAATTAATTATATTTCCTACCCATAGTAGGTTTTGTGAGAGGTTTTTTCTTTATTCTCCAATTCTTTTTTATTTCTATGCTTCTTTTCTTTTCTTTTTTATTTTTTTTTCTTTTCTCCTTTTTTCCTATCGTTTTCTTCTTATTTTTTTTTTCCTTTTTTCCTTTTCTAATTTTATTTAACTAATGTTTTTATATTCTTTTTCTTTTCATAATCTAATTTTATTTACCGTTTTTACTATTTTCTATTATTCTTTTTTTATATTATTACTAAAAAAAATTAAATTGTGTACCAATTAAATATAGTTAATACAACCAAAAAAAATATTAACTAACATATGATACCGATATAGTATATAGCTATAATTATGCGCAAAAAGTTAAAAGAAATTAATTCTATAAATTGAAATAATATCAGTTGTCAAAAAAATTAAAAATTCTAAAAAGACCTAATTTTAATAGTATACCATCACGTCATATATATATATATATATATATATATATATATATATATATATATATATATATATATATATATATATATATATATATATATATATATATATATATATATATATATATATATATATATGTGTGTGTGTGTGTGTGTGTGTGTGTGTGTGTGTGTGTGTGTGTGTGTGTGTTTTTTAATTTGCCCATCACGCTTGGGTAAAAGCTTAAAACAAATCAAAAGGGAAAAGACAAGTGAATTTACGGGTAATAAGTATACTATTATAATATATTGTATACTATTACAACATATTGTTACAATATCTTGCATATTAATACAGTATACCATAACAATATATTGTATATTATAATACTATATTGTTATAGTATAACTATATACTTTTATAGTATATTAGTATACTGTAGCGGTATCTTATTTTGTAAACTATAGTATAGTGTTGTTGTATAGCTATATACTCCTATAGTATATTTGTATACTGTAGTGGTATACTGTTGGATAACTATATTTGTATTCGATTTTCAGCTGAAAAATTCTATCTCAATCACCTAAAATCAGCTCCAAATGCTATCAGATTTTAGTATGAAATTTAGAAAGTACTATAAGTAATGTTTAATAACACCCACTTTGAATCAAACAAGAAATCTTTAAAATAATTTTTTTAAATTCACTACTTTCAAACCCAACAATGTGGATATTCAAATACACACAAAATTCGGATCTGGGAAGCTTAATATCGAATTCCAAGTACCAAAATCATAATCATATTTTGAAAAATGACTCGAACAAGGACAAAGAATTACAAAAAAAAATTGAAATTTGTAAGGAGGGAGATAGTGTCTTGTGGCGATGAAAGGCATTCAATAGGTGATAATTTCATTCAACACGAGAAAATTAAACTACATGCATGTAGTGAGTTAGAAACATAATTTGTACATATTGAGCAAACCTCTTTTGTTGTATAAACAAAATTATCACATTAACTAAATAAATAATGATATTCCTTACCCATTAATTTATCAATATTTTAATTTGTGAATATCATAAAAATATTCTCTATTATATAAAAAAATTTAAATAATGAAAATAAAAGTAAGAACAAAGAGAGGAAATTGATGAAGAGAGAAATGAAAATGTTTCTGGCTTTGTATTAAAACAAGGAAGATTAAGCGTGGGTTGGGTATATGTTCATTTCCCCTGAAGTCTTTAGAGACTTTCTTTATGATTAGACGGGTAATAATTTTATATGAAATAGGTATATTTAGAAATTACTATCCAAATAGGTAAAACCGGGTAATTTTTTTGAGTTTGGTGGGTAATTAATGTAGTTTTCTTTTTTTTTTTAAAGTCCCAAATGGCTATTTTTTGAAGTCTAATGACTAGATTTTAAAATCTGACCGTTGGTAATTTTTTATAAATTATAGCCGTTGAGTCTCGTTAGGCCCGATTGAACTAGCCCAGACCCGCCTATTGGTCCCGAGCTTGGCGGTCCCGGGCTCGTGGGCTACATGAACAAGACCGGAGCGCCACAGGCCTTACGTACCATTTGGGACCGGTCCACTGAAACTGATCCAATATCCGTTTTTTGTACCACATTTTAACCTGTGTCTACTTCGCAAAAAAAATTGTAAGCGTACCAACTTTTTTCCATAACTTCAGCACATGGGGCTTAAGAGCAATTACACAAAACTTCAGCGTTTTAGTAGCCGGGCTTGAAGTTTTATTTTATAAGTTTTTGTTTAGTAACCGGGAAACTTCAGCTCTAGAGCTGAAGTTTGCAGTTATAAAATAAAAACTTCAGACTTTTTATTTTATAAGTTGTTCTTTAGAGCTCAAGATTTTCAATTATAAAATAAAAAATTCAGGTCAATTTTTGTGTTATTAGTTGCCCCTTTTGAGGTTATTTTATTAAAGTTACTGAGGACAGTAGCCGTTTCCTTGCATCGTTATGAACAATCTGTCCAACTGCTGAAACTTGAATATAGAACAAATGTTGATTGCTTTTGTAATTGAGATCCTCTACTAGTGAAGACGTTTGAAGAGTCTTCGCATGGTGAACCTTGCAATAATAAAATTAAATGATACTCTCTCTATTTTGTGCTTTTTAGAAATTCCATTTGATGTTTTCACATGGTTTGATGATAAATTGCGCAAAAGAGAAAAACGATAGCAGAAGAGAGAAAGGAAAGCAAAAGAAACAGAAGCTGAAATAAAGCTGGAAGGGAGAAATGGAGCTGAAATCTTTTAGAAAATACATACAAATTAAAAAAAATTTAAAAAAATAAGTATAGGTTAAACGGGTAGGTGTGCAATTTATATTTTGCAAACTGTTGGACAAAATAGAAAAGGTTACCGTAGTCACGTGGTATATGGGGTTACTAAAATCTCACGTGGCAAATATGGCCTCTGCCTCTCAACTCTTAGCTCAAATCAACGGCATTTCTTCTTCAGCTAATCCCATCATCATCTCTCTTAATCAATTTTCTCCCATTCCAATTCCCTAGAACCTTCACCAATCTCAACGCAGAAACTCCACTACATAATCAAATCACATTAAACAAAATATTGAGAATTAGTAGTTGATAATCATTTGAACAATGTATTCCTTACAAGTTCCAAATTACAGAGTTTTCGATCACTCTTCAGTTAATTTTTCTAAGAAATGTGTAATGTACTCGTCATTTTGGGGAGTAGGATTGTGCTTTAGCGATAGACTGTACAAAGCTAGTATGGCGGTGAATCGATGGGGAAATCGGAGGGTTTATGCGATGTCTACTGTTAGTATTTCGCCGTTCAAGATGAATTTGAATGAGTATATGGTTACACTTGAAAAACCGCTTGGCATTCGCTTCGCGATTTCTCTTGATGGAAAAGTTTTCGTTCATGCTCTCAAGAAAGGGGTTAGTTTTCGCAATTTAAACCTTTAGATTTGAGTAGCTGTGATTTTAATGTAGTTTTATCTACTACTTTTTTTTCTTTTTTTTGGTTTTACTATATACCATATGTATACATATATGATTTAAGTTGTATATACTGATATCTTACAGATTTTTAACACTATCTCATTAGTTACAATTTTTACCAGGTTACCTATAGATGCTTATCATAGATATTACCTGTATTGATCTGATTGTGTATAAGCTCTCATAGTGTAAACTTGTGATAGCAGTTCAATTACTATTTTTACTAGGTTACTTATAGATGCTTATCATAGAAATTTATATGCAATGACCTAATAACTGACCTAACTGTGCATATACACGGACAATGTAAAGATATTTTTACATTATTAGTTAACATGTTATAGCAAGTCAGCATGGGGCGTATCTAGAGTATAGTATCTGAGTTCCCAGGAACCCAATAAGTTTTGCATAGACCCTATATTTTTATTAATAAATTTACTAAAATATCTATAAATATCTAACCATGAACTCTATTATGGTATATTAATTTGAGACTGCGACAGGAACCCATAAACTTCAAATCCTGGATCCGCCTCTGGTCAGCTACCATTTTTACTAGGTTGCGGATGCTTATCATACGATGTGCTTGTAATTGCCTAATTTTTACACCAACCGTCAGTGCATAAAACTTTAACTCATACATATATACCATGTTCCATGTATACATATGCATTATAATTAATAAAGAAGTTGTCTCTATGTGCGCACTTAAGGCTGATCTTTCAAACTTTGAGATTCTTAGTGGAACACATTCTATTTTTGAAGTTATAGGTTCAGAATTTAGTATCTTTGGACCCCTAAAAAGAGGTTTTAGGTTGCGGATGCTTATTATACGATGTGCTTGTAATTGCCTAATTTTTACACCAACCGTTAGTGCATTAAACTTTAACTAATACATATATACCATGTTCCATGTATACATATGCATTATAATTAATAAAGAAGGTGTCTCTATGTGCGCACTTAAGGCGGATCTTTCAAACTTTGAGATTCTTAGTGGAACACATTCTATTTTTGAAGTTATAGGTTCAGAGTTTAGTATCTTTGGACGCCTAAAAAGATTTTTTATCAACGAGACCATACCCACTTGGGTGACTCTAAATCCAGGAACCGCCCATGTTTTCACATTTTCTATAGAGTTCATCCTTATATAGGCATCTCTTAGTTGGTGGAGTTGTCATTTTGCAGGGAAATGCCGAGAAATCTAGAATTATAATGGTTGGTGATACATTGAAAAAGGCACGTGACTCTTCGGGCGGGGGGCTAATTGAGATCAAAGACTTCGGCGATACAGAGTATGAAATGTGAACATTATACCCATTTTAAGCTACAATGCTAAAAGCTAAGAGTCTATTTCTGACTGAAGTAGTGCGATGTTTCAATAAGTGTACTGTATTTTGCAATGGTTTCTGCAGGAAGATGATGAAAGAGAACTCAGGACCTTGTAGCCTGGTTCTTGAAAGACCATTTTTCCCATTTCCTATCCACCAGCTATACCTTATGAATGATATTGATATTCAATACAATAGAGGTCGTGTTCCTGTTGCTACATGGAACAAAAATTTACTTGCCTCCAACTTGCGAACACCTGCTGAGGGCAGTGGGAACTGCGGATTTGTGGTATTTTCCCCCAAGTTTCTAGCTTTAAAAGGATGGGAGGTTCTAAGTGATCAAGATCAAACCAGGCAACAAGGAAAGCTGAATGGCACCCCTTCTTTACCATTTAGCCCAATTATCAACATATTCTCTGAGAAAGACATAGGAGATTCTGAATGGGCACACGGGAGTTTCCCATTGGAAGAATATGCGAAGGCATTGGATCGTTCAAAGGGAGAACTGTATTACAATCATGATCTTGGTATCCATTACAGCAAGGTGTGATATTGAGTTTTCTGTGCAAAATCTTTCCTTTACTCAAAAGATTAATATTCAACTGCTTGAGATTTATGTGGTGATAACTAATAACTTCCTACATATAGCTGGAAGAAAGAGAAGAGCCTCCAGGAAATTTACTCTTTTTAATTTTACTGAACTCCATTTTCATCAATCTGTGTAAAAGTTTCCTTTCCAAATAGATGCTTTTCTGTTGCCTAGTTCTGAAGCACATTGCCTGCTTCCTTTGTCAGATTACGGAGCAAATATATGTGGGATCTTGCATACAAAAGGAAACTGATGTAGAAATGCTGTCAGATGTTGTGGTGAGGCTATGCTTTTGTGGATTGAAGATAATTACTTCTTCCCTTTCTATTCTTGAAGTGTGTAGAACTAATATACTGAGAATCATGTCTCATACATCTCTGGTTTTTCCGTCTATATAGAGATTTTGTTCACTATCTGATAGAACAGAGTGTATTGTGAATAACATTAAGCAACCCTTAATAGCAGGCCAAAAGGAAACATATGAGTGTATGTATAAAGAAGTACGTTAATGGTTTTAGATGGTGAAAACAACTTCATAATGACCTGCTGTTTACTTGTGGTCTTTAAGAATTTGTATGGTTGTCCCACATTTAAGTTGCAGCATGAAGAAAGTCGCTTGATGTAGGCCTGATAGCTTCATCATTAAACTAATAAAAAGGAGTTGATTATAAAAAAAGACGTGTGTGCTTGATTCGGAAATTAACAATAAAAAGACCAGCAAAAATCATGGAACTGGAATTGATGGACATGGTAAGAGCTTCTCTAGTTTATTTCTTAGTATGGGTGCGGTTGCCTGATGCAGGACAAATTGGTGCGTATCTTGATCTTAGCCGTTTTACAGTGTTCCTTTGGAGAATTAATCATTCCTTGTTCATTTACTTGCACTATCTCAGGGAATATCTGCATGAGGATAAATATTCCTTGTTTATCTACTTACAACTAACCCAGGGAATATCTGCATCAGGATAATTATTCCTCGTTTATTTACTTAAAACTAACCCAGGGAATATCTACATCAGGGGATCACTGCTGTACTGAATTTTCAGAGAGGGATCGAGGCTGAAAATTGGGGAATTAGGGTCAACGCAATCAATGAATCGTGCCAAAGGTTTAACATCCTTATGATCAACTATCCCATAAGGTAATAAAAAGTATACTTTTGTTGAATTGGAAGTAGGTCAATAAGCTAACAGTCTGTTTTATACTTCCAGTTCCTTTTAGCATATACCCTCCTAAGAGCTCTCTTTTTTAAACTTCTTCAAATGAAGCCTGTCTCTATTTTGTAATGGAAATGCGATGCTGATGCCTGTACAGATGGACAGCTCTTCAGAAGTTATAGCATTTACCTATATCATGGAAATTCTTCTTTGCATATTGGGAGTAAAAATGACCCAATTGAGCTTAGCTTTATTCCATTATCTTGGGTTTGCTGTTTAATCCTTCTGCATTTTAATTTCTTTTGCAGGGAAGGTGATTCATTTGACATGAGAAAGAAACTTCCGTTTTGCGTTGGTCTTCTACTACGCCTATTGAAAAAGAACCACCGAGTCTATGTGACATGTACAACTGGTTTTGATAGATCCCCTGCTTGTGTAATAGCTTACCTTCACTGGATGACAGATACTTCCCTTCATGCAGCCTATAATTTTGTTACTGGGTTGCATTCATGCAAGCCTGACAGGTTCTACTCCTCAACTCTCATATTCCTTAGAGGCCTTGATTGGATAAGCACTTGCGTGTGTATCTCGTTGATCTATTTACCAAGGGCATAATAAAAAAAAATTGTACTTGCATTTCTTCTTATTGTGAAATGGTAAAACACACGAATGTATGAATATTGGAAGACCAGTGTTCTGTTATGCCGCGACAGATATAGCAACACTAAATATGGGAAGTTTGCTTTCACATATATATCTAGCCATGATATGTTTTTTGAAAATGATATGTAGCCATGATATCTTATATAGTTCACAATTGCGATCCCTATTTTGGCTCTTGCTTATTTAGCCATTCTTACTATAATCACAAAATTAGAAAATTGAACTTCTGTTAGGAACAAAAAATAATGCCATGTACAATGAAGATTCTCGATTTACCTTGTCGAAACATATTGGTTACAGACCAGCCATTGCCTGGGCAACATGGGATCTCGTAGCGATGGTGGAAACTGGTGCACATGATGGGCCTGCAACACATGCGGTAACCTTTGTGTGGAACGGACACGAGGTAATTTAATCATCTCCAGAGCTTGTTGGTGATTTCCTCAGATGTTATTATGAATCAGAAAATGAGCAGTGGAATTGAATCCAGATTTTTTGGAAACAGCCTCTCTATCCTAGGGTAGGGGTAAGGTCTGCGTACACACTACCCTCCCCAGACCCTACTAAGTGGGATTATACTGGGTTGTTGTTGTTATTGTTGTTGTTCTTTGCTTGGTCGAAGCTGATTCTTGGAAAGAATGCTGCGTACTCAGTGTTGCTCTGTTGTTCTCTTCCATGTGTGTTTTAAATTAGGGTATCTACTTTTAAGCATCTCTTCATATGACTTCTTTAAACAGAGGGAGGATGTGTACTTGGTTGGAGATTTTACCGGTAACTGGAAAGAACCAATTAAGGCAGTCCACAAAGGTGGCCCAAGATTTGAGGCTGAAGTTAGACTTTCACAGGGAAAGTAAGTTTTGTCTCTTTTTGTCAGCCATAGTGTTAGCGATTACCAAGATTTTATAATGATTTCCAGCTTGTCCGTGGAGTTTTTTAGTTCTCTTTTCAGTGTCATCCTTTATCCTTCTTTTGATGATTCTTTTTGCTGTATCACAAATCACGCTCATGCCTTTCAAAGTCATCCTTATTCGTTTCTACATCACAGCAGAATTTCATTAAGCCCATCTCGACTAATTATTTTGAATTTCTCTGCTCTGAGAGATCCAAACTTGTTTTGGCTGTTTTTGAAG
The DNA here is from genome assembly GCA_032618575.1 of Nicotiana noctiflora. Taxonomy (NCBI): domain Eukaryota; kingdom Viridiplantae; phylum Streptophyta; class Magnoliopsida; order Solanales; family Solanaceae; genus Nicotiana; species Nicotiana noctiflora. The sequence goes on along the minus strand of JASVEL010007077.1, from coordinate 118,168 downwards.
TGATGACTCTACAGAATGATTAAATTAAGAATCTGTGAAGTTGAGAACGAAATGATATACCAATTTTAGTAGAGGCTTCTTAAAGAAGCTGAACCTACCTTTGTCTGTGCATTTTTTTTTCCTTCTGAAACCAGTCACTTTATTCTTCTCAACATAATTAACCCTCCGCTTTAAATCTGTAGTCCTGCACGGCATAGGTTATGTTTATCAGTTTGAATTTCTGTTGCATGGTACCATTTTTCCAAGATGAAAGGTCTTCTTTTTCCCGTGATCTTTTCAATTCTTATGCTTTTACCCTTCTGTTTCTTTTACTCCCCAGAGTTTACTTCTTGTCAATATTTACTATGATTTTCCTGTTTTTATTCTTAGGTAAATTTGCTGCTTACAAAGTCATATCTTTGTTTATCAGGTACCTTTATAAGTACATTATCAATGGAGACTGGAGGCATTCAACCTGTTCACCAACTGAAAGAGATGAAAGTGGAAATCTCAATAATGTTATTGTTGTTGGTGATGTTGCCAGTGTGAGGCCTACTGTTCAGCAACAAAAGAAGGTTAGTTAAGTTTTACTTACTCCTCATAAACAGGCTGGAGGACTACAATCGTTAACATTGAAACATCTAATTCCCATCTTAACATATCAATACCTATCTCATTAATTTTCTTTTTTCAGAGTAGCATAAACATAATGCAAAATGTCTGTTTTACTGATGATCTAGAATATTTCATTTTTCTTTTCACCATTGTTGTAGTTTCTCTGATGATTAAATTGTTGCCTATATGCAAACGTTGATCCAGTAACTACAATTTTTTCTGTCTAATATGAATTAGGACGCAAATATTATGAAGGTCATTGAGAGGCCATTGACAGAAAATGAGCGCTTCATGCTGGCAAAAGCTGCTCGATGTGTTGCGTTCTCTATCTGCCCAATAAGGCTAGCACCGAAAATATAGATGGACGTACTGCATTTTCAGTCATCATAGTTGCATGTCAAACTATGTATTCTGCAAAAACGTCTTCCATAAAAATGGTTGGAACATGCCAGCTTAACATGTCTGGGACACACCTAAAAGGAAGCCTGTCTCTCCCACGTGAATTGATGAGGATTAGCTGTATATTGCCATGCAATTTCAAGGTCAAACAACTGCAAAGTTGTGCAAACTGCAGGCGAGTTATAATGCTCATGTTATTGAACTTCGTTTTATGAGTCTATTACCAACACGCATATTCCACTGTCGAAAAGCTCAGTCAATCCTGTGTAAACAAACCTTTAACATGAAAATAATTCCGCATAATATGTGTATGTATCCATGCTATATACATACACATCACATAAACACGTATATGTGTAATTGCAAGTTATACTATGCTGCTGAACAAAGATGATTTGTTAGAAACAAATTATAGTATTTTCGACCTGCGTACCCAAAGATGAGAAAATGGCATATGCTTGATAGCAACAGTGTGTGATAAAGTGGAAGATGGTTTTGTCTTTCACGTATTTCTTTCCAGTTGGATTATGGGCTACAGCATCACAACAAAATTCTTTCTGATTCTCTATCTCCAGGTGTTCCCAAATAGATACGACAACTGGTGAGTATAAACCAATACATTGTACAATTTTGTAGGTTTTGAACTGTACTGCATATATGTGGCGAATCCCGTTTTCAGATTTTCTTTTGTCTTGGTTCTTTCTTATGCTTTCCTGTCAACTTTTCTGATTCTAAACATTATAGGATGCCCTACGTGCCATAGTTTCCCCACAATGAAGTAGAACAAGTCTTGTGGATTGAAGAAACCACACGGGGTTCCTATTACTACCTTTGGAACACCAGTTCATATTATTATGAACAATAAATGGCGGTACTTCATATCTGGAACACAAGATTCCTGCAAGAAAAAAGGACTGGACGGGTTCACTTGCGCCTAGAGCAATAGCACTATGGGTGGAATAATTTAGGAAATTTTACACCCTATAGAAAACCTTACTACCCTATTTATCAATAGTAAATACCATTTGAAAATATTACATCATATCAATACCCTTTATCCTAAATACCAAATTATTTATTTATGGTTATATCCTAAATTTAAGGCACTATATATGCCAAAAAAGATATTTCTCTCTCCTTTTTTTTTTAATTTCTCCAACATGCTTACCGTAAAACTCCCCCAAAATACTTTCTCTCTATTTCACATAGAGTATACCTTTCTCTCTCACTAACCCAAATTTTGTACTTTTCTACCATTCAAATACAACAATTTTGAACTTGTTCCTCCGCCATTGTCGACTCTTGTTCCTCCACCATTAATGTATTCTGTTTTTTAAAAGTTTTTATATGTATTCTTATGTATTTTGATTGTTATGAGTTGTGGGTTGATTTTCTAGTAATTTTTAGTTGTAATTAAAATAGTTACTTAATTTTGTTTTTAATTGTTAAAAATTCCGTTAAGTTTTCGATTATATTCAGATTCCTCCTGTATGTATTCATATGTATTCAATGTATTTCTCCTGTATGTATTCAATTTTTTTTACATGTATCATATTGTATTTGTATGTATTTTGTTGTATTTTGGTACTTTTTGGTATAATGTATTCTCCTTCCTCAAAATATCAATATGTATTCTTAGTTATTTTGATTGCTGAGAGCTTGTTCAAATTTTTCCAGTAAATTTTAGTTGTAATTAAAATTATTAATTAAATTTTTTTATTTGTTAAATATTCCAGTAAGTTGTCAACTATATTCAAATTCCTCCTGTATGTATTCATTTTTATTCAAAGGGTATCTATAAATTGCTAATTAACACTAAAAGATGTTTTCTTTTTCTGTTACAAGAATACAGATTAATTAGGTATCTTTCAAGTTTGTTGAGTAAAATTAGGAAAATATAATTTGATTAGATTTTGTTCTGTTTTTAGAATTCTTAACGTTCCAAAAATTACGCTTAGGCGTTACAGTATTTACCTTTAATAGGATTTGAATATAGTAAAATACATATCCAAATTAGATGGGATTCCTGTTTTACAGCCTACTTTTTTGGTTGTATTATTAAATACATCTACTTAAATACAGAAAATACATTCTACATTTTGATAAAAGATATCTATAGCACAATATAGCAAAGGGTATCTATAAATTGCTAATTAACACTAAAATATGGTTCTTTTTGAAAAATTCTCATTCAGTAACAGCCATTTTTTGGACTTGTAGTTAAAAAAATAGCCATTAATCCAAATATAATTGAAAAATAGCCAGTTTTAGTTGGGAAATACAGCTGGACAAAAATACCCCCAATTAAAAAAGAGCGAAAATTCATACTAGTTCATCTTTTTCGCTTTTTCGAACTCCATGATATTATCCTAGTTCCACTTTGTACAGATTGAAAGTCTAGAAATTATCATATAAATAAAAAAAATCTAAAACTCATTAAACATGAATTATTAATTAAAATTTTGTGAATTTAAAATAACAGAATTATGCATGTTACAGATCTTTCAAAATTTTGTGCTCTACTCATGAAAATGAGAACGCCAACAGCAACGGCGGAATTATATCAACAATCAACAAACCTAGGGTTTTTTTTTTTTTGCTGATACGCTTCCCATTTTAGAGAAGACAACTTCACAATCGTATATGGTCAAAAATTGGACTTGCCCTTTCTGTATTACTGATCGAGACTGGAACGCGATAAGCCAAGGTTCAGCCCCGTATCATATTGAACCATGATACAAAGTTAAGTTGCCGAGCTCGTGGCACTGAGACCAATCAAGATCGAGATCGAACAAGATAGAGATCGAGGGAAGCTTACCGAGCCGAATAACGGAAAGCCGAAATATCCGCAATCTAGCGAGGATCATTGCGCTTATCCCGGCACGTATCAAGAAGAGGTCGGTTAATTAGCCAATCATGGGAGTTCTTACCTCATATAGAATTGTACCCCCTACTATGTAAAGGGGGTCTAATCATTTATAAACACATGATATTCACGCAATACTAAGCAATATAGTGTCATTTTCTAGCTTTCGTTATATTGTTATTCTATTCATAAGCAAGTTGAAACATATTTTGTTCAAGGGTGACTGAACTCGAAGGCCAAGGCTGTTCAATGCGTGTGTTTTGCATTATTTCTTACTTCGTCAATATCGATATTAATTTATTCTTCTTAATTTGTACCAAGTTATATCACGTGTCCTTAAAATCGCAAGAAGGGAATTAGGACGATATGCGATTTGCTTAATATTTAAGAGATTCGGGAGCAAGAGTTGCAAAGCAAAGAGATTTTTTAAGAGAAGCAACAATAAGGGGAATTTTGAGGGTAAAGTTTGAGTGGAAGAAGGTGGCAATACTTATAGGCTATAGCTTGCTGCTGGCGGTTCAGAATCGGTGGTGGTCGTCCAGCAACTGACAGACATTTAATGCCTCGGTAACTGAACCGATAGGTCATTTCAATATCTACTTGTCGCTTATGTCATGGCATATCGAGATGGGGTTGGAAAAGTTCAAATCGTTTCTCATCATCTTCTCTTCGAGAAATGAAGGGACTATCTGTATAGAGTCAAAATCGGGCTTGCCCTTTTTGTATTAATAATCGACACTGGACGCGATAAGCTAAGGTTCAGCCTCGTATCATATCGAACCATGATGCAAAGTTAGGTTGCCGAGCTCGTGGCCTTGTAACCGATCAAGATCGAGATCAAACAAGATAGAGATCGGGGGAAGGTTACTTAGCCGAATAACGGAAAGCTGAAATATCCGTAATCGGGCGAGGATCACGACGCGTATCCCTGCACGTATCAAGAAGAGGCCGATTAATTAGTTATCATGAGATTTCTTACCTGATATAAAATTGTACCTAGAGTAGGATTCCCATACTATATAAATGGAGGGTCTGATCATGTAAATGCATCATATTCACATGTCAAATTTAGTGAAGGAAATCATTCATGGAGGATTGAGCTAAGAGCTCCATCTTCTTATTCAGAGAAGAGAAATGAATTTTCTGTACATTTAACTTCCTAAAACACTGTTATAAAACTAATCTACCGACTAACCACTAAGTTAGTTACTAAGTTCTACAAATGACAAATGCGCCCATGACTTTAAGTTAGTTTACACAATACTACCCTACTTTACTCTTATTATTCTCAACACTCCCCCTCAAGCTTGAGGTTAACAAACCCAGCTTGGACACTTGATATTCATGTTGCTTTCTTCCAAGCCCCTTGGTCAAAATATCTGCTTGTTGTTCTTCAGATTGTATACATTACATCTCCTTTCTGCACTTTCTGCCTTATAAAATAGCAGTCTTATCTCATTATATTTAGTTCGTTCATGATAGACTGGATCCTCAGCAATTTGGATTGCTGCTTTGTTATCACATGACAATTTAACTAGCAGCTTCAACTCTATCCCCAGTTATTTGTATAATCTGATCACCCATGTTTATTTCTCACATAACTGAAGCCATGCTTTTGTATTAAGCCTCAACTGAGCTCTTAGACTCTGTAGTCTGCTTCTTAAACTTTTAGGATATCAAAGATTCCTCATACTTCACTAAGTATCCTATCACTGATCTCCTAGTATTTGGACAGGAAGCCCAATCTGCATTACAGTATGACTTTATTTCTTCTGCTGGTTTGCTTGACAATAACACACCTAGTCCAGGTTCTCTCTTGATATATCTAACAATTCTAATGGCTGCTCCCATGCGAGATCTCTTTGGGTGCTGTAGGAATAGGCTCAAGGTTTGAACATCAAAACTTATATCTGGCCTAGTCATTGTAAAATACAACAACTTCCCTATTAATTTTTGATAGGCTCATACATCATCTAGTGGTGGATCACTCTTGATTCCAACATGGTAATTATATTCTACACTGGTCAACTTCTGATTGCTTTCCAAAAGAGTCCAGGCAGGTTTTGCTCCCCCTAAGCCTGAGTCTGAAATAAGCTGCAGAGCATACTTTCTCTGGTTCATTAGTATGCCATGCATAGACCTTGTAAATTCTATTCCCAAGAAGAACTTCAGCTCCCCCAGATCCTTTATTTTGAAAGTTCGTTGCAATGCATCATATATCAACTCAGTATCATTCCCAGTGATAAGTAAGTCATCAACATATACTAGTACAACAACAATTTTGAATCCAACCTTCTTGATGAATAAGGAATGATTCAATTGGCTTTGTAGAAAGCCAAACTTCACCAATGTATCTACCAGCTTCACATTCCATTGTCTAGATGCTTGCTTAACCCCATATAAGGACTTGACAAGCTTACACACTAGGCATGTCTCCCATTTGCTGTGAAAACCTTAAGGAACTTGCATGTAGACTTTATCATGGAGGTCTCCTTGCAAGAAGGTATTATAAACATCCATTTGATGGATATGCCAGTTTTGAGCTGTTGCAATGGATAATACTATCCTTACTGTCACCATCTTCACAACTGGTGAAAAGGTGTCCTAATAATCAAGACATTCCCTCTAGTTGTAACCCTTTGCCACTAGCCTTGCCTTGTACCTCTCTACTGCACCATCTGCCTTGTACTTGATCATATATACCCATTTATAACCAATATCTCTCTTGCCTCGTGGAAAAGGAACAATCTCCCAGGTTTTGTTGTCCCCAAGAGCAGTGAGCTCAACCTTCATGGCATCTGCCTACTTAGGATCTTTGCAAGCTTCATCAAAGGATGCAAGTTCAACTGTTGTAGAAAATACTGCCAGACTAGCCTGATAGTGTTGTGACAGACTGTTGTAATTCAAATAATTTCTCAAAGGATAGGAACATGAGCTACTGGCATGAGCAGTCACATAGTCATGTAGTCATAATAAAGGCCCTTTGTCTCTAGCTGACTTTCTTTGAGGAACTACAACTGCTTCATGACTGTGGTCAATGGTTACAACATCTTGGTTCATATTTGTATTTCCAGGCATATCAACATCTTCACTTTCTATTGCAAGACTAATATCTTCAAGTCCACTTGAAGAAGCATCTCCTGAGTGATTGTCCTCCATGATACCTCCTTGTTCTGTGCTTTGGTCATCAATTTAAGGATCAATTGTATTTGTACGATCAGTGGTGACTGGAGTAGGCACATCCTGATTGATCAAGTAGGGATCAACCTGAAACATTACAGGTCCTACAGTCTGCAAGTCTTTGAAAGAAAACATTGATTCTATGAAAGTCATATTCATGCTAACAAAGAATCGTTTGTGAGTTAAATCAAATAATAAATATCCCTTTTGTACAGCTGAATACCCCATCAGAACACTTCTCACAACTCTTGGTTAGATTTTGTCACCAATGACTGATGGTGTAGCATAGCAAAGACATCCTGGAACCCTCATATGTTTCATAGATGGACTTTTCTTATGAAACAATTCATACGGATACTTCCCTGCAAGCACTGGAGTAGGCATCCAGTTGATGAAGTAGACAGCTAACAACACACATTTATCCCAAAACGTTAATGGGATGTGTCCTTGAAATCTGACTGCCCTAGCTACCTCCAATATGTGTCTGTGTTTTCTTTCTACCACCTCATAGACCAGATCTCTGATGAACTATCCCAAACTTACTGAACATGCTTTCACACTCAGAGTTGATAAACTCTGTTCCATTGTCTTTTCTAATCATTTTAATCTTAATGTCAAATTGTGTTTGAACCATCAAAAGAAAATTTCTAATGACCAAAATAACATTAGACTTCAACTTTAACAGATAAATCCATGTTACTCTAGAATGGTCATCCACTATTGTTAATAAGTATTTATTTCCATTATGTGTTGTAACTCGAAATGGTCCCCATACATCCATATGCAACAGTTTAAACACATTTTCTACTCTATATCTACTAATATGGAAAGGCAATTTTGCATGCTTAACCAAAGGGCAACCATCACAACTACTTACTACATTTCTACATAACTCTTCATTGAAATTTAACATATGTTTTATAACCTTTGGTGATGGGTGGCCCATCATTTTGTGCCAGAGCTGCAAGGTGTTTTGATCCAATTGCACATTCATCGACTTTGGAATTAACTCTTGTCCATAATTTGTAATTGCAGAAGTCAGCAGATAGAGCCCATTAGTTTCTCTACCAATCCCCTTCAGCTTCCCAGTGAAGAGATCCTGTAGTACACAAAAACTAGGAAAGAATGCAGCCATACATTTTAGCTCTCTAGTTAGCATAGACACAGACAATAAACTATACTTAAAATTTGAAATGTACAGAACATTCTTAATCTTTTGTCCTTATCCTATCTTACATTTACCAATATGTGAAACTCTTGCTTTAGTTCCATTAGGTAATTGCATTGTTTTTCCATCTAGAGATGTTATATTGTATAACTCAAAGAGTTTGAGGTCATGTGATCAGTCACACCTGTATCTATGATCCATTTATGGGTACATTCTCCTTTGTCTACTAAGCAGATAGTGGAATGAGATATACCTGCCATGTTGGTTGTTGTCTCATGCATCTCTTCTTTATTTAGCAGCCTCAGAATCTGAATGAATTACTCCTTTGTGAACATAGGTCCCAGCCCATATCCTGAGGAGTTCCCTTTCTCAGCATGTATGTTTGGTACATTCATGTTCCCCTGCATCAGTGAGTCACCTTCTCCCAACATTGTAGAGTTAGATGAACCATATCCTCATTTCCTTTTAGACTTGAAGTCCGTTGGATATCCTACTATTTTATAACAATTCTCCCTATTGTGCCCTTTCATTTTGCAAAAATCACATTGGAGATTGTAATTCTTCTTAGGTCGAAACTAACCACCAATAGTCCTGGTGGACATTAGTGCAGCAACTTCATTTCTTTCAGTTGAATCATGAGGATTGGACATAGCTCTTTGACTCTCGCGTTCCATCAACATTGAGTAAGCCTTATTTACTGTAGGTACTGGAATCATCATAAGTATTTGGCTACGAGCTTGTTCATACGATTCATTGAGTCCCATCAGAAATTGTAGCAGCTTCAAACGTTCCATAAAGGCGACAGTCACCAGTTTTTGCACAAGCACATCCCCAGGCTGGGGCCAAACTATCAAATTTTTCCCAGAGTTACTCGTATTTTTGAGAAATATGACGATATCAAATCAGTACTTTGATTAATATTTGCAATTTCTCTATGAATTTGAAATATTCTCGAGTAATCTATCTTATCAAATCGCTCTTTCAAGTCCTTCCAAACTTCACCAGTGTTCGAAGAATAAACGATACCACTAAGTAATTCCGGTGAAACACAATTCATAATCCATGACAAAACGACTGCGTTGCATCGCTCCCAAAGGTCTACGAGATTTGTACCAAAACTTTCCTTTTTACAAGTCCCGTCGATGAACCCTAGCTTGTTCCGGCATAGGATTGCAATCCCCATAGCTCGACTCCATACAGAATAATTTGTCGGTCCTCATAGCTGAAGAGAGATCAACACAGCTCCCGAATTGTTGATTGAATTGAGAAAAAATGGATGATTGTGACTTAATTTTTCTGGTACTTCATTGTCGATGGTTCCCATGGCTAAACTCTATCAACAATACTCCGATGAAGATCTAACTAGCAGGAATTGCTCTAAACAACCATACTTATGGTCGATGGCTCTGATACCATGTTTAATTTAGTGAAGGAAATCATTCATGGAGGATTGAGCTAAGAACTTCATCTTCTTATTCAGAGAAGAGAAATGAATTTTCTGTACATTTAACTTCCTAAAATACTGTTATAAAATTAATCTACCGACTAACCACTAAGTTAGTTACTAAGTTCTACAAATGACAAACACACCCATAATTTTAAGTTCGTTTACACAATACTATCCTACTCCACTCTTACTATTCTCAACATCACATAATACTAAGAAATATATTGTCATTTTCTAGCTTTTATTATCTTGTTATTCTATTATAAGCAAGTTGAAACATATTTGGTTCAAGGGTGACTGAACTCGAGGCCAAATTATTCAATTTGAGTGGTTTGCGTTATTTCTTACATCGTCAATATCAATATTAAAACCGCATATAAATTCAATTATTATCCAATTTTAGGGTAAACAACAGTTAAGCCGAAAATCCTTCGTTGCTAGTTTTAACAAAGAAGGAAAGCCATTTTGATTGTGACGAAGAGTAAAAGAAGCAGGTGGGGGAAATGGAATGGTGTTCAAATATTTGCACATGATTTCTTTATCATGGGATTCAAATATCAGCTATTGTACTGAAATATTATTCGCAAAATCTAGGAAATGTATTAGAAGAGGCTGCACAAATACTAGGCTTCATCGGGAGGCAACAGTTCCTTTTCAGATTATTTTCACAAACTCAAGTATAATTACTGTAGTTCGGAGTTTTGACATGTAAAGCTTTAAATTCCAGTATATTGAGCAGGAGTTCTGTAGTATAGGAGTTAAGTACATTGTGCTAAAATTTTGTATAAATTTTGAACTCTAGCATATTGTGGAAATTTTTCGTATTTTAATTAGAAATATTTTTGTTTATATTTTATATTTGCATTAAAAGGTGGCTATTTTTCAATTTTATACTTAAAAAGTGGGCAAAATCATGCTATTTTTTTTTTTTTACCTATTGTATTGCCAAAATAGAGGAAGCTGGGGCACAAACATAATTTGGGGCGGAGCTAGGTAGGGAAGGGGATAAAGCCGATTTGTTAAAAAATTATATTACGTATATAAGTCAAATTTTTATTTCATGTACATATAATAGAGTCTAAATTATATTGTGTTTTGTTTGTTGATTTTCTCTCTCTTTTTCTGAGCCGAGGGTCGGCCGGAAACAGCCTCTCTACCCTTTCGGGTAGGGGTAAGGCCTGTGTACGTATTACCCTCCCCAGACCCCACTTTGTGGGAACATACTGGGTAGTAGTTGTTGTTGTTGTTGTAAATCTTTCGCTTGTTTACCTTTTTTTGTTTTTTGAATTCGCTTGATACGCATTCAATTTTAAACTCATAACCTCTTAATTATCAGTCAGCCACAATAATTAATTTCAGAATTTTACTCTTTCAATTGAAAACTAATAACCTCTTATTTCCGAATTTTCCAGGTAACGTTCCAGAGCTTTTCCTGAGTGCCATGTGGCATTTATTGTTGATGGTGCCTCTTCTTGTTTGATATGAAAAGAGTATAGAATCAATGTCGTCACAAGTCACAACACATTTTAAAATTTAAACAAAGAGGCAGTGTTGTGATAGTAATTTAATGTCATTAATTGCCTTTGCTGAGTCTAGAATTATAGCCCTTCTCTGAATCCAACCGTCACCATATATTTCTCGTAGCTGAACTTTGCATTATTATACTATAGTCAAATATCTTTATATTTATAGCAGTTTAATTTGTTGTAAATATTAGTAAAATATTGTTATAAAAAATATATATTATAACCAAAGTTAAAAATTAATTCTGGAAAATATTTGCTTTTATAGTGAGGCATTATTATATAGAGATATTGTTATAGAGAGGTCTGACTATACTCCATGTCTTAACTTCTAATCTTTCCTTTTTCCCTTGTACTACGGTCAAACATCTTTATAATAATCTCATTTGTTCTAAATATTTTTGAATATTATAACGAAGTACTGTTATAGAGAACATACTCCCTCCGATTCAAAATAAGTGATTTTTGGCCTTTTTTGTGGTCCAAAATAAGTGATTTTTTCGGATTTCAAGAATGACTTAATGATGTTTTTACATTTTCCTTGGAGTAAATAATGTTAGAATATGTGTTAGGAGTGTTTATGTGAGATAGTAAGGTTAAAATGGTCAATTCTATTGCTATTTAATGCTAAAATGTGACTTTCTTAATATGTGTGAAAACATCCAAAAAATCACTTATTGGACCGAGAAGAATATATTATAAGATAACTTAAAAAATTGATTCAAGGAAAGAGGTCTAGCCAGTAGTATAAAATCACTTCGTGTTTGTTCTCCACCTCCAATAATGTACAAATTCTTGAACTTTGCTATTTATGGAAAAGATAGATGCATTGACTTGGGCACATTATTCTTTTCCGTGATAAGACTCCTCATGTTAAATATGGCCCATTTGTTTTGGTATTGCGACTTAATATTCTGTGGTTGAAAGAGAAAAGAATTTTTAAATTATCAGGTTAATATAACGTATAATATGGAAGTTTTACATATCAACTTTGATATATTAAAATTAAACGATAGAGTAGTAATCTGTTATATAATTAATTATGTCTTTTTCATCCAATATGAGAGCTGCATGGCGAATTGGTAACACGTTGTTTTGCCAAATTTAGTGACGAGTGACGACCTTAATTTTGAGTTGTAATTGAACTCAACATCGAGTCGTATGAATGCTAATCGAAAAATGCATCTCAACTGATTAGACAACGAATAGCATATGAATTAGTCATTATGTCATAGGCGCACGCAGAACTTTTTATAAGCGGTATCGGAAATTAAAAAAATAGATGAACAATCTAATATAATGATTTATATACCAAAAAATACAGTTCATGTAATATTCATAAAGTACATTACTATAAAGAGTGTTTATTTACTCTTTTGTTAAATAAATTGGTCCGGTCCGTTGAAAATTATAAAATTTGCTTGCTTGTCTTGGTTGCTTGGGGTCATGGATTTGCTTGCTTGGGGTCATGGTATTTTTTGTGTTTTCAAGGAAATTCTCAAGTATTGGAGACTAGTTGGGCGCACGAGCACTAACAAAGGAGAGCAACCTAGACGAGCATCAGCAAAAGACGGTGGGAAGCGGTGCGTGAGCGTACAACTACATCGAGTACAGCAAACCAACACAGATTTGGTTCTCGAGAGTTGGTACCTCCCGTTATATTGTTTCCCTTTTGGTGTTAGCTGAATTGATGTTACTCTAGTTCACAGTAATTCAATCATTCAACTAGTATACTTGTAATCACTAGCTTCCTTCTAGTTTGATTCGTTGTCCGTTGTGCACTAACGCGTCTTCTTTAGATCTTTTGTAGGTGTAGTGGCTGCAGTCTGGGATGATAAAAGCATGTCCTCGTGTGGGGTAGAATGTGGGGCCGGGGTCAGGGTGTGGGACGGGAGGCAGGGGAGGTAGAGGAGGCAAGTGAGCCTATAGGTTGAGAATCGGGTCATGGAACATAGGTTCGTTGATGAGTAAGTTTATAGAGTTGGCGAAGATCCTTCAGAAGAGGAAGATTATAGTGTGTGTCCAGGAGACTAGGTGGGTTAGATCGAGGGCGAAAAACGCGGATGGGTATATGTTGTGGTACTCTGGAGTCCTGAGGGATAGGAATGGAGTCGTATCCTGGTAGATAGCCATCTTAGAAGGTCGGTGGTAGAGGTCAGGCGGGTGAATGATAGACTAATGACTATTAAATTGGTGGTGGGTGAGTGTATGTTAAATGTCGTTAGCACGTACGCGCCGCAAGTAGGCTTAGATGGGGAGATTAAAAGGCACTTTTGGGATGTGTTGGATGAAATTGTCCGTAGTATACCGCCTTCTGAGAGGTTATTCATAGGAGGAGATTTCAATAGTCATATTGGGTCGTCTGCAGGTAGTTATACTAAGGTGCATGGCGGCTTTGCTTTCGGGGAGCGGAACGGAGGGGGCACTTCGTTGTTGGACTTTGACAAGGCGTTCGATCTAGTAATTGCGAACTCAAGTTTTTCGAAACGGGAGGAGCATTTGGTTACTTACTAAAGTTCGGTAGCGAAGATTCAGATTGACTATCTCCTCCCGAGGAGATGCGACCGAAAGTTGTGCGAGGATTCCAAAGTTATCCCACGTGAGAATCTTGCAATGTAACATAGGCTTTTGGTAATGGACTTTGGTATTGTGACTTAATATTCTGTGGTTGAAAGAGAGAAGAATTTTTAAATTATCAGGTTAATATAACGTATAATATGGGAATTATGATCTCTTATTAACTATTTTGGTTGATACCCATTTGGATTTGAGAAAGCCAAATTAGGCAAAATCACTCTTTGGCCGAGAGGTATTGAGTGAGTAATGTAGAGTTGAGAGCTATAATACTTCTCAATCAAAAAACAAGCATTAATGTCTTTATCTTGGAAGGCTCTTCATTTGAGGAAGGCTCTTCATTTGATCAAATAAAGACTCCTCTATCCACTCTCCTCTCTCCTCATCTACTACAACAGTAAGTTTTCTTTCTTTCAACCCCTACCCACCCCCAGCGATTTACCCTCCCCACCCCTCTACCACCGGCGACAACCTGACCCACCCACCATCACCGGCGACAGGTGGCAGTCCGACGACTTCCCTGGTAAGGTGACCTTCCTACCCCCCCCCTCACTTTCCTTCTTCTCTATCTCTGCCCCCTACGCTGTCCACTCCCCTATGAGAGCCGGCAACCCTCCCCTCCCCAACACCTCTTCTTCCTCATTTACTTATTTCTCTTCTTCTCCCTCTGCCTTTCCTCACCTCCTCCACCCCCTCCCTCTTCCCGCTACTACCCCCTCCCCTTCTGCCCGCCACTCCCCCACCCCTTTCTTCCTCCCTTCCCCCCTTTTTTCTCTCTTTCTCTATCTCTTATTACCCCGGTATTCCCCCACTACCCGGTCATGTAGCTCCCCCTCCACCACCACCCGTATTTTTGTGTGGTTGGTTTTTGTATGTGTGATCTACAGGTGTTAATCGCGGCGGACGAGGCAAGCTTGCGATAGCTGGAAGAGTAGAGGGAATCAATCTCCGTCTGGGAAGTGCAAGAGCTGAAAGTATCCAACTTTAGGAGCATCAAAACCAACTACCAGGTTATTATTTTCTCTGGAAATTGGTACCTCCTGATCCCTTATTTACACTGTACTCATACTGCATTTTCTAGCTACCTTCTGTGTAGTTCTCTTGGACGCTATATAGCTTACTCTTCTCCTCTTATATTGCTAAATTTTGGGTGTGCATCTCTGGTACTCGTAGGCGGTAAGAGGGATAGTGGCCGCGGTTGGGGATGGTAGTATAAGGTCATGTCCTCGGGGGTGAGGGTGGGGGTAGGAGTGGGCAAGGGGCAGGGAATAGTTCTGGGGGCGGATCGAGAGGCAAGGGTAGTAAGGGGTTAGCGGACGTTTTGCATTTAAGAATAGGGTCGTGGAACGTAGGCACCCTGACCTGTAAGTCCTTGGAGCTGGCAAAAATTCTTTAGAAGAGGAGGGTCAACATAGCTTGTTTGCAAGAGACTAGGTGGAAAGGGTCGAAGGCGAAGAATGTTGACGGATCTAAGCTATGGTACTCTGGGTCCGTGAAGGGTAAGAATGGAGTAGGTATCTTAGTGGATAGGGACCTTCGGGAGTCCGTGGTCGAGGTTAGGCGAGTGAATGATAGGTTAATGTCTATCAAGTTGGTTATAGGTGAGTGCGTCCTCAATGTCATCAGCGCTTACGCGGCTCAAGTAGGATTAGCTGAGGAGGTTAAGAGGCGCTTTTGGGAAGGCTTGGACGAGCTTGCTAGTAGTATTCCTCTATCTGAGAAGTTAGTTATTGGAGGAGATTTTAATGGCCACATTGGTGGCTATGGGATCGGGGTCAGAAACGGAGGAGGCTCTTCTCTACTTGATTTCGTCAGGGCTTACGATCTTTGGATTGCGAACTTGGCTTTTCAGAAAAGGGAGGAACACTTGGTTACTTTCACAAGTTCGGTAGCAAGGACTCAGATAGACTACCTCCTCATCGGACGGAACGATAGAGGGTTGTGCAAGGACTGTAAGGTCATCTCGAGATAGGGCCTTTCGACTCTCCATAGACACCTAGTGATGGATGTCAGTGTATGGGTGAAGAGGAAGACGAGGGGCGCCCGGGGCTGATCGAGGATTAGGTAGGGGTCCTTGACTAAGGATAAGGCCCTGGAGTTGGAAAGGAGGTTAGTTGATGGAGGTGCCTGGAGAAGTTTTGGGGAAGCAGATTCTATGTGGACTGTGATGGCTGATCTGGTTAGGGAGGCATTGTGAGATGTGCTCGGAGTAACCAAGGTATATTCAGTCAGGCATCAAGGTGACTGGTGGTGGAACGAGGCTGTCCAAGGAAAAGTGGAGGCGAAGAAGGCGGCATTTGCTCGGATTAAGGAAAGCTCGAGCGAGGAGGAAAGGATAGTGAACATGGACCGCTATAAGGAGGCGAGGAGGGAGGCAAAGTTGGCGGTCACATAAGCAAAGAATGCAGCGTTTAGGCGCATGTACGAGGAATTAGAAGAGAAAGGAGGGGACATGAAGTTGTTTAGGTTAGCTAAAGTGAGGGAGAAGAATGCGCCGGACCTGGACCGAGTTAGGTGCATCAAAGACGAGGATGGTAGAATTCTGATGGAGGAGGCTTAAGTCAGGTAGAGGTGGCAAGCATACTTCTGAGACCTGCTCAACGAGGAAGGGGACCAAGTCATAGAGTTAGGGGAGCTGAGGGACTCAGAGCGCCATATGGATCTGGGGTTCTGCAGGCGCATTAGGGTAGAGGAGGTCGTGGAGGCTTTGCGTAGGATGAGTAGGGGTCGAGCGACCGGACCAGACAAAATTCCGGTGGAGTTTTGGAAAAACATGGGTAGGGCAGGAGTGGAGTGGCTGTCCAGGTTATTCAATGCGATCTTCAGGTCCAAGAAGATGTCAAAGAAGTGGAGGTGGAGCACAGTTGTGCCTGTGTATAAGAACAAAGGTGACATCCAGTGTTGCAATAACTATAGAGGCATCAAATTACTAAGCCACACCATGAAAGTATGGGATGGGGTGGTTGAGGCGAGGGTAAGGGCAATGACGTCAATCTCGGTAAACCAATTTGGTTTCATGCCGGGCCGCTCCACCACAGAAGCTATCCACCTTGTCAGGAGATTGGTGGAAACGTTTAGGGACAAGAAGAAGGACTTACACATGGTGTTTATCGACTTGGAGAAGGCGTACGACTAGGTTCCAAGAGAGGTGTTATGTAGGTGTCTGGAGGCGAAGAGCGTGCCGGAGGCCTACATTAGGATGATCAAGGATATGTATGATGGCACTAAGACAAGGGTTAGGACGGTGGGTGGTGACACAAACCACTTCCCAGTGGAAATGGGGCTTCACCAAGGAGCGGCGCTCAGCCCCCTCCTATTTGCTTTGGTGATGGATTCTCTAACTCGACATATCCAAGGAGACATGCCATGGTGTATGCTATTCGCCGACAATATTGACTTAATAGACGAGTTGAGGGTCGGTGTTAATGAGAGGTTGGAAGTTTGGAGACAGACCCTCGAGTCAAAGTGTTTCAGACTAAGTAGGTTTAAGACTGAATACTTGGAGTGCAAATTTAGCCCCGAGACGAGCGATGAAGGAGCTGGTAGGGACGTGAAGCTTGGTTCTCAGGTCATCGCCAAGAAGGACAATTTTAGATATCTTGGGTCGGTGAACCAGGGTGATGGAGAGATCGACGGGGATGTCACTCACCGAATAGGGGCTGGGTGGTCGAAATGGAGGCGTGCGTCGGGAGTCTTGTGTGACAAGAAAGTGCCACACTATCTCAAATGGAAGTTTTACAGCACTGTGGTTAGACCAACAATGCTGTATGGGGCGGATTGCTGGCCAGTGAAGAACTCCCATATCCAGAAAATGAAGGTAGCGGAGATGACGATGCTCAGGTGGATGTGTGGGCACACCAGTTTGGATAGGGTCAGGAATGAACTTATTCGGGAAATAGTAGGGGTAGCCCTAATGGATGAGAAGGATGAGAAGCGAGACTCGGGTGGTTCGGGCATGTGCGGAGGAGAAGCCTCGATGCACCGGTGAGGAGTTGCGAGCGGCTGTCGGTAGTTGGCGCGAGTCGGCAGAGGGAGGCCTAAGAGGTATTGGGAGGAGGTGGTTAGGCGGGACATGACTATTATGCGGATTTCTGAGGACATGGCTCTTGATAGGAAAGTCTGGAGGTCTAGTATCAAGGTGGTAGGTTAGGTGCTTCTATTATTTTGTGAGATAGGGATGGGTCAGAGGGGGAGGGTTTACGATAGGTTAATATCTTTGTGAGTACTCCTAGAATTACTAATGTCTTTTGTTCATGTTGTTGCTTTGTTTACTTTGCCCTTTATATGTCAATTGTTGTGGTTTATTCTGGAGGCACTAATGCTTTTCCTTTTTGTTTTGTTTTTGTTTTTTCCTTTTCTCGAACTTTCGCCGAGGGTTGATTGGAAACAACCTCTCTGCCCTATCGGGTAGGGGTAAGGCCTGCGTACATATTACCCTCCCCAGACCCCACCCTATGGGTTTATACCGGGTAGCTGTTGTTGTTGTTAATGTCTTTATCCCACTCTAAAAGCACCTAGGTTATAGTAACAACCCTAGGCCTTTAACCTAATTGGAAGAACCTCAAAAATATCTATCTCTAATCCATTTATTTAGCTGTATTCATTAGAAATAGAAAGCAAAACTTTGTTATGGGAGTGCAATCTTAGATTACCCATTTTCTTGCTTCAAATATATACTCCTAATACCCTGACTCATAGTTGGGTAATTATTATTGCATACGACCATATCATATCTCTTACTGATGTATGTTGTGGACGTCACCAATTTTGTCACTATTGCCAGGAAGTTAAAATGGTATTAGCTATATATTTGAGTTTATTTTTGGAATATCGTCTTTTCCTTCCATGTTACTAAGTTGTGTAAAATAATTTTAGATACAATCATGGAGGCAAACAACAAACTTGAAAATAAGCCTTTAGGGGATGTGGACATCAACAATAAGCAAGTTGAGGAGGTTCCTCTTGAACCTCAGGCCAATAAAAGAGACCGAGTGCCTCATGACAATGTCCTCGTTCCACCTCCACCTCCACAATGAGAGGCTCCACACTGGATTTACCCAATGAAGGATATACTAGTCCAATAGTACCTCCTCGTATTAGGGAAGGCAACTTTTAAATCACTAATATGATGCTCACTTTGCTATAACAACGATATTTCTTCACCGTTGCTCCAAGTAAAAATGCGTATAAATATTTGAAGAGGTTTGTGGATACTTCTTGGGAGAGAAACAAACAAATGTCTCCAATGATACATTGAGGATAAGGATTCTTTCCTTCTCTCTACGCGAAAAAGCTATAGATTGGTTGGAACGATTATCAAACCATTCCATTCGTACTTGGGATGAGTTGGCAGAAAAATTTATTGCTAAGTTATTCTCTCAATGGTATATGGCTACACTTCAAAATGAGTTTTTGGTATTCAAGCAAGAACTAAATGAACCACAATATGAGATATAGGAGTGATATAGAACAATGGTTAATAGATGTGCCAACAATATGACGAAAAAGATGATTCAACAAACCTTCTATCGTGGGATTAACACAACCAACAAATGTGTAGTTAATCAACTTTCCGGTGGGAACTTAATGACTACACCTTCTGCGGAGGTGTGTGAGATTTTGGATGAAATAACAGAAACATAATCGGTGTGGCAATCCCGGGCCAATGTTCCACAAGGTGATCCGAACATGATCCACCTTCACAAAGAGTTGCATGACTATGGCAAGCCATTGTGAATTGACTACCACCATGAATAAACTAGCAAAGGCTAAATTTCATCAAGTGCAAAATGCTAAGCAAGTCAATTCCATGGAAGGGGTGAACATGATGGTAAACAAGAGAAGGACCAAGGATCCACAAATAAAAAATCGAGTGGAGAATTTTGTGCACGAGGATAGTGGTTTTAATTAATATGATTATTATAATGTACAAGAAGAGGAGGTGAAATATGTGAAAAACTTTCAAGGGCAAAGAAACAACTTCCAAGGCCCGAACCAACAATAGTGGCAGACTCAAAAAAATCAAAGCAATTCGAGTTCTAACAATCAAGAAAATCGGAGTGGTGCCAAAAATCAAGCGAATTGGTATAACAATAACAATCAAATTGGAGTGGAAATAATCAAGAAAATTTGGGATAACAATTAAGGCAGATGGAACAACAATCAAGGCAACCGGGGGTCGGATTTTTAAAGGCCCCCGATGTATCAACAACTGAACAACCACTTCCTTATCCTTCCCATGGCTCAATTTCTTCAAACAGTAAGATGGTTATTATTGAGAATATGTTCAAGCAAATGATGTAAAAGAATGTTGATTCGGATGCTTAACTTGCCTCACACAACACATCAATCCGCCAACTTTGAAGTTCAAATGGGGAAAATCTCTCAAACTCTAAATTCTCGTCCTAAATGGGCACTACTAAGTGACACGATAGTAAACCCAAATGGTAGAAATGAAATGGGTTATGACATGGACGCTACTATAAGAAGTGGAAGAGGTTGGAATGTACTCACCTCAAGTCAAAGACAACTAGTGGAAGATGAGCAAGTGTTGCAAGAAGAAGAGGCCCCAAACAATATGGTAAAATCAAAGATGAAGTTTGGATTGATATTAATGATAGTGTGGAAGAGACTCAAGAAGAGGTGAACCCGTCTAGGGATCACATTATTGACATACCGGAGCCGGTAGTGCAAAAGGATAAGGCACCATTTCCTAAGTTCCCCGCCTCTATAACCTCAAGGACTTACTAATTAAAATGGTGAAAACCAATTCAAGAAGCTTATTCAAATGATTAAGAGTCTGTCAATCAATGTGCCATTAGTTGAAGCGTTGGAGAAAATGCTCGATTATGAGAAGTTTATGAATGATCTTGTGACAAAGAAGAGGTCAATGAATTATGAAACCATCAAAGTCACTCATCAAGAAAGTGCAATTGTGAATTCAATGGCTCATAAGTTGGAGGATCCCAGTGCTTTCATGATTCCCTGTACAATTGGAAGTGTCGAGTTTGCTAAAGCTCTTGAGATCTTGGGGCAAGTATCAATTTTATGCCCTATTCGGTTTTCAAGATGTTAGGAATTGCGCAACCAAGTCCCAACTCTATGAGATTGCAAATGATCGATCGTACTATGAAGAGACCTTGGGAGTGATTGAAGATGTCTTGGTTCGTGTTGATAAATTTATTCTTTTGGCAGATTTTGTCATTCTAGATTGTGCAGTTAATTATGAGGTTCTGATTATTCTTGGGAGACCTTTCCTTGCTATGGGGAAGGCTCTTTGTGATGTTGAAGCTGGAGAACTTACTTTATGGGCTGGTGATGAAAAAGTTGTTTTCGATGTTTGTATGTCCATAAGGCAACCAAATAGTAATGAGGTGTGCTCATTTGTGGACTTGGTGATCGATGTTATTGTTGATAAAACAAGTGCTATGATCAATGTGTATGATATGTTGGAGTTTGTATTGCTCAACTTTAATGATGACGAGATGGATGGCTTCATGAAATTTGTAAAGTCTTTACAAGGAATGGGATCGTACAACATTGCACCCTAAAAATTATCCTTGGATCTTGAAAATAGGATAACTCCTCCAACAAATCCTTCTACTGAAGAGACTCCTACCTTGGAGTCGAAGCCATTTCCTCCACGTCTTCGGTATGAATTTCTTAGTCCTTATTCTACTTTACCGATTATTCTTTCCTCTTATTTGACTAACATGTAGGTATATTCCACTTTTGCGGTGCTATAAAAGAGGAAGAAGGTTATTGGGTGGATCTTGGCGGACATTCGAGGGATAAGCCCTGCAGTTTGCATGCATAAGATCAACCTGGAAGACGGTACCGAACCATCTACTAAACATCAAATGAGACTCGATGATGCTATGCAAGAAGTTTTCAAAAAGGAGATTATCAAATGGTTGGATGTCGGCGTTTTCTACTCATGGAATTTTCCGGTTCAATCTGTCCCAAAGAAGGGGGCATGACATTGGTCACCAATGACAAGAATGAGTTGATTCCTACAAGAATGGTGACCGGTTGGAGAATGTGTATGGACTATTGCAAGCTCAACAAAGTCACAAGGAAAGATCACTTTCCACTTCCTTTCCCCGATAATATGCTCGATAGATTGGCCACCCGTGATTTCTATTGCTTTCTTGATGAGTATAACAACCAAATTCTTATTGTTGCAGAGATCAAGAGAAAACAACTTTTACATGTCCCTATGGTACTTTTTCTTTGAAGCGGATGCCATTTGGCTTGTGCAATGCACTGTTGACTTTTTAAAGGTGTATGATGGCTATTTTCACGGACATGATGGAGGACTACCTTGAAGTTTTCATGGATGACTTCTCTGTGGTTGAAGATTCTTTTGATGATTCTTGCAAATTTGGATAAAGTGTTGGCAAGATGTGAAGAAATAAATTTAGTGCACAATTGGGAGAGATGTCATTTCATGGTCGAGGAAGGCATTATCCTTGGCCATAAAATCTCAAAGAATGGAATTAAAGTTGACAAGCCAAAGTTTGAGGTGATTTCTAAACTTTCACCTCCAACTTTGGTGAAAGGTGTGTGGAGTTTCTTAGGTAGAGGTTTTACCAACGTTTCTTCAAAGATTTCTCTAAGATGGTGAACCCATTGTACAAGCTTCTTGAGAAGGATGCAAAGTTTAACTTCAATCATTATTGCATGAGGGCTTTTGAATTGTTAAAGTTCAAGTTGACAACTACTCACATCATCACCGCTTCAAATTGGAGTGTGCCTTTTGAACTCTTGTGCGATGCAAGTGGCGTAGCGGTTGGGGCTGTTTTGGGGCAACGCATCCACATGATTTTTCATCCAATCTAATATGCTAGTAAGACCATGAATAGTGACCAAGTCAACAATACCGTTATCGATAAAGAGCTCATTCCCATTGTGTTTGCAGTTAAAAAGTTTTGCTCGTACTTAATGGGTTCAAAAGTCATTGTCCACATGGATCGTGTGGTGCTTTGTTATATTATGAGCAAGAAGGACTCCAAATCTTGATTGATGAGATGGGTGCTTTTGTTGCAAGAGTTTGATATTGACATCCAAGATAAAAAAGGGAGTTAAAACCAAGTGGCTGAACACTTGTCTCATTTGAAGGAGGAGGGGAAGCCGAATGATGGCCTTGAAATCAATGATTCTTTCCTCGATGAGTAACTCTTGGTTATTTCAATGAAAAAGGTGCCACGGTTCATAGATCTAGCAATTTTTTTTTGCATGTGGAATCATTTCGGATGAGTTCAAACCAAAGGAAGAAGCTCAAATGGGATTGTCAAGATTATTATTGGTATGAACCATACTCCTTTCGGATTTCTATAGATGGGGTGATTAGAAAATATGTACCGAAAGAAGAACAAGGTAAAATTCTTGGGCTAGTCATTCTTTACCATATGGTGGAGCAAGAACGGAAGCCAAAGTGCTTAGTTGTTATTTATATTGGCACACTCTTTACAAAGATGCAAGTGATACAGTGAAAAGATGTGATGAATGTCAAAGGGTCGGTGGAATCTTAAAAAAAATGAAATGCCTTTCACTACCATTTTGGAGATTGCTATTTTTGATATGTGGGATATAGACTTCATGTGTCCTTTTGTAAGTTCTTGTGGAAACACCTACATCTTGGTCGCATTGGATTATGGTACGAATGGGTTGAGGTCATTGCTTTACCCAACAATGAGGCGAGAGGTATGGTGGCGTTCTTGAAAAAGAATATTTTCACAAGGTTTGGTACTCGGTGGGCTATTATAAGCGATAGGGGGTTACACTTTTGCAACAAACTTTTGACACTTTACTTGGCAAAGTATGGTGTTGCTCATAAATTCACGACTCCCTATCAGCCACAAGCTAGTAGTCAAGTGGAAGTCTCTAATCGGGAGAAAAAGAGTATATTGTCCAAAATGGTGAATGCTTATCGGGCAGATTGATCCAAATATTAGGCTTAAGGACATCTTAAAAAACACCTATCAGAATGTCACCATACCGTTTGGTGTTTGGGAAAGCTTCTCACCTTCCGGTGGAACTAGAGCACATGGTCGTGGACTCTAAAGAAGTTAAATCTTGATTGGAATGTAGCTGCTAACTTAAGGGTTGCACATTTGAATGATTTGGATGAGTTCCGATAATATGCTTATGCAAGTTTGTCCTTGTAGAAAGAAAATATGAAACATCTTCATGACAAGTACATTTGGAACAAAGAGTTCAAGGTAGGCGATCTTGTATTATTGCTTAAGGTTGAGGATGTTTCCTGAGAAGCTAAAGTATAAATAGAGTGGTCCTTTTGAAATCGTGGGTGTAATACCTTTTGGTGTATTAGACTTGAAGAACAAAAACAATAAAGTATTCTGAGTCAATGGTCATAGAGTCATGCACTAATTGGGAAAAGTTAGAGATAGCCACATCGTGACAATCATTCATTTCAACTGATGGTATTCTCCGTCATGTCGCGGCGTTAAATCAGGCGCTTCTTGAAAGGCAACCCATGTTTCTTTTCCGTTTTCGTTGGTAGTTGGGTGTTATTTTTTTTCTAACTTGATTTGAAATGTGCTACATGTTTAAGTGTGACTTACAAGAATTGTGGACAAAAATCTGGCTATGTGTTGAAAGAAGTGTGGACCGCAGTTGATTTGTGTAGACCGCACATTCTTGGGTGTTATAGCAAAAGAACACTACACTTGTACAATTAGCTCGCGGACCACACAAATAAGAGATTGAAAATACCAACTCGCTGAATTTAGCCTATCAGAGAACAGGTTGATGTGTGGCTGCATGAGAAATCTACGAGGAAATCTGCGGTTGCACATAAATTGTATAGACCGCAGATGGACAATTAAGAAGAGGCCCCCAGGTAACAAAGTGCAGACTATCCATGAAAATGTGCAGCCAATATGACACATATAAAAAAGGGACAAAATTAACCAAAGTACGTAACCTAAAATGAGATTTGATCAGAGTGTAGTGGAGTGGTTCACTTAGAGTGTAGTGGATGCCAAAGAGTACCTGGTCTATGAATTCTATGCCAATATGACACATATAAAAAAGGGACAAAATTAACCAAAGTACGTAACCTAAAATGAGATTTGATCAGCATACTCTCAACGCGCACTTGGGGTTTGATAATGTTGAGCCAAAGGAATACTTGGAGAAGAGTGCAATAGGGGACGAGGTCCGACCTTGTTTAGTGGATATTCTAGCATCACCAAGGCCACCACCACAATAGATTTTTATCGGGGTTCCCATCCACCAAAGCACAATGAGTTTTGAGACAAAGGTGTGTCAAACCTTTATCTGCAGCAGACTGGATCCGAGCCAGAATGAGACTCACCTTCCGATCCCTCGGGTAGTTTTGGTTGCTTCTATTATGGTCGAGTAGCCGATCAATGTAGGTTCCATGATATCGGCCAATATTTCAATGATTTCTTGGCAAGATGACTCACCCATATCCAAACACTATTATAGAATATCTCACCGATGTGAAAAGTAGAGACGAGGGATTATGAAACGAAGGTAAAGCCAAAGAAACCTTTCACTTGGTACTCACTGATGGATGTGAACAATCTGAAGAGGAAAGTTTAGCCTCCTACTACCACTGGTGTCACGACCCCAAATCCGGATGGCGCCCAGCACACTGCTAGGCCAGCCCGACCAATCAACAATAACCACGGAGCCACAAGCTCACTTTATCCAATTTAAGCATAACAGGTGTTAGATATATTAAAAATAGGGAACCAAGTCCCAACACGTGCCAACTCCCATAGACCGAAAGGGTCAAGAGTCATGAGCCTCTACAGAGTATACAAAGTGTAAATAGTGAATACAACTTTGCACAAGTGTGGGATAATCACAACAAAAATACAGGCAAACTGGAGAATCAGGTCCTGCGAACGCTGGCAGCTACCTCGACTGTCCAAAAGCACTCCCGAGCCGCAATAGAATCAGCTCCACTGTGATGTACCTGGATCTGCACACAAGGTGCAGGGAGTCGGGTGTGAGTACTTCCAACTCAGGCAGTAATAAAAGTAAATAATGCTGAAGGGAAGAAAACCACGATAGGCACTATCACATGCTACACAATACAGAACTATCTTTTTATTCCTTTCAAGCATATGTGAGTAGATTATTTAGAAGTCTTAATTTTAACTACTTTCTTTCATAATAATATACCAATACCTGGATACAATCTCAAGCAGTGCAAGTCCGCACTCAAATCAGCCCCTCGGGCTCAGCACTCCTTATCAATTTACACCAGGAGATCTGGTCAATAAGGCAACTAATGCATGTGTGCCGGTAATGTATGAGTGCTGAATGTTATGCCACGTAGTACACGTAAATCAATGTATGTATGCCATGCAATGCATATGACCGCTACGGTGTGTAGCCCGATCCAATTTGGGTACCCGTGCTCACTGTGGGGGTTCAGACTCCGGAGGGGCTCCTACAGCCCAAGCACAATATTAATATCACACCTGCTGCGGCGCGCAGCCCGATCCATATACCACTGCGGCGTGCAGTCCGATCCATGCATGTGTATGCATATGCTCACATAAAATGTCATGCCCTAACATATGGCCCTCGGCCCCAATCAGCCTAACAAATAATCAAGAAAGCCCTACGGGCAACAATATCATATTAGCTCACAGCTAAAAATGTTATTAAGACCTTGTTCAAGTTTTTTCATAACCTTATAAAAATGCTGAATAGCAAAAATACCATTTCAAAACTTAAATTTAGAATAAAATATGCACAGTGTTATCAAAACAGTGATACCAATCACTGAAGGACTCAAATAATTGGCACGAAGCCCAAACATGATAATTAGTCCAATTCATTTCAACAATTAGGTGTTATTATTTATTACGCGGGATGGACCAAGTCACAATCCCCAATGGTGCTCTACCCCACGCCCGTTATCCGGCGTGCAAGTCACCTCAACACAGCACTAAGATGTGCAAGTCCGGGGTTTACTAACCCTCAGGACATCATTTACAAGTATTACCCACCTCGAACCGACGAAAGCTCATGCCCGCGATGCCTTAGCTCCTCGAACCGGCATCCACGCACGTCAAAACTAGCACAAATCAACACAAATATATCAAAATAGGCTAATGGAACATAACCCAATCGAAAGAACTTGAAAAATATCAAAAATCACGAAATTGGCAAAACCCGAGCCCCGGGCCCACATCTCAAAAAATCTCGAAACTCATATTTCCAGAATTCTCGTCTCGCCACGATTCCGTACATATAAAATTTACCAAAATCGGAGTTCAATTGGCCTTTCAAAACCCAAATTTTCGTTTTCTATATCTAGGCCACAATCCTTCACAATTTCTACCCAAATTCATGAAGATTGATGTTAATTCTACCATAAAATGATGTTTTTGAGTCAAGGAACTTACCTCCGATGAATACCCGATGATTTCCCAGCGTTTTCCCGTGATTTCTTCTCTCTAGGGCTCAAAAATGGTGTTTTGGGTATATGAACCCGTCAGCCCTCTGTTCTGCAATTAAACTTACTGCCTGAACATTTAACTCTACGCAATCGCAGCACTGGGCTCGCGATCGCGATGCACAAATCCTGGGCTGCCAACTTTTCCTCTGCGCGATCGCGTGAACGTGGACGCGATCGCAGTGACCCACTTAGCGACCCTACGTGATCGTATCAATACACCCGCGATCGCGATGCACAACCTGTCGACCTTACGCGATCGCATCACTCTTCCCGCGATCGCGAAGAACAAATTTCCGGACTCACATCAATACACTACGCGATCGTAGACTCAACCTTGCGATCGCAGAGCTTCCCAGCTTTACCCTACGCGATCGCAGACCTAGCTTCGCGATCGCGAAGCACAAAAATCTTCTGCACTAATTGCAGCAGAAACAGCAATGCCTTTGGCACAAATTGGTCCGTTTGGACCCCCGAATTCATCCCGAGGCTCCCGGGACCCCAACGAAAACCACCAACATACTCCAAACACGATACGAACTTGTTCCAATCATAAAAATACCATCCTAAACATCAAAATCACCAATTACACACGGATTCAAGCCTAAGTTTCTTCAAAAATTTCCGAATTGCTCATTCAATCAAAAACCCGACCAAACGATGTCCGAATGACCTGAAATTTGCAGGCATATCCAAAATCACCTAACGGAGCTACCGCAACTATCGAAATTCCATTCCGACTCCCGGATCAAAATCTCACCTACCGTTCGGTTTTCGCCAAAATTCAACCTTAGCCAATTCAAGCCTAAAACTACACCGGACCTCCAAATTCAATTTCGATTGCTCTCCTAAGTCGTAAATGATCCCCCAAAACTAGTCGAATCATCAGAATCCGATTCCGAGCACTCTAACTGAATAGTCAACTCTAGGTTGACTTTCCATATTCAGACTTCGTTCAAACATGCTATTTGCTTCATTTTCAATTCAATTCACTCCTAACTCACATGATATGTTCTAACACTGATATAAAAGCATAAGATATGTGAATGCAACATGACGGGGTGGAAATTCCCGTAACGACGGGCCGGGTCGTTACATTCTCCCCAACTTAAACAAACGCTCGTCCTCGAGCGGACTCAGAGTTGTACTGGAAGCAACCCAATAGCCGAATGACCTTACCAAGCATATATCCGGGTGATCATACGTCACCCTATCTCATATAAGTCCGAAAACACCATATAGTCAAAATTTCACAGACCATCTGAACCATAAATCACATTGCACTTTCCGAAATCATATGCCAAATGCAAATCCCATGCCTATACTCAAGATACACTCGAATCCACTGCAATAGCCCATATTCACTACTCCGGGTGAGATCATATGTTGTATCGACAACCCAATCACTCGAGACGATAGTCTCTAATCACAACAACTGGCCACATTAACCAAATACTAGCTAAAAACCTCTTTCATTAGATAGAGTCTTATTCCAACACCTCCATATCCTGCCCCACGGCAGCTGAAGCACGCGATATACCGAACCCATCTCTCAGGTTAACCATTCATGAATCCATTTCAGTTTTAACTAATACCACAACAGATTTCGGACCCAAATCTCGGTGTTACCTTTCTAACAAGCTAAGATTTAATATGCTCGTACTCACTAATGGCTCCAACGCTCATTTCGATCATAACACACCGCACTGGTGATTTGACACCTCAACACCGACCTAAGCCACGACGAGCACAACATAGGCTCCAATAGAAACGTCCGAACACACTCGAATCGTGACAGCTCAAATCCTGACAACTGTCTCCAGCAAAGAGCTGCAATTCAATTCCTCTGTGCCATCATAACATAGAACTGAGATCGCATCTCGCATTATAGAAATAGAGTACCTGAATCCTCCTCGAGAGATCATAACATCACGTAGCCTTGCCGCGATTCGTGATTCTACCCCAACATTATTACTCATGAAGCACCTTAATTTACCAAGTTCAAAACGGTTAGCCACACACAAATCTAGGTCTTGAACCCACGCAATCAACCTCACCCACGGTGAAACAATTAACGTATGCTATCAAATCCTGAAAGGACACAACCGACGTGCCATTTGCCAAGCGATACTCAAAACGGACTTTTCCTCAGAAGCGGGGAAATATTGTATACCCAGTAGCATATAACTAACTATATTTTCACAATATACTATTACGGCGTGCAACCCGCTCCTATGACATACCCGTGGCAGCGTGCCACCCGATCCAGATACCATACATGTGGCGGCGTGCCACCCGATCCAAATAACCCGTGGCGGCATGCCACCCGATCCACGCATAAATCTCGCAAAAAGGAAATGCATATCGAGTCGAATTTTCTCATTACGGACAGCATATATATATATATATATATATATAGCCTCATGCTCGGCCACATGAAACGCATCTGACAACGTTTCTCAATACTGGAACTGAATCAATGGTGGATACCTCTACACTGACATCCGCCACTAAGGTCCAACTGACAAAGCAATGCCTACCAGCCGTCCGCTGGTCCTGGGAACAACTACTCTATTGGAGCATACTCTGATGCTCTCTGCTACGCAATTTGTGCCATTTTCCGACATAATCCATATCACATTAGTCTAGACGACCTGACTTATGTCAACCAGTCTGAAATAAGGTATCATAACCCAAATTCATCATATCAAGTTAAGAGAGAGCCACTAGGGCTTCCGATTTCCAATAACCGCTAAACGGTGCCGGTACACATGACATACCACCGCTGCATAGGCGGGTTACAAGAACTTCTAGTCTCCAACACACATATAACATATGAATCACCATGCTTGATTTCGTACTTCACCATACAAATACATAACGCACATCAAGCGTCCATTCATACCACGAAAGCCATTCAGAAATTTCACTATGTCATTCACGACTCAATTATTATAGTCGATCCAATAAGAGAATACCACCATACCACTGGATATTATCAGTTTACATTACCTTGTCCTTTTTGGATCATATTCCCTGCCAAGTTAATAGAATAGCAGTACCATTTTCTTAAATCATCAGAAAGATCGATTCTTAATTTACCTGCAGCTGTCCGCGCTGCTCAATAATTTTATTGACTTCCCATATATTATGATCTGATCTCAAAACCTAGAATATACCCTTATCAACTTTCCATAACACATCGGGTATACCATATCACACTAAGACAACATGGAAATTCATATCCCTTTCCTCCGCCTCAACATCGGCGTACTCTACTAGTCAAGGACTTTCGTGATCCCATATAGAAGAAAAACTCATTACACATTCCACGCTTCGCATACCGACAGGAATATACAGTCATTTTCAAACCACGGTAAAACACATCACAACTCTTTTCTCCCAATCACCTTGCATAAATTAAACTGCCAGGTCTGAGTCCTTATACCCATATCAAGTTACACAACTGCCAGCACTCAAGAGCTTTGCTGCAATGTCTACAAGACTCATTACTTCAACCACATACCAGGAATCAATCGCAATCCTTTTTTTTATACCATTCTGGTTTATTAACCAGTTGTTCCCTTTACCCAGTTTCCTTTCTGATTCATCTCTAATTTCATATCAGTATTTACTGTAGTACGACAATGCTTCAACCGTTTTTACCATACAAGACTCGTACACAAGACCACACGGTCTAAGACCCATAGGCCACTAAATACTCTCTCAATGTTTCCCAAAAGTACCACATTCTACAATACTTTATTTTGAAGAACTTCATGCGATTTTTGAATTAGTATTATTACTTTCCGATACGGATACATAGAATCCCATCATTCACATAACATAGAACAAGTCTCGATCCCTTCTAACGAAAACACCATCTTTAGCCACATACATAATCTTAAGGCATCCGTTACAAGCAAAATCTGGAACACCACAGGACTATTCTCGGGCGTCATTTACCCTTATTCAGTTGTAATTCAACTGTCTTATTGAACAGAACCACTCGTGCCTTATTAGAACTCTGACACTGCAAATCATGATTACATACGGATACAATTAGCTATCTTTCTTTTCTATACACCGAACATTCTTTACCAACATAAGTTCACAACATCCTAGTATTTCTTCATATCTACGAAGCACCATAACCTTTATCAAAATTTCCCAACATACCTAGAGACAGAGCCAACACAGCACACGACAGTGCAATCAGTTAATCAATAACAACCTCCCCAACTTAGCTCGGAGTCATACATCAAAGCACTTTTAGCCACTCATAGCCTTCTTACCCAAATGATGCAACAAAGTTCTAGTTAGATTAAACTCAAGTCATTTACAAGCCTTGACAAAGACTCGAATCATCAGAGACCTTAGCTCTTCTGCAATTCTTGCAGATATACACGTACCACCAATAAGCCCACTCTCTTTAGGTGACAGAAATCTTTCTAAGTTCCAAATTTTCCAAAAATTTTGGTAGAGTTTCCTTTGTAATTTGGCCTATCCACCTGCTAGAGAATCACCAAACCATTCTAACAATACATCCATAACTCAACAAGACATCGCAATGTATATCAACAACATTAATCTCAACACTATACAAGTTATATTATCAAATTTGATACATGCACATGCGCTGCACTTGCTCGAATCATAACATATGTCAAATACCTTTTCACCGCAATACTCATAGCACAACCCATTCAATTTTCTTGAGTCTAAACTCATACTACCACACATAGTGTACTTTACATTTCCGCTAAGAGGCAACGAACATATTTCTCACGTCCATAACTAGGGCTACATATCAAATCACAACAAGAACTGAATACCTTACAGCTCTCCCATTATCAAACTGCCATTTGCACAATAAAGATCAATACCGATCGTATGAACTTCATAATACCGACTCGCGAAATTATTACCTTGGTGCTCAAGCCATAGACAAAGATCTGGCCTCAAGTCCTCCCGACTGGCCCAACATGAATTCATAGAGATTACATCTCGCCCTCGACCAGGGAATCGCAAGCCATAAGTCAATTATATTACTGAGCGCTCGATGCATACACAGACGTGCGGAAGGAATTTCAAAATTATATCTCAAGCTGAATCAAGTGCGCACGATAAGAATTCCAAGAAATGTGAAGTGTTTCCTAAAGGTTCGCAGCCTCTCGAGGATAAGTACAGGCGTCCCCGTACCGATCCACAAGACTCTACCAACCGGCTCAAGACTCATGAGGCCTAGTAAACCTAGGCTCTGATACCAACTTGTCACGACCCCAAATCCGGTCGTGATGGCGCCCAACACACTGCTAGGCCAGCCCGACCAATCAACAATAACCACGGAGCCACAAGCTCACTTTATCCAATTTAAGCATAACAGTGTTAGATATATTAAAAACAGGGAACCAAGTCCCAACACGTGCCAACTCCCATAGACCGAAGGGTCAAGAGTCATGAGCCTCTACAGAGTATACAAAGTGTAAATAGTGAATATAACTGTGCACAAGTGTGGGATAATCAGAACAAAAATACAGGCAAACTGGAGAATCAGGTCCTGCGAACGCTGGCAGCTACCTCGACTGTACAAAAACACTCCCGAGCCGCAATAGAATCAGCTCCACTGTGATGTATCTGGATCTACATACAAGGTGCAGGGAGTCGGGTGTGAGTACTTCCAACTCAGCAGTAATAAAAGTAAATAATGCTGAAAGGAAGAAAACCACGATAGGCACTACCTCATGCTACACAATACAGGACTATCTTTTTATTCCTTTCAAGCATATGTGAGTAGATTATTTAGAAATCTTAATTTTAACTACTTTCTTTCATAATAATATACCAATACTTGGATACAATCTCAAGCAGTGCAAGTCCGCACTCAAATCAGCCCCTCGGGCTCAGCACTCCTTATCAATTTACACCAGGAGATCTGGTCAATAAGGCAACTAATGCATGTGTTCCAGTAATGTATGAGTGCTGAATATTATGCCACGTAGCACACGTAAACCAATGTATGTATGCCATGCAATGCATATGACCGCTACGGCGTGTAGCCCGATCCAATTTGGGTACCCGTGCTCATTGTGGGGGTTCAGACTCCGGAGGGGCTCCTACAGCCCAAGCACAATATTACTATAACACCTGCTGCGGCGCGCAGCCCGATACGTATACCACTGCGGCGTGCAGTCCGATCCATGCATGTTTATGCATATGCTCACATGAAATGTCATGCCCTAACATATGGCCCTCGGCCCCAATCAGTCTAACAAATAATCAAGAAAGCCCTACGGGCAACAATATCATATTAGCTCACAGATAAAAAATGTTATTAAGACCTTGTTCAAGTTTTTCATAACCTTATAAAAATGTTGAATAGCAAAAATACCATTTTAAAACTTAAATTTAGAATAAGATATGCACAGTGTTATCAAAACAGTGATACCAATCCCTGAAGGACTCAAATAATTGGCACGAAGCCCAAACATGATAATTAGTCCAATTCATTTCAACAATTAGGTGTTATTATTTATTACGCGGGACGGACCAAGTCACAATCCCTAATGGTGCTCTACCCCACACTCGTTATCCGGCGTGCAAGTCACCTCAACACAACACTAAGATATGCAAGTCCGAGGTTTACTAACCCTCAGGACATCATTTACAAGTATTACCCACCTCGAACCGATAAAAGCTCATGCCCGCGACGCCTTAGCTCCTCGAACCGGCATCCACGCACGTCAAAACTAGCACAAATCAGCACAAATATATCAAAATAGGCTAATGGCAAAACCCGAGCCCCGGGCCCACATCTTGAAAAATCTTGAAACTCATATTTCCAGAATCCTCGTCTCGTCACGAGTCCGTACATATAAAATTTACCAAAATCGGAGTTCGATTGGCCTTTCAAAACCCAAATTTTCGTTTTTATATCTAGGCCACAATCCTTCACAATTTCTACCCAAATTCATGAAGATTGATGTTAATTCTACCATAAAATGATGTTTTTGAGTCAAGGAACTTACCTCCGATGAATACCCGATGATTTCCCAGCGTTTTCCCGTGATTTCTTCTCTCTAGGGCTCAAAAATGGTGTTTTGGGTATATGAACCTGTAAGCCCTCTATTCTGCAATTAAACTTACTGCCTGAACATTTAACTCTACGCGATCGCAGCACTGGGCTCGCGATCGCGATGCACAAATCCTGGGCTGCCAACTTTTCCTCTACGTGATCGCGTGAACCTGGACGCGATCGCAGTGACCCACTTAGCGACCCTACGCGATCGCATCAATACACCCGCGATCGCAATGCACAACCAGTCGACTTTACGCGATCGCATCACTATTCCCGCGATC
The DNA here is from genome assembly GCA_032618575.1 of Nicotiana noctiflora. Lineage (NCBI taxonomy): Eukaryota > Viridiplantae > Streptophyta > Magnoliopsida > Solanales > Solanaceae > Nicotiana > Nicotiana noctiflora. The sequence goes on along the minus strand of JASVEL010007077.1, from coordinate 83,593 downwards.
GCGAAGAACAAATTTCCGGCCACACATCAATACACTACGTGATCGCAGACTCAACCTTGCGATCGCAGAGCTTCCCAGCTTTACCCTACGCGATCGCATACATAGCTTCGTGATCGCGAAGCACAAAAATCCTCTGCATTTATTGCAGCAGAAACAGCAGTGCCTTTGGCACAAATTGGTCCGTTTGGACCCCCGAATTCATCCCGAGGCTCTCGGGACCCCAATGAAAACCACCAACATACTCCAAAACACGATACGAACTTGTTCCAATCATAAAAACACCATCCTAAACATCAAAATCACCAATTACACAAGGATTCAAGCCTAAGTTTCTTCAAAATTTCTGAATTGCTCATTCAATCAAAAACCCGACCAAACGACGTCCGAATGACCTGAAAATTTGCAGGCATATCCAAAATCACCTAACGGAGCTACTGCAACTGTCAGAATTCCATTCCGACTCCCGGATCAAAATGTCACATACCGTTCGGTTTTCGCCAAAATTCAACCTTAGCCAATTCAAGCCTAAAACTACACCGGACCTCCAAATTCAATTCCGATTGCTCTCCTAAGTCATAAATGATCCCCCGAAACTAGTCAAATCATTAGAATCTGATTCCGAGCACTCTAACTTGATAGTCAACTCTAGGTTGACTTTCCATATTCAGACTTCCTTCAAACATGCTATTTGCTTCATTTTCAATTCAATTCACTCCTAACTCACATGATATGTTCTAACACTGATATAAAAGCATAAGATATGTGAATGCAACATGACGGGGTGGTAATTCCCGTAACGACGGGCCGGGTCGTTACAAACACGGAGCTATCAGCCAAATGTGATAACTTCTAAGGTAGTTGACGTTCCATCCACTTCGACCGAGACTTCCTTCAGTGCTCCATCCATGCCTCCACCATCATCTACAACCCCTACTATAGCTCCTTCCACAGTTTCCACCTCTACTCTCAGGCCACTATTAATGCCCAATACCCAATTATTTGCGGTGCGACTCTCCCAGACATTGGCGTGTCTCAATAACTGGATGTAGACAACCACTATAATGTTGTCTAACTTATCTAATATTTTTGCATCATGATCTTCACTTCAGGAACCTCAATTTCCCCCAACTATTAAATAGACATTGAAGAAGCTCCTGGAGAACCAAAAGACTATTATGGCTACCTTGGTACAACATGGGTCAATAATCGAAGAGCTGGGAAAGTAAGTAAAAAAAATGAGGAAGTCCTAGGCCAGCAAGAAGTCAGTAGATAAGCTCCAAAGAGAGGTAAAAAGAATTGCTACAACCGAAGATCTTCCATTTGACATGTTACTTGACCCGCACATGTTTGCCCCAGATCCTACAGCCCCATCCGCACCAATAGCACTAGCTAGCCAGTTTGAAAAGCCAGACCTTATTGTCAACACTACTGAGGCAGTGCACTAGATGTTCACCAACCCAACCACACCTAGAGTCGAGGATGATAAGATCTAGTTGGCTGAGTCGGAGGGCGATGGCATTGCCGGGGAACAGTGATGTCCAAGGAGCCATACAGAGTTTTCTTCACTCTTTTTCCTCTTTTACACTTATTTTGTTAAGCATAGGGTACAATGCTTATCTTTATTTGGGGGTGGAGTTTATTTGTTACTTTTGGTACATTCTGAGACAATTGGCCAGTAATAACTTGATAATATTCTTTTTTTTCTTATTATGTATACATTTATCTCTTTCTCTCATTATGTATATTTATTATATCTTCAGTAGTTTCTGCTTATTAGCTTCTTTATTTTTATTCCTTATTACTTGTTTGATTTAGTAGATTCTTTTTATGCTTAAGTAGATAATACGACTCTTTCCAAAGCTAGTTGTCGTGTGAACCGGGTGACTCATCCCAAGATAGATGGCGTGCAACCTTCTTAAGGGAATGAATCAGTTTTGTGTTTAGGTAATAATAATAGTAGTAATGAATAAAAAGACCTAATTAAGTCATGATCGAAGAGTCAACCATGCTTCATTTGGCAACAACACACTGAACTATGTGCTTATAGTTAGAGACAAGTTTTTAAAAGAAAATAGCTCTAGTTAGTGACTTTGTGACTCTTGTTTTGACTTTGGTAATTATCGAGTGGTTTAATTTGACCATAGTGATCTTTAACTTTTAATGTGACCGTTGTGGGCCCTCGACTCTATCCTCTTTTACAATCTAGTTGCATGAGGGGTGAGATAAATTGTTGTTAGTGCAAGTGTCCATTCTACGGGTCTTGAACATGCCCCGAATGTGTTTCTAGGTGAAATCCTAAGTTTTTGCTTGGTGTAAGAAGTTATTGTAGGCTCTCGTTGGCCCGTTTGAATTTTCTATTGCTAACCAATGTCATTATCCCTAGTCAATCCCTTTGAGCCTCTAAAATTTCTTATTTGATAACTATGTTACAAGCCTTTGCTCGTTTTGTCGTGACCCTCTCTTGGCACCCAAGCATTCCTGAACACTCTTGTAAAATAAATGGCTTAAAGCATAAATTTGGGGGAGAAATGAGGAATTTAAAAAAGATTATCAAGGTACAAAAAATAAAAAAGCAATGATCTCTATGGGAAGAGAAGGAAAGAAAAGAAAAGAACACAAGAAAAATGCAAAAAAGTGAATAAGTGAATAAGTGGAAGGGTTGAATGGATCCAAAAAAAAAAGGTAATGATCCCAAGCATTGAGAAATCAAAAAATGGATAAAAAAGAATTAAATAAACACGAAAGAGTGATGTTAAGTCTCTCTAGTCCCCTAATGCAAAGAAAATGCATTTAAGAATTGGCAAGTGCGAGCCAAGAAATGAAAAATGGAGTGCTTAAGGAAAGGTGTAACCACTTACTTATACGGTATCCTACCCTAACCCAAAAGCTTTCATTACATCCCGAAAGAAGTCCTACCTTATTTAAAATCGAGTGAGCTTACATTAGTTGCGATCTACATGAGGGGTAAACCTATGATACTTGAAGTCACACTTATGACATTCTTTTGTGAGAGATAAGTGAACCTTTAATGAATCTTTGAATTGAGTGTTAACTTCTTAAGTGAGCTTAGCAAATGGAAAGTAGAGGAGGAAGAGTTTGGAGACTACCATGGCCTACGTGATAAAGCAAGAGTCCATGATGAGTAAAGTCAATTCTTGAAGCTCAAGTGTCACATTAGAACTATATCTACATGAATGATTAACTTGTCTCCTTGTTGATAATGCATGAATAGTGTGGGTAATTATTGGTCCCAACTGATGTATGAATGGCTCACCTTTGACTCTCTTAAATGATCGTTAACTCTTGAAGGTGGGGACTAATTTATTTGTTTGAGGACAAAAAAATACTTAAGTTTGGGGGATTGATAAGTAGGGGTTTTGTCTGCTTATTAATACCTTTTAGCTTTTGTTTTAGTCCGAAAATATTAAATTGTATTTCTGAAACTAATAAAATTGTGAAACCACAGAAATGCTGGAAGTTTTGTCTCCCATGATGAAATTCGACTCAAAAAAGAGTATTACAAGGCACAACGGAATAAAGAGCGCAGAAACAAAGATGTGCGGTCCGCGTAAGGAATTCTACAGCGACTGAAGAAATTGCGGACCATGGAATTCCGTCTTTGTACCAAAATCTAAGCATGAAGTACAAGTAAGGCCATCGGTGCACATAGAGAAGATATGCACAAACATCGTAGGAAACTCATAATTTAGCATATAAAGAAAATATGCACCTAGCCATAATAAACCAACAAAAGATATATATAGATAAGATATGCATAAATAATCAAGCCCAGTTACACATATTGACATATAGAGAAGATATGTAATGTAAATCAACTCTTCAATCAAAGCTGCATACAAAGAAGATATGCATGAAATATCAAATCGCCCGTCAATAATTTTATATAGAGAAGATATGCATGAAATATCAAATAAGCCGTCAAGGGTTTCATATAGAGAAGGTATGCATGAATAAACAAGTCAAATTATACGGTATTAACATATGGAGAAGACATATAATGTGACTTATTTCATCAAGTAGAGCAGCATAAAGAGAAGATATGCATAAAAGGCATGTATACACTTTGGAGCTAGCATATATAGAAGATATGTAGTACAAATGTATACATCTAACAAGCTTGCATATATAGAAAATATGCAAAGTCCAATCACTGATCAACTTACATAAGATTCTCGCGTACATCATTAAGAGAGAAACATAAAATGATGACCTTAGGGGGATAAATCCCTATCTACATGTTGCATTGACAACTCACGCGTCAAACTCATAACAATCGCACGGGCAATTCACGTGCTATAATAACTCAACTCGCACAGACTACTCATATGTTTTCTATATGATCTATCATACATAAAGCATATGCAGGAATACATGCATACAAACAATGGTTATTAAATCATATACTCATGGATTAATAAAATAGGATATTAAGGTGTATGCATGTGTGAAGTGTGCAACTACAACTTATATTAAGCAGGTACGCCATACAATAATGGGTATTGTATTTAGACAGTAAATCAAGACTTGCGCCTGACCTTTAACACTCTTTGAGAAGTTCATGTAGTCACACAAACATATACAACACGATAGCAAGAAGCACAATATCCAAAACAAGGCATGATACAACCTAAAGACTACTCCAATCATAAGTTATGCATAGGACCAGCACATCCACTCGTCTTATCTCATATATTTCAACTATATAAATAAGGTCATATCCTAATTGTTATTCTCACACAACAAGATAAGGTAAGATACTTACCTCAAAATAATCCAAATCAACCTTCCAAAATGCCTTTTCTTTATAATCCACCTTCAACAGACCCGAATCTAGCCAAATACAACTCAATAACATCAAACAAAGCTATAAGAATCAATTTAAAATAATAAAGCTTCAGTCTTTAATTAATTTCAAGGAAATCAACAAAAGTCAACCACAGGGCCACATGGTAAAAACTCGAGTCTAGGAGTAGATCATGTTTATCCATAACCGCACGAGTCCAAATATGTGTTTGATGTTCAATTCTTAGTCCAAGTCATAGCTCCAAATCTTATTTTTTATTCTCTTAAGTTGTAGAAAAAAAAAACCCCAAATTATATCCCAAAGTTTTATATTTTAGGTGTTAGTAACCCATGTAGATTCTGAAAATAATACTATAAATGAGTAGACATCACTTAACCCAAGGTCCTATATGAAAATATCCAATCAAAATTGCTCTCTTCACATATAAGGTTTAAAATATGAGAGAATGAGCTAAAATCTCAAAATTTTCAACTATTAACCCATATGTAGATGTCGCATTTGCGACATAGGACTTGCAAATGCGACTCTCGCATTCACAAATGCGAGATTCCCTCCAACATCCATCAATCGTAAATGCGAAAAAAATCCTCGCAAGTGTGGTGTACTTTTAGCCATTACTAGGTAGCAAATGCGACGAATCCTTCGCAATTGAAATGGTCGCATTTGCGACACATCCATCACAAATGTGATGCACCAGAACCGGCAACAACTCAATAATGTACAACATGCTCCGAGTGGTCCAAAACTCACCCAAGCTCTCAGGGACCTCATCGAATCATTCGAAAAATTCCTTGTACTTTATACAAATTTATCCAAAGTCATTGAAGCACCACAAATGTCATCAAAACTAAGAATTGAAGATCAAAGCATTCTCCTAATTTTCAAATATTCTAGCTTCGCCGAACACGTCTGAATCCAACTTAGATATTCCGGAACGCAATCAAACTTTGCACACAAATTTCAATCAACTAAATGAGCATCTAAGGTCTTAAAACCACAATAAGAGTTTGATAACACCAAAGTCAACTCCTGGAACCTACGAACTCTCCAATTTCTCAAATTGCCAACCTTCAACAAATAGAGCCAAAACCTTCTAGGAATCTCCAAATCAAATTCTGAATATACACCTAGATCCAAAATCGTCATAGGAACCTACTAAAACCATCAAATCTTGGTTCTGATGTCGTTTACGTAAAATTCAAACCTTGGTCGATTCTTCCAACTTAAAGCTTTCAAGTTGAGAATCACTCTACCATATCAATCCCGAACCTCGCGAACACAAAATCAACCACACACGTAAGTCATAGTGCATCATATGAAGCTACTTAAAGTCTCAAACTGTCTAATGGAATGCTAAAGCTCAAAACGATCGGTCAAATTGTTACGCTTTTATTAAGTAGAAGTTAAGGTATACTCCTACTATTTTAATTTATATAAACATATTTGACTGAGCACGAAGTTTAAGAAAAAGAGAAAACATTTGAACTTTTAGTAAAATGAGGCACATATATTTATGCGCTTATAAATTATTGTATAAAGATAAATTATTTTCAAATAAAAATTATTATTCCTTTGGCATGGACGAAAAAGAAAACAGGCTCGGATAAATTGAAACTGAAGGAGTATAAATTTTCTATTTTTTTCCAATAAATTATACTTGTAAACGAATAATGTTCTTTTACCTTCAGTGTAACATGCCACTTATCTTTCCTTATCTTATCTTATTTATGTAATAAATTACGCTCATTCTCATTTTATTTGTCATTGCCATAATAATACGAAGGATTCAAGTTATACAAGCTAATAATAATAAAAAGAATTTTGGACTATGAGTAAATTTTAACCTGTAATAACAAATTAGTTAGATATTATTTTTATCAGCTTGGTTACATATTTATCAAGAATATTACTCCTTCTTTCAAGTTTACTTGCCCATTATTGAATAGGCACACCACTTAAAAAATAATCAATAATACTGTGTGATAATTTTACTGTATCACCCCTAATTATTATTATTAAAAATATAACCTTGATTATTATAAATCAAAAATATTGAGAAATAATAAGAGTAAAATAGATATAAGATTGTGAGTTATCCATTGATTTTTAAACTGAATAAATAAAAATAGACATTTATTTTTAGTATAACGAACAAGTAAATTTACATGGAAAAAATATTTATAATATATACATAACCTATATCAATATGAATATTCTTTTATGCCATCAAAGTATATGACTTAAACTCTAAGATAAACCAAAAAAGTGTTATAAATATATTATATAATGGATGTTCATACTCCATTGTAAATAAGCTTCCTGAAGAAGTTTATCCATATGGGACTCCGCCATAAATATGTTTATCTATTTAGTACTCTATTGGTAATAAGCCTCCTGAAGAAGCTTATCACTTCGGTACCCGGTTATGGATAAATATTACTGTCGGTAGAAGATTATCCATACCGGATATAATAAGTTTATCCTTTCAGTATCCGGTTATGAATTTACCCCCGTAGAAGATTATCCATACTGAGTATAATAAACTTATCATTTCGATACTTCATTATGGATAAAAGATTATTCATATTGGGTATAATGAGGTTATCATTTCAGTACTCCATTATGGATAAATATTACTCTTAGTATAAGATTATCCATATCGGATATAATAGTAGCTTACACACCAACTTGTAGTAGCTTACACAGTAGCTTGTAGTAGCAGCTTATAGTAGCTTACACAGCAGCTTGCAGTAGCAGCTTAAACAACAGCTTCCTTTCTTTTATAATTAGAAGAGTTTTCAGTTTATTATTTACATAAGTTTGAATTCAAATAATATACCAATTTCTCTCTATACCTGTCTTTACTTTACAGTCTTTATTTTATAACACGTTATCAGCACGAGATATTGTCATCTCGAGCAAATACTTTAGAAGTATCTGAGGTACGAATTCTTTTTCTATATAATGTCAAAATTTTCTAAACTTGAATTTGTAGCCCTAGATATATCAGAAAAAACCTACATGTCTTGGGTGCTTAATGCTGAAATTCATCTTGATGCGCTGGGTCTAGCATACACCATTAAGGATAAAAATAAGGCATCAAACCAAGATCGTGCCAAAGCAATGATATTCCTACGCCATCACCTTGATGAGGGCCTAAAAATGGAATACCTTACTGTTAAAGATCTATTCATACTGTTGAATAACTTGAAAGATAGATATGACCACCTGAAGATGATTGTTCTTCTACAGGCACGTTATGATTGGACTCACTTAAGGCTACAAATTTTAAATCTATCAGTGAGTATAATTCTGCTATGTTCAGAATTATTTCCAAATTAAAATTATGTGGTGATAATATGACTGATCATGATATGTTGGAGAAAACTTTTACCATTTTTCATGCCTCGAATATGCTCATGCAACAGCAATATTGAGAACTGGGATTTAAAAAGTATTATGATCTTATCTCATATCTTCTTATAGCCGAATAACATAATGAGCTATTAATGAAAAACCATGAAAGTTGACCTACTAGTTCTTATCCATTCATTGAAGTGAAAGAGACGAACTTCTACCAAGCTAGACGTGGAAGAGGTCATGGCCCCAATCGTGGTCATGACCATGGTTGGGGAAGAAACTCTAATCATGGTAATAATAATGCACCAAAGAACCCTCTTCGCCACCAACAGTAGAAAAGGAAGGAACAAAAGTATGAAGCGGTGCAAACACCAAATGCAGAAAGTGCATGCTATAAATATAGAGAAAAATGGCATTGGTCACGTACCTGTCGTACGCCAAAGCACCTGGTTGAGATTTATCAAGTCTCCCCGAAAAAGACAGAGAAAAATGTTGAAGAAAATTTTATTTCCGAAGATAATTTAGACTTCATGCATTTTGATGTAGCTGATGAGTTTGCACTCCCAGAAGGTGAAACAAGTCATGTGATCGGTGGTGAATATATAGAAATTTAAATATTTTAATTTTGTTTGTAATAGGTAGTATGGTTATGTAATTGTACATAAATAAAAGTTATGATTTGATAATGATGTTTACTATAATATATCTTATATATGCCATTTTGAAGAATATGGATAATATTATTAGATAAACATAAACTCTAACAGCGTTTGCAATAAATATACAACTACTAGAAGTGGTTATATTTCGTATATCTCATAGTAATTATAATTTGTTAACCACCAGAAGTGGTATATGCATATGATCATCACAAGTGATAATTTAGGCTTTCTATGGTTACAATTGAAGATAAACTACATAAATATTATCTATATTAAATGCACGCCTCGATTTGCTCCTGAAGTAGTTTTAAAAGATGTTGAGCCATCACAATTTGTTATGATTAATGCGCATTCAAATAATTATGTTCGATTTTCCTGAAGGATGAGAACTTTTGATAATAATAATCCATTCCCTGAAGTGAATGTGACAATATTAATAAATCTGGTAAATATGAACGCGCTTTTGATGTAAATATATTTACCTCCAGAAGAGGTAATATAATTGAGAAAATATATACTCAATTTTGTATTTTAAATTTGCTCCTGAAAAAGTAATACAATTGAAATTGCCTCCTGAAGTAGAAAAATATTATGAAGAAGAGTTTTCTTGTGGTTAAACAATTGTTTATTTGATAGTGATTTTCTTTTATGATATCAGAAGTGACAGAGCAATATTTATCAACAACTCCTGAAGAGCTAATTGTTTGCCTAGAAGACACATGACATCAGCAGTGTCCGATAAATATTAGATTGTGGATAATAATTGAAGGCTCTCGAAGAGCTTATTTACAAATATGTCATTCATATTATATGATTATGATCAAAATATAAATTGTAGTAAACCCGAAGTTTACTAAAATAAATTGTTATCATATTGAGACTATAAATGGTTGGAAAATTGAAAATTTTCATGTTTCCACAATCATAGGGTGTAAAATAATATGTATATGAGAAGTTACCCGCCTTATTCTTCGATTTGTACTACACATGTATCACAGTAAACCAGAAGTTTATTAATACAAAAGTAGCCACAGTAAATCAGAAGTTTACTCATGCAAAATTTTATACTCATAGTAAACTAGAAGTTTACTAAGAGATAGCACATGCCATGATAAACTTGAAGTTTTTATTTGCCATTTTTAAATGAGCTATTTGAGAATTTAGATAAGCATATACTGAAGAACTAGAAGATTCTTCGATAATTCTCATGTGTTGCTTGTTATCATAATAAATTAATTATACCAGCTAAAGTTGGGACTAAGACCTCTGATTCTAAAATATATAAAAAGTGAATATGGCCCATTCACCTAAATATGTAAACTACTTATAGATGCATATATAAGATTGTTACATGTATGTTTATTGTCAACCTATAGTTTGGTATTTTGAAATTTCTTTTCTCGCTTAAGAGCATAATTTTCAGATTATGAAATCAAGACAGCTCATCTTGATAATGTTGGTTTATATTTTACTATATTTTGATGTGTGGTATATGATTAATTTCTCTACCACAATGCACAAAGATATATTTCCCAAAGAAGATTGGGGATATATGTTAGTTTTTCTAATATTCGGGGAATGGAATAAACAGCTAAAAAATATGCTATATGAATCGAATTATCATTAATATGATCCTCACTTAGAAGATAATTTAAGTCAAATGTGAGAAGAATTTGTTGATCCAAAATCAAATATCATATTTCAGCTGCAAATGCTCCTATTAAAATTTAAAGCCCCTGAAGGATAGAGTTTACTAGACACATGAAGCGTGGTAGACCAATCGGTTCTAAAGATAACAATCATTGAAAAATGATAAGGAGCTAATGATCATAATGAGGAGTAAATGAGCTCTAGAAGAGCCCACGGCATAACATTTCATGAAACTCCAGAAGACGTTTGGGTACCTGAAAATTAAGAAAGTGATGAGATCTCAACAAATTATGCCGCTTAGGAACCGATACAAAATGTCTATCGACGATATATTTGATATAATATAGTGCACAATACTGTAAAATATTGTGACGATCGGACCGGTAGTCCAGACACCTGAAGATGTCATGCTATTTAAATGCGAGTCATAATCTATATGACTCATTTGATTAAATCTCTATAAAGATCCACGAAGGATTTAAAATGCCTGAAGCATATAAGTTCAAAATCTCGAGAAATGTACTCGATCAGATTATAAAGATCTTGTACGGTTTAAATCAATCTAGGCGCAAGTAATATAATCACCTCAGTGAATATTTGCTGAAAGAGAGTTACATAAATAATATTATTTGTCCATGTATTTTTATAAAGAAAATATCATCACAATTTGTTACACTTGCTGTTTACGTTGATGCCATAAATCTTGTTGGAACTCCAGAAGAGCTCCAAAAGCAATTAAATATCTTAAGAAAGAATTTGAGATGAAAGATCTTGGAAAAATAAAATTTATCTTGGTCTGCAAATTAAATATTTAGCAGACGAGATCTTTATCCATCAATTTGCCTATACATAAAGGGTCTTTGAACGCTTTTACATGGACAAGCGCACCCATTAAGTACATCAATGGGTGTTCGATCACTTGAAGTGAATAAGGATCCGTTCCGACCTCCAGAAGAGGATGATGAACTCCTTGGTCCTGAAATACTCGATCTCAGTGCAATTGCTATGCACTTATGTATCTTGCTAATGCTAACAAAAGTGGTGCAGATCGTATTGGTTATGCAGATACAATATTAGAATGCAGAGACTCAAATATTTGAAATAAGGTTTTCATCAGGGGGAGTAAATACGCGATGCACTCTTTTTTCCTTACTAAGGTTTTTCCCCACAGGGTTTTCCTTATAAGGTTTTTAATGAGACACCTAGCAATGAGTATTACTAAATACGTACACTCTTTTTCCTTCACAAGAATTTTTTCCCACAGGGTTTTTCTAGTAAGGTTTTAATGAGGCATACTATCTTTTAATGAACATCCAAGGGGGAGTGTTATAAATATATTATATTATGAATATTCATACTCCGTTATAAATAAGCTTCCTGAAGAAGCTTATCCATATGGACTCCGTCATAAATATGTTTATTTATTTAGTACTCTATTGGTAATAAGCCTCCTCAATAAGCTTATCACATTAGTACCCGATTATGGATAAATATTATTTTCGGTAGAAGATTATCCATATCGGGTATAATAAGTTTATCCTTTCAATATTCGGTTATGGATAAAAATTATGCCCGTAGAAGATTATTCATACCGGGTATAATAAGCTTATCCTTTCAATACTCCGTTATGAATAAATATTAATTCCGGTAGAAGATTATCCATATCGGGTATAATAAGTTTATCCTTTTAGTATCCGGTTATGGATAAACATTACCCTTGGTAGAAAATTATCCATATCGGATATAATAGCAGCTTACACACCAGCTTATAGTAGCTTACACAGCAGCTTAGAGTAATAACTTACACAGCAGCTTATAGTAGCTTACACAGCAGCTTGCTTAGTATAAGATTATCCATATTGGATATAATAGCAGCTTACACACCAGATTATAATAGCTTACATAGCAGCTTTCTTTCTTCTATAAATAGATAAATTTTCATTTTATTTCATATGTTTGAATTCGAATAATATATACTTTATTCTCTATATGTGTCTTTACTTTATAATCTTTATTTTATAACAAAAACCACCTAGTTAACATTAGTTATGAAAAAAGACAAAATCATTTATTGAAAGAAAAGAAAAACAAAATAGAAGAACACAACAACATAAATAGTAGTCTTCCTCCTGTAAATCTCAAGTAAACAACAGTGACAGTTAGTAGTCTTCAGACATGGCCGTTGCCCCAAATTTCCACTTCTTCTACTAACACTAGTCCCATTTTCTTCTGAAATTTATAGCTAATTTCTTTCCCTATTTTGTCCCAAAAAATCCTCTATGTAAACAATAAAGAATTGTGAAATAGTTAGAAAAATAGAGTGATGGAGGAAGTGGGTTTTGTAAGAGCAGATCGTATAGATCTGAAGAGCATAGATGAACAGCTACAAAGGCATTTAAGCAGAGCATGGACTATGGAGAAACAGGAAATAGGGATGGAAAGTAGAGAAATCCCAATTAAACATGCTTGGGAAATTGACCCTTCTAAGCTTATCATCAAAACTGTCATTGCTCGTGGCACTTTTGGTACCGTTCATCGTGGCATCTATGATGGCCTTGATGTTGCTGGTAATTTCCTCCTTTTTTTTTTCTTTTAATTTTAGTATGGATCCTAAAACTTGCTTTGTATTGAGGTTTCTTGGGAAAAGAGCCAAAAATACTCCTCTGAACAAAGCAGAATTCTGTAGTAAGCTCTCGTTATGCGCGAGGTCCGAGTGAGGACCGGACTAAAGGATCTATCGTATCAAAATTACTCCTCTATTACAGAAAAATATACCATCCACTATTAGTACCTAGCAAATTTGTCTAGTATTTGTCGTTTTATAGCCGGATTCTAACTTGCTTGGGATCGAGATGCAGTAGTAATTGTTGTGCTCCCTCCATTACAATTTATGTAAACATACCGCAATGCTAATATAACTGCTAGCTTTGTGTATGTTGTCATGGGCCATGGCCCTTGATTTTGTTGTGGATAAGGTGTTACCAAATGAATAAGCTATCTGCAATGCTCAATCTTGGAAATGATTGCATCTTTCATTGTGTGCTTCCTTGTTTTACTTTTGTTCGGTTTATTAAACTTAAAGACTTGATTTTAGAGGTCTGACTCTTGGAAATGATGCAATAGAATTTTTTTATTTTTTTTGACAATGATACGAGAAGATTGTTCCTCGATTGTTATGAATGAATGACATATTGATTTTGAATATTTTTATTTTCATTAAGTTATTGATCATTAATTCATTATCACCTGCAACTTAGACTAGTGGCAAAAGAAGAAGAGTTGAACCAAATCGGAAATGAATATTAGCCTATTCTAGACAACTTTGAAGGTGGCTTATTGTCAACCACAATCCATTTGAAGTTATAATTCAAAGTGCAGAACTCAGGAGAAGCATCACTGTTTCATGCTTAGCTAATCAAAAGTTTTTTTGTCGTCTCAACCACAGTAAAACTTCTTGATTGGGGAGAAGAAGGCCAGAGGTCTCAGGCTGAGGTTTCTTCGGTCAGAGCAGCTTTTACACAAGAAGTTTCTGTATGGCACAAGCTTGATCATCCTAATGTCACAAAAGTAAGATATTTTAATTTCACAGTTACAATGTCAGCTATTCATTTTGCCATTACAATTATTATTACATTGAAAAATCAGCTTTTGTCATCCTGCATATGCCATGAAATAGTAAACATATGCAAGTTTTTGTAAAATGATGGCATGATATGCTGAAATTGCTTTACATTCTACCTATAACCAAAATAATAAAATCAAATAAAGCTTTGGGTTCCAAATTTGTCAAAATTACTCTTCATTTTCTTCTCTACATATCTTGTTGAAATATGAAAGGAGGTCGATTGTTGCTTAACTTGGTCACAACATTATAGTGTTTGCGGTATAAATTTATGTTCATAGCACATCAAAAGGCATGTGACCAAGATGAAAGAATGAAATATTTCCGGACACATTGACAAGCTGCTGACCCATGAATATTTAAGGTTTTCTCGTTAAAATTTGCATAAGTTCCATTTTATCAACAGTTTTCACTTTTCACTTCTAGAGTCTTGTTTCCAAATTTTGAGAAAGAGCTGAAGTCTCTACTTAATGCAACTTGTTGAACTTTAACGTACCCCCGGGTCCCCTGAAAGACCTTCAGTTTGTCCAACTGCGCTGTCAGTGCCTTTTTTTTCCCTTTCTGAATAGTTGTGTCAGGCTCTACTCTCAGTTGTTTAGTTCTGATATAGATGTGCAGAAGTGAAATGCAATTATAATTTGATGCCTTGAAAGTCTTTTTATGGAGCATAAAGTGTTTGAGTTGCAAGAATATAAGACATTTTCAATGGCCAAACGTTTACGCAGTTTATAGGAGCTGCAATGGGCACACCAGATCTTAACATACAGACTGAGAATGGTGTCATCGGCATTCCACGTAACCTTTGTTGTGTGGTGGTTGAATACCTTCCTGGGGGTACTCTCAAGTCTTTTCTCATCAAGAGCCATAGGAGGAAGTTGGCCTTCAAAGTTGTGGTCCAACTGGCGCTGGATCTAGCACGCGGGTGAAATTTCATAATCTTACTCTTTTATTTATATAATAGTATTTGTTAACAGCATGTGTTTGACACAAAACATGTTAAAAATGTATTCTCAGGTTAAACTATCTTCATTCTGAGAAGATAGTCCATAGGGATGTCAAAACAGAGAACATGCTTCTTGATAGAAATCGTACACTTAAGATTGCTGATTTTGGTGTTGCTCGTGTTGAAGCTTCAAATCCTAATGATATGACCGGGGAGACTGGAACCCTAGGTTACATGGCACCTGAGGTATGTGCTTGACTTATGAGACCCACCCAAGTGCATCATATGTAAATATATGTTACTTATTTCTGTCATGGTCTACAAGACAGGTTCTTAATGGCAACCCGTATAACCGGAAGTGTGATGTATATAGCTTTGGCATTTGCCTCTGGGAGATATATTGCTGTGACATGCCATATCCAGATCTGAGCTTCTCAGAAGTGACGACAGCTGTTGTCCGACAGGTAGAAATATATACTTGAATACACATTTTTGTTCGTTGAAGAGCAAAAAAAAAATGTTTAAAAGTCACAACATTGCTTTGGATTTGCAGAACTTGAGACCGGAGATACCTCGTTGTTGCCCAAGTTCTTTGGCAAATGTGATGAAGTGGTGTTGGGATGCTAGCGCTGACAAGCGGCCAGAAATGGATGAAGTGGTGTCCATGTTGGAATCAATTGACACATCAAAGGGAGGTGGGATGATCCCTGTTGATCAACGCCAGAGCTGCTTCTGCTTTGGGAGACGCCGAGGTCCTTGAGAAGAGAAAATTGCTAGCAAGTGAGTCTGTAAGTTGTTGGTCCAATGAAGAGACTTAAAGTTGGTGAGGTAAAAGAAGCTCTGATACATACATGCATGCATTTATTCATTAGCTCATGCATGTGCAGCTCTATACCTTTTCATCTTTGAAATGAATTGTCTAATTAAACACTATTGACTGGAGGATGATTTAAACTTGTTGAATTCGATCTTTAATGTTTTTAGCACTTGGAACTGAACTCATTGTACTATTAAAATTATGAGTTTAGAATTTAGAATTTGCTGAGTTTCTTTTACATGTATATCTTTGTTCAGTACTGGGTTTTGGTTGAACTCAATGTTCAAAAGCTCCATGAGATCTAGTAAATGAATAGCATGTTATAGTGAAGGTTGCACTAGTAGACCTCATGTCAAATTTCCACATCCTCCTCTTAAAAAAGATTTAGGAAATTAATTTAATCTCGATTAGCTGCCTGCCTTTGTGGTCAAAGATAACAGATACTTGATAGATTAGTCGAGGTGTATTCAAGCTGGTTTGGACGCAACACTTATTTTGAAAAAGAAATGATTTAGGACACCATTTCAATGATTACATGTTGCAGCGATAAAAGGATCATTCAAGAATAACTTTGATGCTTGTTGGGATTGTGAATACAATTATATTATAGCTGGAGTTGTTAAGTGGAAGTGTCAATGAGATTTTTAATGAGGGGAATGTACAAATGTGAGATTAAAAGATTTTCTCAAATCTATTTTTATCTTGTTTGGTTAATGGATATGATGTCGGTGTAGGGATTAAATTTTGTTTTCTTTGGCAATCATTTAAAATTTTAAATTAAATAAGAAATTTAACAAAAAACAGAGAACTTCAGTTTGTGGTACATTTTTCTCTTCTTCAATGTTGGCGTATTGCTAAGTGACCAAGTCAACACATTGAAGGTTATAAAAAGTAATATTTGACCTAGATATGCAGTATAATTTATCGATGTCCACCTTTAGCATACGAGCTAAAGCCAAAGTCATTGATCTTTCATTTAGAGACAAAGTACACAAAGGCAAAATGTCAGGTAACTTGAGTCACAAGAAACATTAGTTGCATGTCAAGAAAGATGTTATTGGTCGGGCTTTGGGCCAATGTTGGTGAATATACCACCAAAGGATGTGGTTCAGTAGATGGGACTGCTCCTCCTTTAACCAGAAGACTCGAGTTTGAGCTCTGGGTATGGAAAAATCATTGGTAGGGAGCGCTTCCCTCCCCCTTAACGGGGTCCTACGCGGTGCGAATCCAGATACAGTCGGGTTCCAATGTTGGTATCGAACACTGGATGCGAAACCAAAAAAAAAATGTTGGTGAATATAACTAAAAGAAGACAGAAGCATCACCGTCATAAATTAAGATTTATGAGAAATCTAACGAATTATTAAATAATAATTATATTATAATGTTGCTGTATCATAGCCCTACACTCTCTTCTCTGCACCTTGCATCTATTTCTTGCAAGCATAATCTACTCATGAGCAAGCAATATGCATATGATAATTGAACCAAATGTACTATCGTCGACTTGCTTGATAAAATAATTTTTTTATTAGACGTTTCGCTTATACACTATCATATCATGTTACAAATTAAAAGATAGAATAAAAAAAAAATCAACAAATGCTCACAACAGTATTTGATGGATATTTTTGACAGGGGAAAAAATGACAGAGCTAGGAAAACAAAAATAATTACTGTAGGTTATGAACAACAACACTTTCAAGACACCAAAATGCAACTTTAAGGGACTAACACTGTAACGTTAATATGTGGCAGTGGCGGATCCAAAAATTCTAATATGAAGACAGAGAAGATGCTTGAGCTTGCAACTTGTAGCCACAATTTTTGAGATGTGTTTGCCACTGCACTAGAAACTTCCCATTTGTCAAATGGATTCGATTATTTTTACCTTATTTTCACAATATAATTATTTGTCGAAGGAGATTCAATTGAACGCTCTTTGAACCATGGAGCTCTGCCGCGGATCAGTGGTGTGGATAGTGTACAGGGTGCATTGCATGGCCTTGGCCAGGACTTGGACCTGAATTCTTGAGGTCTTCAAGAGCTGATGATTCACGTTGTTGTTGTTGAGGAACCTTCATGTCTTGGCTATGATTCTGAGAATTTGAAAAATTAGGTTGTGTTAATTCAGAATGATAATTTGTGACCTTCAAAAGGTTACGGGAATGGACTGAAGTGAATAGCAAACTCAACAAAATAGCTAAAAGAAGAGGCATAATAACATGGCTGCTGCCTTCGACCATTGTGTGTGTATATAGAGAGAGAGTATATTATATATAGATTGAAGGGTGTATAGAGCAAGTTAGGATATGATTATATATGTAGTATGACTGTTTAAGCCAAACACAAGTAGAGAAGTGCGCAGTTGAAACACGTTTGGGAATGAAGCAAAAAAACATGCGAAGAAATGAGCTGATGTTGCTTGTCTTTGTTAAGATTTCAACCTTAATTTTCCAATTTTTATCAACTTCATTGATTACTGGGCCACATTTTTGGGTGCGGTGTGTTCCACGGCAGTCTTATATATGAAGCAAGAATTTCTCTGATATTCAGTATGGGTCAAAACCCGGCGTAGGAAATGAGGCATGGGAAGATTGTTAAGTGAGAAGACTGTGGTTCGACTTGGGCGGCCAGAACGAGGTCGATCAAAGCCCAATAACAAGCAATCGCTGAGCAAGTCGTTAAAGCCAAAGTCATGTATCGAAGAGTAGGAATAACAACTAGTGTAGTCTCGGAATTAGCGACAAGAATATTCCCTTGAATATTCTCTTTATTGTACTTTTTAAGGGTTTTTAGATAACATTTCATATAAATAGAAGGGGAGAGAGAGAGGGAAAAGGACAAGTGAGATTCATTGTGAGAAGAATTCTTGTAAGAAGTTGGCTCGTAAGAGAAAATACAAAATTTACCTTTCCACGATGATTGATTCTATTAATTATTCTATCTTTCTACTCACACGATCCAAGAAAGCCTTGTCCATTTTCTTACTTATTGGCCACACTTTGTTGTCAAAAGGAAGAATCTTCCACCTCATTCAATATTTGCGTAAATCATTCTTCCTATTTATATTTATTGCTCATCATTCACTCTTCATTTATTCTCAAAACCGTTCATTTAATAATCTGATACCCGATTCTGCACATTAAGTAGGCGATACCATTTAAACATTTAGCTAGATCTAAGAATTATTTGCTTGACTAGGATTTGCCTTTCACCTTATTTATCTTTTAATTAGTTTAATAAAGAGTGATATACTTTTTGGTCAAACAAATTAGCGCCGTCTGTCGGGAGCTTTCTAGTCAAAATCATAGTCTTTCTAGATCTTCAAAAATACACCGACAACGAAATACAGAACTTTCTTTCCCCTACTTGCATAATCTAATATGGCAGGAAATGGAGAAAAAAGATTAAAAGCAGTAGCATGCCTTACTATTAATCTCCTAAACACCATCAGTGGAACTCATGGAGAAGACGAGGAGAACGTGACACCGAGTGCTTCGCCTAGGCGAAGTGATTCCCCCCCCCCCCCCCCCCGGCAGCCTCTCATGGAAAGGGAGCCTCTACGTCCATGATGAAAGAAGGAAAAATTTACTAGAAGCATGGATAACGAATACACTAAGCAATATACTCAACAAACCCACTCATAGGGTGAGCAGATAAGATGCACGAGTCAACATCACAACAACAACCAATGAGCAACACACCCTGCCTCCCTCGACAGGTATCACTTACTTTGTTAATGCTATAGGTAATGACGCCATTGTTGTTATCCTAAGAAAAATAGAGAAGATGGAGAATAAGAACAAAGTACTCCGCGACCAAATGAGAGAGCATCAAGAAAGGGTAGATAAGATACTGGGCGCCCCAAAACTCCTACCAAAGTGGGATGCCAACCGGTTTATGGAAAAACTATATAGAGGCAAGGCCGCACCAAATACTATACCCAAAACATTCAATATGCCACCATATTTGAAGATATATGACGGTACAATAGACCCTGAGGATCACATCATCTACTACATCACCGTAGTGAAATACAACGACCTCGTTAAAGAGAAGGTCCCATCGATATTTCAGAAAATTCTCGGTGAAACCTTAACTAGGGGAGCATTA
Source organism: Nicotiana noctiflora (assembly GCA_032618575.1). Lineage (NCBI taxonomy): Eukaryota > Viridiplantae > Streptophyta > Magnoliopsida > Solanales > Solanaceae > Nicotiana > Nicotiana noctiflora. The sequence goes on along the minus strand of JASVEL010007077.1, from coordinate 63,598 downwards.
ACATGGTACTCGCAATTGCACGCACGATCCCTAAAAACATTCGAAGAAATGGCTGATAAGTTCGTCACCGCTCATGTAGGGGCTATGAAAGTGGAAGCCAGGGTGAATGACATATTCGCCATTAGACAACCACCTGGCGAAGGACTCAGGGACTTCATCGCCTGGTTCAACAGAGTGAGAATGACCCTTCCAAATGTATCAGAGGGATAGTAGTAGCATCTTTCCAAAATGGGCTGAACATGAGCAGGGGCGACCAAAAACTATTGAACAGGCTCATGAAGTACCCTCCCATCACTTAGGAAGAAATACATAATGATTATTGTACTGAGGTGAGAGCATACGAGGGCGAACTTAACGGGCCAACCCAATGGTTGATATCGGTCTAAATGGATTCGAGAAAAGATCGTAGAAACGACAATAGATAGGATCATACAGGTCCACGCCTCAACTGCAAAAGACACCAGCCGTACACCAGAGCGGCCGCCAGAGCACTTTCCCTCCAAAGTGGCAGCTCACCTAGGCCACAAACAGGGACTCGCCGAAATGAAAGAGGTATGCCTCCATTGATATCTGCTCATAACTTATGTGTATCTCTTTCAGAGATAGTCTATGCTCTAGAGAAGCTCGACCTTAAGGATTGATTCCACTATTATTAGTGAGGAATAACGGAACAATTCCTTTATATTTATAGAGATAGGGGACATAATTCAGTGAAATGGCCATAAAAGATGAAGTCCGACCCAAATAGTAGAAAGTCGAACGCCTTCTGTGAATTCCATCAGGAGCGAGGCCACAATACCGAGGACTACATCGCCTTGAAATAGGAGGTAGTAAACATGCTCAACCAGGGGCATTTGAGAGAACTAACGAGTGACCGAGGAAGAGCTAACTTCGCTCGCGGAGAAGAACAACAACAAGGCCCCATGAAGCCGCCCTCACCAACCCGTACAATCTAGATGATCATCGACGGAGGTGACGATGCAACAATCAACAATGTGAAATTAATGACCACCCAAAAGTTAAAGTAGGAAATCACCCATGAATGGTATGACGACCTCGAAGAAAGTATCATCTTCGATAAGTCGGATACCCATTGTTTGACTTTTCCTCGCTATGATGCTCTTGTTGCTACTTTAAGAATTTCAGATACCGATGTAAAATGGATATGGTAGATGAAGAAAGAGGCACATATATTATCGACCCTTGAGTCCTTACACAAATGCGGCTCAAGGATGAGATAGTACCATACTTCATCACGTTAACAAGTTTTAACAATGAAGTTGAGCTGACCTCTGGAGAAATCACATTGCCCGTTTTGGCCTGTCGTATAACCCTGGAAACAACTTTCCATATCATGAATCAAGATACGGCGTACAATGCCATCATAGGACGGTCTTGGATACAAGCCATGAGAGGCATCATGTCCAATCTGTATAGAGTCATCAAATTTCCCACTCCATGGGGAGTGTTCAATATTCGTGGCAAACAACGCACTACCCGAGAATGCTACCTCATCACCCAAGACTCCACCTACACCTAATAGTTGAAAAACAAAAGCATTGAGACATAGCAATTTGAGAGGTCGAGGTCAGCTGATGACAAGCGAAATGATGTTATCAAAGACCCCCAACGGCATGGAAGCCACGAGATCAACTGTGGAAGACCTCAATCCCATTCAGCTAGATAAAAGCGAACACAATAAAAAAGCCTACATCGTCCACAAACTTCAAGAACCAGGTAAATTCCATAAAGTTTTAACTAACAACGCAGCATTGTTTGCCTTCTCCCATACAAATATGCTAGGCATACCGAAGGATATAGTGACCCACATGCTAAACGTCAACCCACTCTACTCGATGGTATGACAAGTTAGAAGAAAATTCAATGCCGCAATAAATGATTTTGTCCGCGAGGAGGTGGAAAGACTGCTCGTAAATAGCTCCATCAGGGATTTGAAGTACCCAAAATAGGTCGCTAACGTGGTCATGGTGAAAAATAAAAATGTGAAATAGCGTATGTGCGTGGACTTCACATATCTAAACAAATCATGTTCGAAAGATTCATTCTCGTTGCCTCATATTGATCAGCTCATCGATGCGATAACAGGACACGAGCTGCAAAGTTTCTTGAAAGCCTACTCAGGTTACGACCAAATCCTCATGGAGGAGGATCAGGAAAAAAATTACCTTCATCACCTATCAAGGGACGTACTACTACAGAGTCATGTCGTTTGGACTAAAAAACGCATGGGCGACCTATCAGAGGCTGGTAACTAAAATGTTCAAAGAGCAGCTAGACAGAACAATGGAAGTATATATAGACGACATGTTGGTCAAGTAAAAAAGAATGGAAGACCACATCGACCTTTTGATGGAGGCCTTCGACATACTTAGGTGGTACGACATGAAAGTGAAACCCGAGAAATGCGCTTTCGGCGTAACTTCAAGAAAATTCCTCAATTTTCTGGTGTCGTAGAAAGGCATTGAGGTTAACCCAAACCAAATCAAGGCTATAAAAGGAATACCAAAAAACTTGACCAGTAAGAAGTAGGTGTAAAAGCTAACCGGTCATATAGCCGCACTATCGAGGTTCATCTCACAATCCTCCGATAAATGCCACAAATTCTTCAGCGTACTTAAGAAGTATAATGGACTCTAATGGAATTTTGAGTGTGTCAATGCTCTCAGGGTGTTAACGGTGTACTTATCCTCAACCCCGCTGATTGCTAAGGTAGAACCCGGAGAGCGCCTTTTTATCTACCTTGTCATGTCCGAAGTTGCAGTGAGTGCAGTCCTGGTCCGCAAAAACAAAGGTACTCAATCTACAATCTACTATATCATTAAAACCTTGGTCATCCCCAAAACGATATACCCTCACCTTAAAAAGCTGGGCCTAGCTCTATTCGTAGCTTCACGAAAGCTTAGACCTTATTTACAATGCCACCCATCTAAGTTGTCAGGACTTTTACCCTGAGGAATATCCAACATAAGCCCGAGATGTTGGGTAGGTTGGCTAAATGTTCTATCGCATTAAGCGAGCACGATATAATCTATCATCCTCGAATGGCGATAAAGTCACAAGTACTTGCTGACTTCAGCACTAGAATAATGCCATAGGTCGAAAGGGAAGCAGCTAGTACTTCCCCGAAGTTACACGACCTATGGGTTCTATACAGCGATGGCACCTCCAACGTGTCAGGATTTGGACTGGGACTCGTACTCGAAATCCTGAGAAGTGAAGTAATTCGCCAGTCCATATAGTGTTCTGATATGACTAAGGCAGAATATGAGGTTGCGATTGCAGGATAAGTGGCCCTCAGATACGGATCAAGACGGGTTGTTTATCGATGTGATTCACAACTCATCATCAACCAAGTCACGGGGACTTTCCAAATCAAAGAACAAAGGCTACAAAAATATTAGGCTGAGAACTGCAAGCTGCTCCCCCAGTTCGATGAATGCAAGCTCAGCCAGATACCTCAAACGCGGAAAATTGAGGCAGATGGCCTCGCCAAATTGGAAGCATCCATCAAAAGCATAAACAAAAAGAATGTGGCCACACTCCTCCACTTAACCATCGACCAAATCGAGGTACACACTATTAACCTTACTTGGAACTGGCACAATCGTATCATCACCTACATGCATGACGACGTGCTCCCAAATGACAAAAAAGAGGCCAAAAAGCTTTGAATGCAAGTAATTAACCAGGTATTCCATCGTTGACAACGACCTGTATAAGAGAGCTTTGGCGGCCCTTTTGCAAAGTATATGGGACCAAAACAGACAAGGTATGTCCTAGAATAAGTCAACGAGGGTCACTATGGGGCTCACGTAGGCAGTTGAGCACTTGTCAGATGACTCATACGAGCAGGCTACTACTAGCCCGCAATGAAAAAGGAAGCAGTCGATTTTGTTAAAAAATGCGAACCATGCCAGAAGTACGCCATGATCCACCAAGCTGGAGAGCACCTCTAATCAGTCATGTTGTTATGTCCATTCATCCAATGGGGAATGGATATCGTTTTTCCACTCCCCACAGGACAAGGTAATATGCGATTTCTTTTGATGTTGACTGACTATTTCTCTGAATGGGTGGAAACATGTGCATTTTCTCAAATACGTGAACAAGAAGTGATCGCTTTTATATGGCGGAACATCGTATGCCATTTCATCATTCCCAAGGAAATCAGTTGTGACAACAGACCTCAATTCATAGGAAAAAAGGTTGTCGAGTTTTTCGGAAAATGGCACATCAAAAGAATACTTCTCACGCCATATATCCCGCCGCCAACTGCCAAGCTAAATCATCTAACAAAATAATATTGAGTATCATGAAAAATAAACTTGAAAACGCCAAAGGACTGTGGCCATAAATGCTACCAAAAGTGTTATGGGCATATCGTACCACACCAAAGATGATCACATCGGAAACGCCATACTCACTAGTCTGTGGGACAGATATAATGATATCGGTTGAGGTCGGGGAACCAAGCCTATGATATTCAAATAAAACTGGGTCAAGCAACTATGAGAACATGAAGAAAGATCTCAACGAGGCCGAAGAACAAAGAGACATAGCTTACATAAGAATGGTCGCCCAGAAACAACAAGCAGAGAGATACTACAATAAAAAGTCAAGGTCAGACCATTCAAAGTTGGGGACTACATACTCAAAGCTAAAACGCAGGCAAGCAAAAATCCATGAGAAGGCAAACTGGAGACCAATTGGAGTGGCCTATACAAAATCACAGCGGTAGAAAGCAAATGGTCATTCCAACTGGTAACAACGGAGGGAAAAGTGATGCGGACAATTGGAATGTCGCTCTTCTCAAATATTCAACTTCTAAAAACAAGATGTCCTCCAAGTGGTACTCTTTTTCCCTCATCCAAGTTTTGTCCCATTTAAGTTTTCTTATGAAGGTTTTTAATGAGGCGACTGTCACGACCCTAGTTCACCAATTGTGAACATGTCGTGATGGCACCCAGTCCCCACGACTAGGTAAGCCTAACACGTTGCGGAATATATAATTATAAATACTTAAATAAGAAACAACGGAAAAATAGCATAAAAGATATGTAATCCGTGCCGCTTGGCACATACATCCGTCACACAATGAATAAAACACTATCAAGATCCGGAACCCCACGGTAACACAGACTAAAAGAGAAAATACAACTGTGGCTCTATGTGTAAAGAGTATCTAACAACTAAATGAAGAAAAATGTCAACTAGTACTACTAGATTAGAAGGAAAGCCCCCGGATCTGCGGACGTAGCAGATCATACCTCGAGGTCTCCAGAAAAGCTGCGGAAATCACCTAGCACGAGCCTCCTCTGATGTACCTGGATCTGCACAACAAAAGTGTGCAGAAGAGTAGCATGAGTACACCACGACGGTACTCAGTAAGTGCCAAGCCTAACCTCGATGGAGTAGTGACGAGGAAGGTCGGGGCCCTACTGAGAGAAAACAACAACATAATAATCAATAACAGAAATAAACAGTTTAAATGATAATAATTTCCGAAATAACAACAATAAGATAATTACTGCAACTGTCTACAATTAAGCTAACATCAAATAAACAACTCAATAAAACAATTCCAGGACCTGTGGGAATTGAACCCACAGTCCCATTCTCAGTACCTCTGGGTCTCCGGGAATCGAACCCGTAGCCCATGTCTCAATAATATCTCAATAACTCAGGATCTCCGGGAATCGAACCCGCAGTCCCTACCAATAAGTCAGGATCTCGGAAATCGAACCCGTAATTCACATTTCAATAATCTCAGGATCTCGGGAATCGAACCCATAGTCCACATTTCAATAATCTCGGGATCTCGGGAATCGAACCCGTAGTCCACATTTCAATAATCTCAGGATCTCGGGAATCGAACCCGTAGTCCACATTTCAATAATCTCAGGATCTCGGGAATCGAACCCGTAGTCCACATTTCAATAATCTCAGGATCTCGGGAATCGAACCCGTAGTCCATATTTCAATAATCTCAGGATCTCGGGAATCGAACTCGTAGTCCATAACCACAGCAAGTAAAGGAATACACAGAGAGAAGTATAATATGCTTAACGATAACTTCGCTGATGAACAGCGCCAGCGTTTACCAAGAAAACTCAAGTAAGTCAATTAAGCAACTAGACAGTTAGATTCTATCTAATCATGCTTTTCTAACTACTACCGGGTAGGAATATCGAATTTAACAACTAAGAATAGGAATATCACTCATTGAACATTTTGAGTAAAGTATGTGTTCAACAACCAGCGCATGTACACGCCCGTCACCTCGCGTAAAAGGCATTTAAAGTATCACAATAATATCCTAGGGGTGAAAGTCCCCCACACGAGGTTAAACAAGCCACTTACCTCAATGTTTACGAACAATTCAATCCGTGGCAATGCCCTTTTCCTTTCAAATTTGGCTCCAATCCAATCGTATCTATACACAATTGAATTAATATCATCAATACTACTCAACAAACAAATTCCTAAGGCCAATAACAACTTTTACAACATTCTGCCCCGGAATAGTGAATTTCGACCCCGGGCCCACATGGTCGGAACTCGGGGTTCGGACCAAAATCCGATTACCCATTCCCCCACGAGTTCAAGTATATGATTTGTTTCAAAATCGGACCTCAATTCGAGGTCCAATTTCCCAATTTATGAAAAACCCTATATTCTACCAAAAACAAGAAATTCTACCATGAAAACCTTTGATTTCTATTGAAAAACATGTATAATGATGTTAAGAATTGAAAGAATTAAGTAAAAAGTGACTTACAATTGTTTTGAAGAAGAAGGAATCCGTGAAGAATCGCAAACGGGTGTTTTTGGGTTGTGAAATGTGAATATTGAAGCTGGAAATTGTGATTTACAGGTCTCTGTGTTCGCATTTGCGAACATGGGTTCGCAATTGCGAACCCCAACTAATTTTTGGAGTTTGAAAAATAAGCAAAGGCTGGGAAGTTCGCATTTGCGAACTTTTGTTCGCATTTGCGAAGCCAAGGCAAAACTGGGAAGTTCGCATTTGCGATCTATTGTTCGCAATTGCGAACACAGGCTAAAGTATTGGGAGGTTCGCATTTGCGAACTACTGTTCGCATTTGCAAACACAGGCAGAATAGTGTCGAGTTCGCATTTGCGAACACAAGCACAGTAGTGTCAAGTTCGCATTTGCGAACTATTGTTCGCATTTGCGAACACAGGCACAATAGGGGGGAGTTCGCATTTGCGAACTATTGTTCGCATTTGCGAACTCTGCAGAATAGTGAGGAGTTCGCATTTGCGAACTATTGTTCGCATTTGTGAACTCTGCAGACCAGTTGCAGACAGCAACTTCTAACATGAGAAATTGATCTCGTGGCCTATCCAAAGTTCACCCGAGCCCTCGGGGCTCCAAACCAAATATGCACACCGACTTAAAAACATCATACGAACTTGCTCGCACGATCAAATCGCCAAAATAACATCAAAAATCAATAATTCACATCGAATTCAAGCCTAAATTTCTTAAAACTTTCCGAATTGCACATTCGATCTAAAACCCAACCAAACGACGTCCGAATGACCTAAAAATTTGCGGACATATCCAAAATCACATAACGAAGCTACAGAAATTGTCCGAATTCCATTCCGACCCCCGGATCAAAATCTCACCTATCGTTCGGATTCGCCAAAATTTCAACCTTCGGCATTTCAAGCCTAATTGAGCTACGGACCTCCAAAATACATTCCGAACGCGCTCCTAACCCCAAAATCACCCAACGGAGCTAATGGAACCATCGGATTTCCGTTCCGAGATCGTCTTAACACTGTTCCGGCTACGGACCATTTTCTAGCTTTAAAGCTCTCATTTAGGGACTAAGTGTCCCAAAATACTTCAAATTTCAGGGCCGACTCTCCCGGCAAACCACAATAGCAGAAATGTACTTAGGGGAACAGTTAAATTGGGGATTGGGGCGTAATTTTCTAAAACGACCGATCGGGTCGGTACATCTTCCCACGCTTAAAAGATTCGTTCGTCCTCGAACGAGCATAGAAAACATACCTGGAGTAGTGAAAAGATGAGGGTACTGGCTGCGCATATCCTGCTCGGCCTCCCAAGTCGCCTCCTCAACCGGCTGACCCCGCCACTGAACCTTTACCGAAGCGATGTTCTTTAACCTTAGCTTTCTGACCTGCCTGTCTAGAATGGCTACTAGCTCCTCAACATAAGACAGATCCTTGTCTAGCTGAACAGAAGTGAAATCCAACACATGCGACGGGTCACCATGGTACCTCCGGAGCATGGAGACATGAAATACGGGGTGAACTCCAACTAGACTAGGAGGTAAGGCTAACTCATAGGCAACCTCCCCAATACGCCTCAAAATCTCAAAAGGACCAATAAATCTGGGACTCAGTTTCCCTTTCTTCCCAAACCTCATAACGCCCTTCATGGGCGAGACTCGAAGCAGAACCCGCGCACCAACCGTAAAAGCCACATCGCGAACCTTCTTGTCCGCATATCTCTTATGTCTAGACTGGGCTGCATGAAGTCTGTCCTGAATCACCTTGACCTTGTCCATAGCCTCCTGAACCATATCAGTACCTAGCAACCTGGCCTCGCCCGACTCAAACCAACCCACGGGAGACCTGCACCTCCTACCATATAGGGCCTCGTACGGTGCCATCTGAATACTAGACTGGTAGCTGTTGTTATAAGCAAACTCCGCCAGCGGCAAGAAGTGATCCCATGAACCTCCAAACTCAATCACGCACGCACGGAGCATATCCTCCAAAATTTGAATAGTGCGCTCGGACTGCCCATCAGTCTGGGGGTGAAATGCTGTGCTCAGCTCCACCCGAGTACCTAACTCTTGCTGTACGGCTCTCCAGAACCGTGAAGTGAACTGAGTGCCTCTATCTGAAATGATGGAAACTGGAATACCATGCAGCCGAACTACCTCCCTGATATAGATCTCCGCCACTCGCTCCGATGAATATGTAGTGCTCACGGGTATAAAATGGGCGGACTTGGTTAGCCGATCCACAATGACCCAAATGGAATCAAAGTTCCTAACCGTCCGTGGAAGTCCAGATACAAAGTCCATGGTAATGCGCTCCCATTTCCACTCGGGAATCTCAATCTGCTGCATCAATCCACCCGGACGCTGATGCTCATACTTCACCTGCTGGCAGTTGAGGCATCTAGAAACATAATCAGCTATATCCCTCTTTCATCCGCCTCCACCAGTAATGCTGTTTCAAGTCCTGATACATCTTCGCGGCTCCCGGATGGATGGAATACCGCGAGCTATGGGCCTCTCCTAGAATCAGCTCTCGAAGATCATCTACATTGGGCACACAGATGCGCCCCTGCATCCTCATAACTCCATCATCTCCGATGGTAACATCTCGAGCATCACCACGCCGAACTCTATCCCGGAGGACAAGCAAACGAGGGTCGTCGAACTGACGCTCCCTGATGCGGTCAGATAGAGAAGACCGAGAAATCACACAAGCCAGAACCCGGCTGGGCTCCGAAAGATCCAGTCTAACAAACTGCCTGGCTAAAGCATGAACATCCATCGCCATAGGCCTCTCCGAAGCTGGTAGATATGCCAAACCCCAAACTCTTCGCCCGACGACTCAAGGCATCGGCAACCACATTAGCCTTGCCCGGATGATAGAGAATAGTAATATCATAGTCCTTCAGTAGCTCCAACGATCTCCTCTGACGCATATTCAGGTCCTTCTACTTAAGAAAGTGCTGCAAGCTCCGGTGATCAATGTAGATCTCACAAGGAACCCCATATAAATAATGACGCCAAATTTTTAAGGCGTGAACAATGGCAACTAGCTCCAAATCATGAACAGGGTAATTCTTCTCATGCACCTTCAGCTGTCTCGACGCGTAGGCAATCACCCTACCGTCCTGCATCAATACCGCGCCGAGTCCAACTCGTGAGGCATCACAATATACGGTATAGGACCCCGTACTTGTAGGCAACATCAATATAGGGGCCGAAGTCAAAGCTGTCTTGAGCTTCTTGAAAGCTCGCCTCACACTCGTTTGTCCACTGAAAAGGGGCCCCTTTTGGGTCAATCTGGTCATAGGTGCTGCAATCGAAGAGAACCCCTCTACGAAACGACGGTAATAGCCCACCAACCCAAGGAAACTGCGAATCTCAGTAGCGGAGGAGGGTCTGGGCCAACTCTGCACGGCCTCCACCTTCCTCGGATCTACTCGAATACCATCACTCGACATCACGTGGCCTAAAAATGCCACTGAACTCAACCAGAATTCACATTTAGAGAACTTGGCATAAAGCTGCTTCTCCCTCAGAATCTGAAGCACTATCCTCAAATGCTGCTCGTGCTCTTCCCGGCTCCGAGAATATACTAGAATATCATCAATGAAGACAATCACGAACGAGTCCAGATAAGGCCTGAACACACTGTGCATCAAATGCATAAATGCTGCTGGGGCATTAGTCGACCCAAAAGACATCACGAGGAACTCATAGTGACCATACCGGGTCCTGAAGGCAGTCTTCGGGATATCCGGCTCCCGAATCTTCAGCTGGTGATACCCAGAGCGCAAATCAATCTTAGAAAACACCTGCGCGCCCTGTAGCTGGTCAAATAAATCATCAATACGGGCAAAGGATACCGGTTCTTCACTGTAACCTTGTTCAGCCGACGATAGTCAATACACATACGCATAGAACCGTCCTTTTTCTTCACAAATAATACGAGAGCACCCCAAGGCGAAACACCGGATCGAATAAAACCCTTGTCCAATAACTCCTGGTAATCGATCCTTCAACTCCTTCAACTCGGGGAGGAGCCATACGGTACGGTGGAATAGAAATGGGTCGAGTGCCCGGCAACAAGTCAATAGCAAAGTCGAATATCTCCGTCGGGCGGCATGCCCGAAGATCGCTCGGAAATACATCGAAGAAAGTCACGTACCATACGAACGAATCAATAGAGGAGTGTCAATACCGACGTCCCGCACATAGGCTAGATAAGCAGCACACCCTTCTCAACCATACGCCGAGCTCCGAGAAAAGAAATAACACGGCTAGGGGTGTGATCTAGAGTACCACTCCACTCAATACGTGGAATGCCCGGCATAGCCAGCGTCACGGTCATGGCGTGACAATCAAGAATAGCATAATGGGGCGACAACCCGTCCATGCCCAGAATAATATCAAAATCGACCATCCCGAGCAACAATAGATCCGCTCCGGTCTCAAAATCACAAATGGTAACCAAACACGACCGATATACGTGGTCCACAGCCAAAGAATCACCCACCGGAGTGGAAACATAGATGGGGGCACTCAAAGAATCCCGAGGCACACCCAGATGAGAAGCAAAGTAAGAAGACACATATGAAAAAGTGGAACCGGGGTCGAATAGAACCGATGCCTCCCTATGACTAACCGGAATAATACCTGTGATAACAGCAGTCGGATGCGACGGCCGCCGGCGCGATCGGGAATAGCATAGAATATGGCCTCGTCCCCCCTCTCGAGGGCGGCCTCTCGGAACTCCGAGCCCCGCCCTCGGCCGGCCGGGCGGCGAAGGGCAACCGGGGCCGGAATGATAGCCCGTCGGCCCCGAGAACCACGCGGATGCCGTGATGACCGATGAGGGGCTCCTCTCCTGGCGCTCGGGGCACTCCCTAACCAGGTGGCGAGTATCTCCGCACTCAAAACAAGCTCCGGGAGGACGCGGTGGCCGCGATCTGACCGCCCTCACCCCCACTAGTCCGACCCCCGGGAGGACCCCGCGTAGGAGGTGCACCGGAACCTGGGGAGCATAATAAGGCTCCCGAGGTGCTGGGAAGACTTGGAGTACTACCGGCGCGCGGCAATGTCGAATGAACCGGTCGGCCGAATAACCCCTCGCCAAAACGACCGGGCCGATGGAGTGCGGGCACCGCAGAAATGGCCCGACTCACGAGACCTCTGGCCTCTCTCTCTCTCCGCTCTCTGGGAGCATACTCTCGATCCTCTTGGCAATGCTAACGGCCTGCTGATAAGATATATCTGTCTCTCAAGCTCTCTGGCCATGCTAGATCGGATAGGTGGAACAAGGCCCTCAATAAATCTCCGCACTCTCTCCCGAACCGTGGCTACCAAAGCTGGTGCATGCCTGGCTAGACGGGTGAAACTGATAGCATACTCCGATACTGACATGGAGCCCTGTCGCAACCGCTCAAACTCCGAGCGCCAAGAATCCCTCAGGCTCTGTGGAACAAACTCCCTCAAAAACAGATCTGAAAACTGCGTCCAAGTCAATGAAGCAGACTCCTCTGGACTATCCAACTCATACGTGTGCCACCAATCATAAGCGGCCCCACGAAACTGAAAAGTAGTGAAAGAAACCCCGCTGATCTCCACAATCCCCATAGTACGAAGAATACGATGACACTCTCTAGAAAACCCAATGCATCATCCGAAGCCAAACCACTAAACACCGGAGGGTCATATTTTCGAACCTCTCCAATCTACGCCGCTCGTCCTCGCAGGCACCGGTCCACCTTCGGGCCGTGCCGGGCGGCGGCGAGGGATAACCAAAACATCCGGAACCCGTCCCACCGGCACACGCCGCTCCGGTGTAACGGCTGTGGGAGTCCGGGCCCCTCCCCCGCCCGAGATGTAGCCGCGACGAGAGGAAGCGACTCCGCTCGAGCTAAAGTGGTATACATATTCATGAACCGGACCAGGGTCTCCGTAGTGCTGGAGTAGTAGCAGTCGTAGTCGGTGTACCAGTGCCTCGCGCTCCAACCTCGGTCTACCCGTGCACCTCGCCGGCAGCGTGCGAGGGTGTTGTGGCCGCACCTCGGCGCGTCCTTGTCCTCTACCTCGGCCCCGGCCTCGAACGGCGCAACAGGGGGAGCGGGTACCCGATCATCATGATAGCTCGTGTCCTCACCATCCGCGAGAGAATAGAAAGCGATAGTTTAGATTTTTGATGCCAAAAATGTCGCACGACAAGGAGTCCAAAAGAAATGAAGAAGTTTCCTAAACAGTTACATAGCCCCTCGTAGATAAATACAAACGTCTTCGTATCGATCAGCGAGACTCTAAGTAACCGGTCTGTGTCCCGTGACTCCTATGAACCTAGAGCTCTGATACCAACTTGTCACGACCCTAGTTCACCAATTGTGAACATGTCGTGATGGCACCCGGTCCCCACGACTAGGTAAGCCTAACACGTTGCGGAATATACAGGTTATAAATACTTAAATAAGAAACAGCGGAAAATAGCATAAAAGATATGTAATCCGTGCCGCTTGGCACATACATCCGTCACACAATGAATAAAACACTACCAAGATCCGAAACCCCACGGTAACACAGACTAAAAGGGAAATACAACTGTGGCTCTATGTGTAAAGAGTATCTAACAACGAAATGAAGAAAAATGTCAACTAGTAATACTAGAATAGAAGGGAAGCCTCCGGATCCGCGGACGTAGCAGATCATACCTCGAAGTCTCCCAGAAAGCTGCAGAATCACCTAGTATGAGCCTGCTCTGATGTACCTGGATCTGCACAACAAAAGTGTGCAGAAGAGTAGCATGAGTACACCACGGCGGTACTCAGTAAGTGCCAAGCCTAACCTCGATGGAGTAGTAACGAGGAAGGTCATGGCCCTACCGAGAAACAATAATATAATGATGATAACAAAAATAAACAGTTTAAATGATAATAATTTCCGAAATAACAACAATAAGATGATTACTTGCAACTGTCTACAATTAAGCTAACATCAAATAACCAACTCAAATAAACAAATCCAGGATCTGTGGGAATTGAACCCACAGTCCCATTCCCAGTACCTCTGGGTCTCCGGGAATCGAACCCGCAGCCCATGTCTCAATAATATCTCAATAACTCAGGATCTCCGGGAATCGAACCCGCAGTCCCTACCAATAAGTCGGGATCTCGGGAATCGAACCCGTAGTCCTCATTTCAATAATCTCAGGATCTCGGGAATCGAACCCGTAGTCCATATTTCAAAAATCTCAAGATTTCGGGAATCGAACCCGTAGTCCATATTTCAATAATCTCAGGATCTCGGGAATCGAACCCGTAGTCCATATTTCAATAATCTCGGGATCTCGGGAATCGAACCCGTAGTCCATATTTCAATAATCTCAGGATCTCGGGAATCGAACCCGTAGTCCATATTTCAATAATCTCAGGATCTCGGGAATCGAACCCGTAGTCCACATTTCAATAATCTCAGGATCTCGGGAATCGAACCCGTAGTCCATATTTCAATAATCTCGGGATCTCGGGAATCGAACCCGTAGTCCATAACCACAGCAAGTAAAGGAATACACAGAGAGAAGTATAATATGCTTAATGATAACTTCACCGATGAACAGCGCCAGCGATTACCAAGAAAACTCAAGTAAGTCAATTAAGAAACTAGACAGTTAGATTCTATCTAATCATGCTTTTCTAACTACTACCGGGTAGGAATATCGAATTTAACAACTAAAAACAGGAATATCACTCATTGAACATTTTGAGTAAAGTATGTGTTCAACAACCAGCCGCATGTACACGCCCGTCACCTCGCGTACAAGGCATTTAAAGTATCACAATAATATCCTAGGGGTGAAAGTCCCCCACACGAGGTTAGACAAGCCACTTACCTCAATGTTTACGAACACTTCAATCCGTGGCAATGCCCTTTTCCTTTCAAATTTGGCTCTAATCCAATCGTATCTATATACAATTGAATTAATATCTTCAATAATACTCAACAAACAAATTCCTAAGGCCAATTACAACTTTTACAACATTCTGCCCGGAATAGTGAATTTCGACCCCGGGCCCACATGATCGGAACTCGGGGTTCGGACCAAAATCCAGTTACCCATCCCCCCACGAGTTCAAGTATATGATTTGTTTCAAAATCGGACCTCAATTCGAGGTCCAATTTCCCAATTTATGAAAAACCCTATATTCTACCAAAAACAAGAAATTCTACCATGAAAACCTTTGATTTCTATTGAAAAGCATGTATAATGATGTTAAGAATTGAAAGAATTAAGTAAAAAGTGACTTACAATTGTTTTGAAGAAGAAGGAATCTGTGAAGAATCACAAATGGGTGTTTTTGGGTTGTGAAATGTGAGGATTGAAGCTGGAAATCGTGATTTACAGGTCTCTGTGTTCGCATTTGCGAACATGGGTTCGCAATTGCGAACCCCGACCAATTTTTGGAGTTTGAAAAATAAGCAAAGGCTGGGAAGTTCGCATTTGCGAACTTTTGTTCGCATTTGCGAAGCCAAGGCAAAACTGGGAAGTTCGTATTTGCGAACTATTGTTCGCAATTGCGAACACAAGCTAAATATTGGGAGGTTCGCATTTGCGAACTATTGTTCGCATTTGCGAACACAGGCAGAATAGTGTCGAGTTCGCATTTGCGAACACAGGCACAGTAGTGAACTCTGCAGAATAATGGGGAGTTCGCATTTGCGAACTATTGTTCGCATTTGCGAACTCTGCAGACCAGTTGCTGACAACAACTTCTAACATGAGAAATTGATCTCGTGGCCTATCCAAAGTTCACCCGAGCCCTCGGGGCTCCAAACCAAATATGCACACCGACTTAAAAACATCATACGAACTTGCTCGCGCGATCAAATCGCCAAAATAACATCAAAAATCAATAATTCACATCGAATTCAAGCCTAAATTTCTTAAAACTTTCCGAATTGCACATTCGATCTAAAACCCAACCAAACGACGTCCGAATGACCTGAAAATTTGCGGACATATCCAAAATCACATAACGAAGCTACAGAAATTGTCGGAATTCCATTCTGACCCCCGGATCAAAATCTCACCTATCGTTCGGATTCGCAAAAATTTCAACCTTCGGCATTTCAAGCCTAATTGAGCTACGGACCTCCAAAATACATTCCGAACGCGCTCCTAACCCCGAAATCACCCAACGGAGCTAATGGAACCATCGGATTTCCGTTCCGAGATCGTCTTAACACTGTTCCGGCTACGGACCATTTTCTAGCTTTTAAAGCTCTCATTTAGGGACTAAGTGTCCCAAAATGCTCCAAATTTCAGAACTGACTCTCCTGGCAAACCACAATAGCAGAAATGAACTTAGGGGAACAGTTAAATTGGGGATTGGGGCGTAATTTTCTAAAACGACAGGTTGGGTCGTTACGGCGACGAAGATGGCATCTCGAAGTTAAGTATTAGTTCATCGCCCGACCTCTCGACAACCTCTCCATGTCAGACGATGAAGGGACTAGATAGACTGGGACAATGCATGTATGAATAGAGCAAAAACATGTAAACTTCTCCAATGAATGTACAAATAAAGCAAAATGCAAACACATGAGTTTTTCACTTCTCCACCAAGTTTATATGTTACGCAAATATCAAAGTCAACATTCGACGTTGCTCAAATTGACTCACATTTGACCTCATTCGAATTAACTAACATTCGACCTCGTTCGAATAACTCAAAGAGTCAAATCACATTCGACCTCGTTTGAATTAATTAACATTCGACCTTGTTTGAATCACTCAAAGATTCAAACATTCGACCTCGCTCGAATTAACTCACACTCGATCTCATTCGAATTAATTAAACATCTCATCTCGCTCGAATCGGCTCACATTTGTCCTTGTTCGAATTAATTAACATCCGACCTCGTTCGAATCACTCAAAGAGTCAAACATTCGACCTCGCTCGAATCAACTAACATTCGACCTCGCTTGAATCAACTAACATTCGACCTCGCTCGAATCAACTAACATTCGACCTTGCTCAAATCAACTCACGTTCGACCTTGTTGGAATTCATTAACATTAGACCTCGTTTGAATTACTCAAAGAGTCAAGACCTTGCTAGAATTAACTCACATTCGACCTTGTTCGAATTAATTAAACATTTGACCTCGCTCGAATCAACTCATATTCAACGTCGTTCGAATTAATTAAACATTCGACCTCGCTCGAATAGACTCACATTAGACCTTGTTCGGATTATTTAACATGCGAGCTTGTTCGAATCACTCAAAGAGTCAAACATTCGACCTCGCACGAATCAACTCACATTCAACCTCGTTCGAACTAATTACACATTTGACCTCAAATCGACTCACATTCGACCTCGTTCAAATTAATCAAACATTCAACCTCGTTCGAATCGACTCACATTCAAATATTATTTGAATTAATTAACATTTGACCTTGTTCGAATCACTCAGAGCTAAACACTTGACCTTACTCGTATCGACTCACATTCGGCCCTGCTCGAATAGTTTTACATGCCAATATTTGACGTTGCTCAAGGAAACTTATATTTCCACTTTGTTTGAGTAAAAATACAATCTGACATCCAACCTCGAACTAGCTCAACTCACAATCGATTTAATGAAATCGCAACCAAGGCAGTCGATAAAAAAACATTCAAGGGAAAAATAAGAAGTTCAATAGCAGAAAAAAAAGTATAATCATTGCAAAAAGTCATCTTACAAGCAAGTGCACGCAAATCAGAGAACAAAAGTACAGAGACAATCACACTATTCGGCCACAGCTCCCCCATCGCCATCACCACCAACGCCCTCTCCATTGGAGTATTCGTCGTCATACCAAGCATATGGCTCAAGCCCGTCCAAATTCTCTTCGTCATCATCTATCCCGGGTGTGCCGGGGTTATAGCCTCAACCAGCATGAGCTGCACGTACCTTAAATGAGCATTTTCAAACTCTGCCTTAAAAGCTTTTCCGGCCGCCATCAAACCCATGTATATATCAAGATAAGCCTCGGCATTAACCCATTTCTCGTACAAATCTCATGGGACATTGAGATTAGTGGAAGAATGAGAGGTAGACGTCTGAGCCTACCGCTGCACTTTCTCGGCCTTGAGGATGGCTATCTACTCGCTCAAATCCAAGACTTCTCCTTCTAGTCCACCTATCCGATATTCGAGCCTTGCCTCTTTAAGGCATAAGTCTCTGTTTCACTAGCCCGCTCCAATCCAAAGACGCAGAGGGTGCCCGTTTGGCTCTCTCAATCTGCTCCAACTTCGTATCTTTGTCAGCCAACCCATACCTTAAGCCATTAGCTCTAGCTTCACTCTGCTCAAGCTCGGACCGTAAGGACGTCACCTGAGCTTGGAGGTCGACGCACTCGGCCATGACCCACGACTCTCTGAGCGACATTTCATTATTTCGGCTACGGACACCTCTACTTGATCATTATGCCAAAAAAATTCCTAAGTTGCCAACTGGTAAAGTTAGCTTATCGAGGCTGACCAGAAGGCGACCTCGTCAAGAGAATGGACTAACTATATAGGTCAAAATCCAACTTAGGAAATCAGGCGTGGGAAGACCGTTAAGTGAGAAGATTGTAGTTCGACTTAGGCGGCCAAGGCCGAGGTTGATCAAAGCCCAATAACGAGCAATCACTGAGCAAGTCATTAAAACCAAGGTCGAGTATTGAAGAGTAGGAATAACGTCTAGTGTAGTATCTGAACTAGCGACAGAAATATTCCTTTGAGTATTCTCTTTGTTGACTTTTTTTAGGGGTTTTTAGAGAACATTTAATATAAATAGAAGAAGATAGAGTGGTAAAAGGACAAGTGAGATTCATTATGAGAAGAACTCTTGTAAGAAGTTGACTTTTAAGAGAAAATACAAAGTTTACCTTTCCATAATAATTGATACTATTGATCAATCTATCTTTCTACTCACATGATCCTAGAAACCTTATCCATTTTCTTACTTATTGGCCATACTTTGTTGTTAGGAGGAAGAATCTTTTACATAATTCAATATTTGGGTGGATCATTCTTCCTATTTACATCTATTGTCGTTTTCATATTTATTGCTCAGCATCCACTCTTTATTTATTCTCAAAAGTGTTCATGTAATAATCTGATAACTGATTTCGCACAATAAGTATATGATACCATTGAAATATTTAGCTAGATCTAAGAATTATTATGCTTGAATATGATTCGCCTTTCACCATTTTACCTTTTAATTAGTTTAATAAAGAGTGTTGTACTTTTTGGTTAAACAAATTCCAGTTACCAAATTTTTACTCTCTACAAAACCCAAGTAAAAATTCTCCTTTGGTTTGTGTTTTCTGTAAACACCTCCATCCAATGTCTCTCTGTCTTGGTGGGGCTACTCTGTGTTTAAATAACTTTGTTGAGATGAGATGGAATCAACCTGTTCCTATTCAGCCATATCAAGAATCATAAACAGTGCACTCTAATTAGAAGTTTCTAGCTATTTTCGAAAATGAATCACTCAAAAATTCAAGATTTGTGACAACCATTTTTTCACTTGAAATACTCAAATAAAGTTTTTCAATATTTCAAATATTTAAGTTCGATATCCGCTAACTTAACATATAGGCCAAATGAGGCTTAATTCCCCCAGCTCATGTCACCTTCATTTTAATCATCTAGTTGAGTCCATTACTCATATGATCACTCAATTATTTGAAATTATCTAGCAATGTCATTTAATTATGCTTATAACACTCAGAAGGTCACTCAACCGAATTTCTCAAACTTTTGATCGCCAAATACTTATTTTCCCTCTAAATTATCAACGTTTATCTTCTCCTTGTCTATTTCTTTTTCTTTTTTAATATTATATGAGTTTTTATCTTTTTAATTAACATTTATGGACTTACCTATAGAACAAATAAATTTTATCTAAAAATAAAAAATAAAAAATATTTTTCTATAGTACCTGCGTAGAATATATATTTTAAAATTTTTATTTTCTTTCATTCTCAATTGTGTAAATAAATTTTGAGTTTTTTGTTGTTCATATCAAAATTATTATTACGAACAAATTATTTTAATTAAGTTTTTATTATGCTCTATATTTTATTATTTCAACATTACATATGCTTAAATATTATTTTATTTTTTAATTTGTAAATAAAATATAAATTAATAGGAGAAAAAATTATATTATTAAAAATATAAAAAATTAAAAAGAAGATAAAAGTTGTTAATTTACAGGGTAAAATAAGTATTTGGTAATCAAAAGTTTGAGAAATATAGGTGAGTGACCTTTCTGAGTGCCATAGGCATAGCTAAGTTACTTTGCTATTACAAGGGAAAGAAAGATGACTTTGGTAGATAATTTCAGATAGTTGAGTGACCATCTGAGCAATGGACTCTCATCTAGTTCCTATTTTAACAATTTAGCATCATGAGTATATGTAACGGTCTAGCTCATTAGTGATATTGTCTGTTTTGTGCTTAGTCTCACACGACCTTAATATGTATCAATGGGGTCTAAAACTTGTTTACCGATATACCTGATACCTCTCTAGTATTTACCGATATAATATTCGCCTTGGATGTGACATACACCCCCCCCTTTAGCGACTCATCATCTTCGCTACACTCCAAATATGTGAGATACGCCTAACCTTAGAAACCTGTTTGGCCAAGCTTCTAGGATATCAAAAATACTTCTTTTTTTGTTCGTAAAAAAAGTACTTTTTAAAAATTTAAGGTGTTTGGCCAAAATAAAAAAAATACTTTTGAGTAGCAACAGAAGCAACTTTTCTGCTTTTGGGAAAGAAATTACAAATTCTAGCTTCTTCCAAAAAGAAGCGGAAACCTAATTTGTTCAAGATAAAAATAACTTTGCAATAAATTTATATTTTTCAAATTATCCTCATTAATTTAACATTCTTCTTTTCCTTTTTCTTTTTATTCTATTATACATTTTTTTCTTTTATATTTTGATCATAAATTTATTCTATTTGTCCTATTCCTATGAGTAAATTTTAATTTTTTATTGAACAATGTATTTTGACATATTTAAAGTATCATATAAACAATAAGTACTACCAAATACTAAATGTTATTGTTTTGGAATAACTATTATAATGATTAAAAATTTTAATTTATATTTTTACTTTACATTTTATATTTAAATTAAATTCTTTTATAATAAATGTTTAAATTTATTTTTAGTACTAATTGCAAATCGAACCTTTACTATTCTTTTTTAGTAATTTGATACTTAAAAGTACTTTTTACAAAAAATAGCCAAACACAATGAGCTTACAAGAAGACATTATTCAAACGAATTGGCTTAACACAAACTACTATTTTGCAAAAGTACTTCTACAAAAATTACATTTTAAAAATAATATTTCAAAATAAGCAGTTTTTGACAGCTTGGTCAAACAGGCTCTTTGTTGACAGCTAAAATTCATCCCACCATCTCAAGATTCCACACAGAATGACTCTAATACCATATGTAACAGCTCAATTTACTAGTGATATTGAGCCCGTTTCGATGAGCTTGTTTTAAGAGACTTTTAAGCCAAAATAGCTTTTAAGTCAGAAATTAAGAATTGTAGTTTTTGGCTTTTGGTTTTTTTTTTTTTGGCCATTTTAGCTTAAAAATATGTGCTTAAAAATACTTTTTTACTTTATTGAATCAATATAATGGCTTAAAAGTACTTAAAACAAGTCAATTCAAACAAGCTCCTTCACGACTTTAAATGGCAAAAGTTGCACGGAACGCCCTATTTTGGTCGGCCACATTTCACCTATATCCATTTTTTAAAAATATTTAACTTGTACCAACTTTTTAAACAGCTTCAGCTCCTTTCTTCTCATCATCCTCCTCCTTCATTTTCTTTTCTTCTTCTTCTTTCTTTTTTATTCCAGTTATTAGTTTTAGTCCAAAAGTTAACGTCTTTTTTCAGTTTTAATCTTTATGTAATAAATACAAGTATGAAATTTTATTTTTATTAAGAATACAATGAATACTCTACAAGATAAGATGAGGTATTAGTTAGATATATGTGTTCGTGCTTCAAGTATTTTATCATAAACAATACCTTTCCACCAAGACTACATTACTTCAAGTGATACAGAAAAAGAGACCTTACAAAAAGGTAATTAAGCAGTGTCTCTAATATCTAATTTGTGAAAGTTGCTTGTTCATTTTTTCGGCCTCATGGATGTTGAATTAATCACTAGTGTAATTTAATTTCAGAAATTACTAAATATCGCTCATGAGCTGGAGTCCTTAAGGCCAGAAATCGAAAAGGAAATTACCAAAGTGAACAAAGAACGTGTATTGAAGGAATAGAAATGTCTAAGCTTACTGAGAAAAGCGCAAGATGTTTCACATGCATCATTGTCTAGGTTACAAAGAATAACCGAAGTTTCCCAACTACAAAGACAAAAACTTCAGCTCTAGAGCTAAAGTTCGCCAGTTACAAAATAAAAACTTCAGCTCTAGAGCTGAAATTTTTCTTTTGTAACCGGGAAAGTTCAGTTCTAGAGCTGAAATTTTTATTTTTATAACTGGGAAACTTACCCATAATTGCTGGTTAAATATGAAAATTATACCACCTTGGGCAGTTCTTGCTATAGGTGCAATCTTGAACTTTTTTGGTTACTTCATGATATGTTTGGCCGTAACAGGACGAATTTCTGCAAATTCTCAATCATTTGCAAATACTGGTGCAACTATTACTTGTGTCAAGAATTTCCCTAGTAGTTGAGGCATCGTGTTAGGACTATTAAAAGGTGCAGTTGGCCTAACTTGCACGATTATGACAATTGTACCCGTTCTAGAACTAAAGTTTTTATTTTATAACTAGCGAACTTCAGCGCTAGAGCTGAAGTTTCCCGATTACAAAACAAAAATTTCAACTCTCACGCTAAAAAAATTTATTTTATAACTGGCGAACTTCCCTGGTTACAAAACAAAAACTTCAACTCTAGTGAATTTTGTGTTATTGTCTTTGCTATTTCAGCCCTGTATACTGAAGTTAAGCAAAAAAACGGATACACTTGCAATTTCTTTTTTGTAAAGGAGGCACAAGTTAAAATGTGATACGAAACAAATATAGATGCAAAAGTCCCCTTAAAATGCAAACATGCTCATTGTTCGCTTTGGGCCTAAATTCACACAACTTTAAAACACATCACTAAGGTATAAGATTTATTTACTTATATATTCAACATCTCATGTTTTGTCATGACATGAGATTTGCATGGGTTGTCACAATGTAACAATTATAGCCATTGGATTCTCCAATGTTAAGTAGGGAAAGGAACAAAGACATTTCTGAATGTTGTGTTAGCGGCTCTAGCGTTATCTTCAGCTAAAAAAGTTTCCCTTGTTACAGAGGGCAAAAAACGAATACAACACAAAAAGGTAGCTAAGTTAGATGTTCATGACCTTATCATCATTATGCAGTTCGCATACAAGCATAATGCTAAATGATATCGAAAAGTAAATCCTGCAAGCACATATAAAGGCATGTTTCTACAAGAACATAAATCGTATAGGTAGAAATGAAAGGCGGGCTGAGGGGGAGAGTGCAGCAGAGTGAGCTCCTGATAGGCCTTCTGAACCACATTCTACGTTGGCTTTAAAGCACTCAAAGCTACTACTGGAGAAACAGTGCTCTCCACACTATAAGAAATAGTATACTAGCCGGACAATATAATATGTAGGTATTTAAGTGGAGAAGGGTAAAGGGAGGAGCCCATTATCTACCATGTTTTGAACAGAGCACTCAGGAAAAAAAAAGGTACCAAAACTGCATAGCATCTGTTCAGTTCCTATCGCAGGGAAGAGAACAGGAACTCGCGTATGGAGAGGCCACCGATGACACCACAGTTGCCAGTAGAAACTCCACAATCTACGCAAATTGACCAAAGATAATAGGAGTAGAAACACAGAAAAATAGCTCAAAGAGGAGAAAAGGTGAATGCGGAGACTCCTGGGCTTCGAATCCATCAAAAACAGCTCTCATGTCTTCAGATCATCAGACATGGCTGAAGGTATACAATGCATTGCAAGAATATCT
This sequence comes from Nicotiana noctiflora, assembly GCA_032618575.1. Lineage (NCBI taxonomy): Eukaryota > Viridiplantae > Streptophyta > Magnoliopsida > Solanales > Solanaceae > Nicotiana > Nicotiana noctiflora. Next base: position 39,712 of record JASVEL010007077.1, on the reverse strand, counting down.
GACGTTGCCGCTTTTGCATTTTTAGTCTGCAGTACAACAATCTAAAAAAACAACAGAGTCACCTTGAGAGGTCCAGAAGGATAAGAAAAGAAAGGAAAGGACATAAAAATCAGATAGAGAGATAACCTGATCATAATCAAGATCAAACTTCATGTATTCTTCTTTACAGGCCTCCACCATGTTAGCCAAGCTCTTCAGATTTTTTATAGGCTTGCCGTTGAAAGCAAGAACCTAGATTACATTCATTCAATGTCAAATCAAAACATATAGATGCATGTGAAAAAACAAACAATGGCAGCTCCCTAATTCATAAATACTACTATGATCAGCTCTGTAGTCCCACAATATTTTCTTCTCACCTGAGTGTTAACTAGTTCTTCATAACCAATATTGATGTCAGCCACAAGCACCTAATAGGAAGTGGGCAAGGCAGATCAGAAAGGAGCCTTAGATATAACAGACTAGTAAATCGACAAAGAGCTAGACGGACCTGAGAAACCACAACCAGTTGTTCATCAATTGATTGTGCCATTGCGTGTAGGAGTTTGTCCAACAACTTAACTGGAGCATCAAATTCATAATCTTTTCCATACTAAATTTAAGGAAAAAAAGTGGTACCCAAGTAAGATATGAAATCCCTCAAAGGCATGGCGAACAAGTAATAAAAATAAATATGAAGTTATGCGGTTGATTACAAACCTCTGAACGTAAATATGGAACAGAAACAGCAGTGAAAACAAATCCACCGACAATGTAGTAAGAAGGAGGTTTTCCCTTGATATGAGCTGGAATCAATCGTTTATGTGCGTTAAGTTTTATTTTGAATTCTAGAGTCTTAGATTTACGAAGAACTTTCACTCGAGCATCATCTCCAGTATATTTTTGAGAAACAAGATAGCTGAAACCAATGCGCTCTCCATGCCTGAATGGTACTGGAAAATAACAATACCAAAATCAGGAATTTACAATCTTCAAAATAATAATAATAATGAAGTTCAGAAATTCAGTGATAGAGAGATTCTAATTTCCATCTCATAAAGTCATCTATATTTGTGATTAGAATTTAGTTTTTAGTCTCTTAGGTGTAGCTGGGATTGAGTTTGGAGCTGGGCCAAATATAGGGTCTCCCACAAGAAAAACATGCAACATCCATTATTCCTCCCAACCATCCCTCTTAGGCACCTATATGATCCTTTTTAATCATATCAATGGGGATTCCACAAATCAATTATTCCCAGCTAAACAATAGGATGCTTCTTGAACCCTAGGGCGAGGATTATGAACTGGAAAATCTTGCAATACCTAACATATTTATCAATGCTTTGAGTAGCCAATACAATAGCCAGTAAACCAAAGCAAGCAACACAAAGTTATTCGGTAGTTTCTTCTGCCCCTTCACCCATCACTAACGAAGATTTTTATTTCTTACTTCCAGAGTGGTCAAATAAGTTAATCGCAGCATAGAAGAGAAAGAATTCCAAGAGGTATGAAAGATATTACTATCAACTGTGCACAAGAATGAAATGCTGACAATAGTAACAATTCTATCAAGATAAATAGAAATGAACTAAATGCAGTCTTCTGCACTGACATAAATTGCTTGAGAAACTAGATTTACTACCCGGTTGAGCAATGTTTACATTACACCATAATGTATTTGACAACCAAAATGAACATCTTTGCATGAAAGGTTAATATGTATTTAACTACTAGACAATTCAATACCTAAATTACAAAAAGCAGACCATACGGAGAAAACTAAACATACCAACAAAGAGTAAGGACAAAGCTCAAAACATATTCCAGAGCATCAATGGATAGACATCTAGTAAACGAATTTGAACCTTCTCCCCACTTATATAGTAATCGTTATGTTTCTTTTGTTCGAAAAGGAATAATCTTTTTCTTTGTTCAGTCCCTTTCTAATTGCCGGGTACCTAAATCACAATGATGGTTTGCACGGTATCTCAACATCTTCTGAATGTTGTGGATACATTATATGGAATTTACCAGAATTTCATATTCTCTTTCAAGATAAGCATCTAAAAGATAAAATACTCAAGAAAAGCATACAACAACAACAACCCAGTATAATCCCACTTAGTGGGGTATGGGGAGGGTAGTATGTACACAGACCTTACCCCTACCCTGGAGTAGAGAGGTTGTTTCCAAATAGACCCCCGGCATCCTTCCCTCCAAGAACTTCCCACCTTGCTCTTGGACAGACTCAAACTCACAACCACTTGGTTGGAAGTGGGGGTTGCTTACCATCAGAGCAACCCCTCTTGTCTAAAAGCAGACAAATAAAGAGAAAATGAAATCTTGATGCTTTCACGATTTCAATTGCTTTCTTGCCCTTGAGCACAACTATACAGTCACAATAGTCGGACACTAGTAGGACATCACCTGACGTTAAATAGTAGTGTCTTATCTCTTCTTTAAACTTATTTGTTAGCTTCTCACTAGACAATGAATATGCAACTTTGACTAATCTACACTTATCTAGCGTTCTTTCTTCTGAATATAAAGCATAATCTTTAAATCACCATTTTTGTAATCAATAAGATCAAATACACATAACTGGAGACATGAAGAGACTTCAATACTAGGTATCACATTCCATAAGGACTTTCATACTCCTGCTGTTTTATTTTACATGATGATATTTGACTAGGCATGAGATATAAGAAAGACTTACTTTTGACTCATAAGCTGAACATGTTTAACATACAAAAATGGCCATAGAATCTAGCGGTCATAATACAACAGCAAAGGAGAAGGTGGTCCCGGTACAAGGAATTAAAGGGTACATAATAAGTGTCTGCTACTAGAATGGTTATGGAGACACGACTGTGAAGAACAAGCTTTATGGAGGCCAATGACAAATCAAAATGTGGTTAAGAGGGTCACTGACTTCGTTTGGGGTGAGCACTTGGAGAACCATCAGACACCAATGGCCTATTTTTGTTGCTAATATTGGCTTCGGTATTGGAAACAGTCGGAAAACAATCTTTAGGGTTGACAACTCGCTAGGGCATGGTCCTCTCGGGGAACTCTTTCCAGAAATGTACAAATCGATCATTATATCCATTTCTTTCTGCGACGGAATGGAAGAGAAGTATTGAAACACGTGCGACCTCTACTCTAATCAATAGACTAAAGGCTCCTACTGAAAATATGTTTCAAACTACGACCCAGAGTTTCTCCCTTTGAAGCGCCTGTCGCGTAGGGCGACCGGGCCAGGCCGAGTCAGAAAGGCTTTGATGACTCAAGGTTCATATTAGGGAAAGGAGAGGGAGGGGACGAGGGGGCAGCCGGACTAACATATAAATCTATCATTTCAATAGGAAGCACATTGATATTAAGAGTACAGTCTCAAACATGTCTAATTTGGGATGAAATCAGTGTTCACCTGTTCCATCATTGGCTATATCAACTCCGTCAAAGCTAAGGATAACATCCGAAGGCTTTAGAACATTAGATTCTGGGGCTGTAGGCTCAACTCTTCGGATCCGGACACCCTTCTGATTATGTGCCATACCAACCGACTTGCGGAGGTCAGGATTTTCCATTTTTTGCCATTCAACTCCAATGACAGGAAAACCTACAATGTAGGAGAAGCCCATATAAGACATAAGTTTGCACTTTGAGACCATCAATTTAATCAAGTTCAAGATGTTATTGGAATTTTCATGTACCTGTGTATGCTCCATTCTTCTCATAATCTTGGATGAAATGCATAATTACTGGAGTTGGTATGACATAACCGATGTTCTCGGCATCTTCATGCTTAAGGGATTGAAATGCAATACCTACACACTTCCCCTTATCATTGAATGCAGGTCCACCAGAATTTCCAGAATTGATGGCAGCATCTATCTGCACAATAATCTCACCAAATTAAAACCATAGCAACCAAATTAAGGAAATAAAAATCACGTATCATCGTATTAAAGAAAGTATCTGCAGGAAGGGAGAAACTTCAAAGCATAACCTGCAATCCAAGGAGCTCGGTCGACACATGAACATAAGATAGTATCTCAATGCGCGAGACAACACCGCTAGTCACAGAGATCGTATCTCCTCCTATAGGGTATCCAACAACAGTTACAGCATCTTGCAGTGCAGGCAAATCCCCAAATTCAAGAGGTGATACTCCTTCCCAGAACTCATCATCATTCACAGTTAACATTGCTGTTTCATAATAACAACAAAATAACTAGCTTAAGATTTTTTTAGTACTGAATTTACCAAATTCTAACAGTAAAATGATGCAATTAAGGGGAGTGTTTTGTATGACGAAAACCACCTTCCTTTATGAAATCATTTTATGATATTTGGTCGCCTTAAATTGTTCTGAGGAATAATATTTTTTGATAAACAATAAATCCCTGGGGACAGTGGCGCACGGTTCGAAACGCGACGGATCGTGCACCCGCACCTCTATCCTTCTCCACTTAAATACCAAACTTTTGTTTGTGACACTGTTAAAACATGAGATGCACCTAAACCATACATCACAAGTTGCGATTTTCCCACTAGACCAAAGCTTTGGGCCAAAGGAATAAAATTTCACTGAAATGTACAAAGATCTCAACTTTTATTCCATATCACTCGCTTCCACCAATGTTATCAATCGTTCCTACCAAAAAAATGTCGCGGGATCATTATTAAGCCCGATCAAACACTAATTATTTCCCAGGGTAAGCCCAATCAAACACTAATTATTTCCCACGGTAAAACATTGTCCCCATACCAAATGCACACTAGTTTAGTAACAATGAAGATTCAGGCAAACAAAAATTAGTAAATTACTACTCTCAATCCCAATTCATGTGATGGTGTTTTCTTTTAGTCAGTCCCAAAATGACATCTTTCTACATTTAATTTTAACTATAAACTTCTCATTTTACCATTGATGAGATGATTTAAGCTACACAAATATCTAAGACTTGTTTTAGACCACAAATTTCAAAAGTTCTTCTTTCTTTCGTAAACTTAGTGCGGTCAAACATCAACACATAAATCAAGAGGGGGAGTAAAAATTTAGTTTAAGTTTAATGCACTAACAATACAAAACTTATGTACACAATTAGGTCACTTGAAAGTTAATTGCAGATAACTCTGTTTAATAGCATTAATTGATAACATATAATAAAGGGTTTAAATTATATACACATTGGTGTAAAAAATGACACTATTAGATCACCCAAAGCACATGTACAGGTATACCTCCTTAAAATGTGGGATTTGTAATGTTAGTAAGACAGTTTACATGCTACCATAAGTAAAAGTGACCCAATGATATAAAAAATCCTTATTCTTGCAGTACATATAACTTAACTCTATAATAAATGTTAACTGAACTGATATAACACTAATAATGGATACAAAACATAACATTGTCAGTGTAAATAAATCTCGTAGAAGTTATGGAACATACCAATATCACACTCAGTTCCAATGGAGAGTACAGTAGCTAGGTATTTTGTATCAGAGCCACGTTTCTTGAGCTTAACTTGAGTATGATGCTCCACAGAGTGAGCATTTGTGAGTACTCTTCTTCCACTAATTATGAAACCACTACTACTAGAGCTGTATTGTCTCTTCCTCTGCCACGGAAGCGAGAAATTCGGATCCGTGTGCACGCAGAACACTTTCACCACCGCATCCATCGACGGTGCCGCCTTCGCCGCTGCGGTAGCCAACTCCGCAACATGCCTCAAGTCGCCACTCAATACTGTGGCGGTGAGTTCGCCGTGGTTGTGGTCGGGGAACCGATGGCCTCGTCTCTCTGGTGACGCCGCAATATCCCTGTCAACTGCTTCTTCGACTTTCCTCACGCGGCCACGGCCGCGGCGGTGAGTTTGTATGTCACCGTTGGTGGCGGTCTCGACAGGGTTTGCAGAAACTACGCCTTCGTCTATGGCTGTTTCGGCGACGCCGCCGGAGTCCGACACGGCATTTTTAGGTTTTCGGCCTCTTTTCCTCTTTAAGTCTACCATTGAAACGAAAAAGGAAGGTTCTTCCAAAATGTCAAAGAAGTAAAACGCACGAAATCGGAGTGCTTCACTTAGAAAGAGTAAACTCAGTATTCTTTTGAGAGAAAAGTTTCAAAATGGAAATGAAAAAGGAGCCATTTTAGCTGGCTGCTGCGTTTTGAGTTTTGAGTTACTGAGAAGAAGCTGCTATAAGGCTCCCACACTTTGCCCGCTCAAAATTTGTCCTTTAATTGGGTTTTGTAAAAATTTGCAGCCCAGATAGATTTTTAGCCCACTGCCATAAAATCAGGGGAAATCTACGCAAAATGCCCATTTGGGCCAAACTAATTACCGACTCCAATCTTTTTACATAATATATTTATGCGGTTCAAAATATTTACTCGCACTTTCTCCTAATATTTTATTTTTCTCATTAATTACTTTATCTTTTTGTGTTTTCTCTTTCTTGTTTTTTTTTTATTTATCCTAACTTTTTCTTGACTTTCCCTTTCTCCCATTAATTACTTTTTGCCTTTTTCTGTTGTTCCTCTATTTTTTATTCCTACATTGCATGTTATTCATCTATTCTTTTATCACATGTGCTTTTATTTGAACTTTGAAAGCTTCAAGAGCTTCTTTGTACTTTTTGTTCCTGTATTCATAGATCAAGATCCCCGATCCAAAACGTCTCTTTAATGAACTTCATGGATAAGTTAACTCTTCAAACACATACAGAGACGAATCCAAAATTTAAATTTAGTGGAATCAACTTTTATGATTTTAGCATTGAACTCATTATACTGTTAAAATTATGGGTTCAAATCTAGTACTTGTTGAGATTTTATTAGATTTTTACATATAAGTCCATAATTTGTAGAAATTATGGATTCAATTGGACTCGTATCCGAAAGGCTACATCCTTCCCTGACCACATACTGTGATTAACTAACTCTGAGAATTATTATTACACGACTATTATATGATACAAAATCTAATGACAAAGAAAAAAAGAAATAAAATAAGACGTTTTTATTAAAAAGAAAAGAGCTAAGAAAATGATATATTGTACTAATATGCAATATTTCAGCTGAAACTTGAATAAAAACACAATTACCTAACAGTATACTGCTACGGTATCAAAGTATACTATAAGAGTATACAATTATACTGCACCAATATACTATAATAGTATACATATATACCAGAGCGATATACTATAATAATATATAATTTCAATAGAAATTTGATAAAAACATAATTATCCAACAGTATACGGCTACTGAATCACAATATACCGTAAGAGTATACTATAATAAAGTATAGAGTTATAATGCAACAATATACTATAATAGTATACATATATACTGAAATGTTATATGGGTAGGATTGTGCAATTATTTTGTATGGGTAGTATCAGGGTATTATTTTGATTTCTATGGGTAACCCTATATATATCCCAAATCAGCCCAATTCCACATTTGAAGAGAGAAAATCTAACTTTATACCTATTAATTCTAAACTATTTACTTTTTAATGTCTAGGTTCAAACTATTTATTACTCCTATTCATAGATCCTAAACTATTTACTCGGTTATTTTCATTGTAACACCCAGCTAAGATGAGGTTCTCAACAGAAGAAAAGTTCATCCTTTGTGGTGAATTAAGGTCCGCTAAGAAAAAGGTTGGACACCATTAACGAGGAAGACGCTTATCCGTCAATCATTTCATCTTATGTGGAAAAAAAAAGAGATACCATAAAAGTTCTCTCTCCACATAAAATTTGTGGCGATGCCACCGCCTATAACAAGCGTTAGAGCTAGTACCAAGTAGAATAATAAACTAGGAGTTGTTTTCCTACTAAACAAGCAAGAATTTATTTATTTATTCTTCTTTTTTCCAATTCAATTTTTTCCTGTTGTGAGCTTCACCAGTGTGTTGTAAACAACAGTTGAAGATTTCTTGTTTAATTCAAAGTCGGTGCTGTTAAATATTGCTTATAGTACCTTTTTGTAACGACCCGACATGTCGTCTCATGTGTTATTGTTCCATTTTTTCCGTTTATTGCTTCTTCATATTTCGTTATTGGTATGTGGTATGTGAGAGTTGATTTGGATTGGTTTTGATAAGAAATGGACACTTAGTCTCTTTAAGGAAGGCTTAAGTTTGAAAAGTCAACTGGACGTTGACTTATGAGTTATAGGGCTTGGATGTGATTTTCGGTAATTCGGTTAGCTTCGGGAAGTGATTTGTGACTTAGGAGTGCAGTCGGAATTGATTTTGGAGGTCCGGTGTAGAATTAGATTTGAATTGGCGAAATTAGTATTTTGGCGAATTCCGGTTGATAGGTGAGATTTTGATCAGAGGATCGGAATGGAACTCTGAGAGTTGTTGTAGCTTCGATATGTGATTTGTGATGTGTGTACCAAATTTCAGGTCATTCGGACTTTGTTTAGTTGGGTTTTTGATCGAATGTGAGTTTCGGAAGAATTTGAGAAACTTAGGCTTGAATCCGAGGTGAATTGATGATTTTTGTGTTGTTTGACATGTTTTGATAATTGGAACAAGTTCGTATGATGTTATGGGATGTATCGGTATTTTTGGTTGAGGTCCCGGGAACCTCATGGGTGATTTCGGGTAGCTAACGGAGAGCTTAAACTTGGAAATTTGCAGCAGAAAATGCAGCAGCAGTGCAGGCCTGTTTTGGCCTTCGCGTTCACGAAGGAAGGCTCGTGTTCGCATAGAGTTGATGGCCTGGTGAATCGTGTTCGTGTATAGGTGATCGTCATGGGAATTACCACCATGTTACCTTTCATTTATATGTATTATGCTTTTATATTGGTGTTAGAGTTTATCGGGTGAGTTAGTAGTGATTCTAGTTGAAAATGAGGCAAATAGCCTTTTTGAAGGAAACTTGAATAAGAAAGGTCAACCCGGAGTTGACTATTTAGTTAGAGGGCTCAGAATCGGATTCTGATGATTTGGTTAGTTCCGGAAGGTGATTTTTGACTTAGGGGAGCAATCGGAATTGAATTTGGAGGCCCGGTGTAGAAATAGGTTTGAAATGGCTAAGGTTGAATTTTGGCGAAATCCGCACGGTAGGTGAGATTTTGATCCGGGAGTCGGAATGGAATTCCGACAGTTTCTGTAGCTCCGTTAGGTGATTTTGGATATGTCTGCAAATTTTCAGGTCATTCGGGCGTCGTTAGGTCGGGTTTTTGATTGAATGTTAGTTTCGGAAGTTTGAGTTGAATCCGCTATAATTCGATGATTTCTGTGTTTAAGGGCGTGTTTCTATGATTGGAACAAGTTTGTATCGTGTTTTAGAGTAGGTTGGTGGATTTCATTGGGGTCACGGGGGCCTCGGGATGAATCCGGGGGTCCAAACAGACCATTTTGTGCCTAATGCACTGCTGTTTTTTGCTGCAATAAGTGCAGAACACTTTTGTTCATCGCGATCGCGGAGGTCCCCATGCGATCGCGTAAGGCTATGCTGGGATGCATCGCGATCGCGATGTCTTGTGTGCGATCGCGTAAGTCTGGAAATTAAAGCAATGCGATCGCGGGTGTAAGCATGCGATCGCATAGTGTTGAAGTCTGAAGCAGTGCGATCGCGTAGTGCATGTCGCGATTGCGTAGAGTAATTTTGGAGCCTGGTGAGTTTATTCATTGCGATCGCGAGCCAGTGGCTGCGATCGCATAGTGATGCCTAGCAGTCATAATATTAATATATTAGAATAGTGTTTTCGCAAACCATTCATCCATAACCTCCATTTTTGAGTTCTAAGAGAAGATATTGACGAGAATTGAAGGGGATTTCACCGGATAATCATCGGAAGTAAGTTTTATGGCCTAATTACATTATTTTATCATGCAATCTTCGAGTATTTCGCTGTTAATGGGAGATTAATGGGGGATTTTAGCCCTAGGCCTGGGTTATGGAAAATTAATGATTTGAATGGGCAAATGGAGTCCGATTTTGGTAAACTTTATATGCATGGACTCATGTTGAGATAAGGATTCCGAATATGTGACTTTCGTAATTTTTTGAGAAGCGTACCGAAAGTCGGGTTTTGCCAACTTTGTAGTTTTTGGTGTAATTTGAATTTCTTTGACTGGGAAACATCTCATTGGCCTATTTTGATGTATTTCTACTATATTTGATCAGATTCTATGCCTGTGGAGGTTGATTCTCGTGGCAAGGGCATCGCAGATTAGTCGTCGGGAGGATTCGAGGTGAGTAATGGGTGTGGGTGATGACCAGCGGGTTCGAAACCCCGGTATACCACTTTGTGACGATGTAATGCGGCGAGACACGTATTCTCCTGTGAGTGCGAGGTCGATTGTGATTGAGGATTATGGCTTAGTGTGACCTGTTGATATTATACTATGTTATTGGCTATTCTTGAGCCGGTGAACCTCTTTCTCTTATGTTTGTGTACTTTTATGGGCTGCGAGCTAGTTATTAGGATCCTGCGAGGATCGTTATCATTATTCTGTAATATTGACATGCTAGTTTTACTACCAGTCCGTAGCTATTACTATTATCATGATTTTCCAATCTCTGGAACTTGACATACTGTTTTCAACTGGAAAATGATAAAAGAGTTTTCAAAAACTACTTTTGAGCCTGTGAGGCTGCATTTGCATATTAGCTGACTGGTAGTGGATCGGGCTGCGCGCCGCAGCGTATTCATGATATTGTGCTTGGGCTGTAGGAGCCCCTCCGGAGTCTGAACCCCCACAGTGAGCACGGGTACCCAAATTGGATCGGGCTACGCGCCGTAGCGGTCATTTCATGCATTGCATTGCATTTAGCTACACTTGTTAGCTGTTATATTGTGTTTTGCTGGTATTGCTGGTACAGATACTGTTGATATTGATATTGTTGCATGGTATTTGATTATAGCTTTACATAGTGTTATATTGTGATTTCTTATCTTTGCTGTCTTACCCCTGTTCATTACCACTGAGTCTGGAAGTACTCACTTTACTCCGTGCACCTTCTGTGCAGATCCAGGTACGTCACAGCAACCCTGATCCAGTAGCTGCTCGGAGTTATATTTCTGGATAGTCAAGGTAGTTACCGCGTCCGCAGGACCTGACTTTCTTTCTAGCTCACTTTATTTCATATTGTTATCTATTTCCGCACTTGAGTACTGATGTAGACACTGTTACACTTGTATACTCATTAGAGGCTCATGACTCGTGACCCCTTGGTCCTTTGGGGAGTTGTTATCGTTTTGGGACGTGATCCCCGTACTTGGTAATTCTATTATTGTTATTCTATGTGTGTTTTGCCTAAATTGGTTAAAGTGAGCTAATGGCTCCGTGAGTTCTGTTGATTGGTCGTGTTGGCCTAGCAGTGTGTTGGGCGCCATCATGACCGAGTTTGGGGTCGTGACAGTACCACACTTCATCTTAAATTTTCTAAGTTCTATTTTGTTTATATATTATTGGCCCTATAGTAGTGTTCCTACTCTTTAGATGCTCGTGACTTGTGACACCCTAGTCGGGTTGTGTGGGGTTGTAATCCTGATTATTATTGTTGTTAAGCTGTATCACTTTACTCATTTATGTTTAAATAATTCTAAGAGGAAGTGAATGTGGTTAGTTGGCTGGCCTTGTCTTCACGAGAGGCGCCATCACGACCAGTATGGGTTTGGGTCGTGACAAATTGGTATCAGAGCCTAGGTTACTAGGTCTCACGAGTCATGAGCAGGTTTAGTAGAGTCTCATGGATCGGTACGGAGACGTCTATATTTATCCTCGAGAGGTTGCAGAACCTTTAGGAAAACTTCCCATTTTTGCAATTCTTATCGTGCGTACTTGATCCAGTTTGAGATATAACTCTTGAAATTCCTTCCACACATCTGTATGCGCATGTGAGCACTCAGTAGTATGTGCCTTGTTGTCTTTTGATCCCCCGATTGAGGGGCGAGAGCTAATCCTTGTGAGTATGTTGGGCCTGTCTGGAGGACTTGAGGCTGGATCTTTGCCTATAGCTTGAGCACCGAGGTGTTGATTGTTTGAGTAAGTGTTTTGAACTTTTATGTTCAGTATTGTCCTTATTAGCTGGAATGGCAGTTGGACATCCATGTGATGAGTATGATAGTACTATGAGATGTATCTACATGATCTTGGTAGTGACAAAGGAGTCTGCTGGATAATAAATGAAATGTTAAGTGTTCGTTTTCTATTGTGATCTGTTGTGTAGCCCCGAGTTATGGGCGCTGTGAGCACATGATATTTTCACCGGGCAAACAATTCCAAAATTAAAATAAATATGTTTTTGAGTGCAATTACATGCCTTGTTTGAAATTAGCCACATTTTGTGTGTTTGAATAATTAGAAATTAGAAAAAATCAAAAAAAAATAGGTTAGGTAATTACTTTGTTTTAATTAATTAGTTTTGAGAAGAAAACCATCAAAAAATAGTTTTTAAGTAGTGGAAAATTAGGAAAAATAGTAAAAAATTGCCAAAAAATACTAGATAATTAGAATAAGTAGGAGATTAAGTTTTTAATAATTCATAAAAGAAAAAAGAAAAAAAAAGTGGTGTCTTAATAATTAAAAATCAGAAAAATACAAGAATACATTGGGTTTGAGTGTTTTGGGCCAAAAGAAGGTGAATTTGGAGGTCCAAACACTTAAGCCCAAAGACAGCCGTTCCAGGGCCAATGGATTGACAAGATCTCGGCCGTTCATTTACACAATTCAACGGTGGAGATAATTGGCAGAGTTTTTAATTAATTGAGATGTGAGATCGAATCCCAGTCGTCCGTTTGAAATGATCTGAGGGTCGATGGCTTTGGTCTCACTAGCAACCAAACGACGCCGTTTTAGTAACGCGCATGTGAGCCGTTGATCTCCATCAATTGAACGGCCCAGATTACCTCAGACGTATTGCCTATAAAAGGCTTTTGTCTGAGACAGCCCGGCCATTTTTGGAAACTCTTAACCCTAGCCGCCTCCGTTCTCTCTTCTTCATCTTCGTCTTCTCCCTCACCCCGTCTGCAACCATCGCCGGCCATGGATGCCACCACCTCCCACGGTGGTCTCCGGCCATCTCCTCTCCTCCCCTTCTCCTCTTCTCCTTCTTCTTCACTTCAGACCCTAGAAAACCCTAGAAACGAACCCATGTTCTTGATATGCCGGTCACCGAAAACTACCTCCGGTAACTACCAAACAATGAGAACCCTCTCCAAACCAACGCCAAAAGAACCCCCTGACCTGATCTACCCAACCATATAAGCCACCACCCTCGAATCTTCCCCGATCCCGTCGAATATCCAAAACAAAGTCGTTGGAAACCTAACTCCGGCGACTCAAATAAACCTTCACCAAAAATCCAACCTTTCCCCTTTCTGAACACCCCCTTAACCAGAAAACCCCAAAAAGACTTCGTCTTGAAGTCTAACAAGAAAACCAGAAAAAAGAAATAAAGAAATAAAGAGATAAAGAAACAAGGGTCTGGAAGACTAAGTCTAAAAAAAGAGATATGAAAAGAAGGAAAAATAGGAAGCTCAGGGGACAGGCCCTGCAAGCTAAGTGCTCCCCTCTCTCTCTGTGTCTAGCTTGTTTTCCTGTTATTTGTTTACTTCATGTTTCCCTTTTATTTTTGTTATGTCTTGTTTAGTCCGGCGCATGAATTAGGGTTATCTTATGTTTATTTTTGTTTGTTTCTCTTGTTTAAAGATTTGATCTTGATATCCATGTTCTTCTTCGTATTCTGTTTCTATTAGGGTTTCTCATATTGTTGGTTTTTCGATATCTGCATGTTTAGTTTTAGTTTTTGTTGTTAGTTGTTTGACATTCATTCTTCTTCATCTTTAAATTAGATTTTTCTTTTGTTAGATTTCAATATCTTTACTATTCTGCTCTTCTGTTAATCACATGATTTAGTTTTGGTTCTTCTTAAGTTTAGCCGTTTGATTCCCATTCTCCTTCATCTGTTATATTCGGGTTTCTGGTGGTGGTTCATAGTATCTCTTTTGTTTTACTTATATGCTAGATGACATGTTTAAGATTGGGGTTTAATCTTCTGAAATCTGAGTCAGTGACTTTGCCTCTCTTTTCTATCACTTTTGCATGATAGATTTAGGTTTCTTCTTCACTGTTTCTCCATGTTCTTCTGTTCTTCATCTTCATCTTATCTGTCATACGTTTGTATTAGACTTGGGTTGGTATTTGGAAAAGTTTTAGATTTAGTGGGTTTGGTTGATTACCATTCTTATGTTACTCTGTTAGATCCATTGTTCTCATGTCTGATATAAGCCATATTTCATTTCTTGTTGACTGTTATGAGATCTAGTCTCTACTAAGTCTATGTTCCTGAACTCTAAATGTGCTATGGGTCTTTCAGTGAATCTTTTAACATAAAATGATTGTAACTAAGCCTGATTGATGTTAATTGACATTTTTGCTACATGAAATTGAGTTATGTAAGTTGATTAGTTAAGATTCAACATTATCATGTAGCAAAAATGTCAATTAACATCAATCAGGCTTAGTTAAACCCCCCAAAAAGAGTGAATAAGGGGGACTTCTGAAAATCATTTGGGGACTTTTTCAATCATTTTCGAGGACTCGAAAAATCATTTTCTGGAATTCATTCTTAGGGACTCGAAAAATCATTTTCTGGAATTCATTCTTAGGGCTGGAATCATTTTCTGGAATTCATTCTTAGGGGGCTTGAATCATTTTTCTGGAGACTTCTAAAATTATTTAGGCTGGTTTTTAACATAGAAAATTCAGAGTGCAATACAATAGCAATAGCAAGTAGTTTTTCTTGCAAATTTCGAGTTTGAGCTGTCTGTTTGCGGGGGTTATCTGCTCGTTTGTTGTTGGGTTACTTATTCATTGATTGATGTGGGTTTCTATTTCGTGGATCTTTAATCATCACTGTTGCATTGTTGTTCGAGTATTGCTGTGCTTATTGTTTACCCCCCTAGAACTCATTGGTTTTTCTTCTTATTGATCCAGGTATTCTCCTATCCGAAACCAAGCTGTAAAGACTTGATTGAATGAAATGAAGCTTTTAGACTTAGAATTCATTTGATTTCGTGTATTTTGTAGTTATTCTTTCTTGTTTCAATCTTAGATCTATAGCAGTAGTATAAAATGTAGTAGCAAAAAAACAAAGACAAAAAGATGTAATAGCTAGATATGGTAGAAGTAGTATAAATCATAGATGGCAAGTCACCTAGTTAAAAGTAGGTAAAACCTTAAAATGAGTTAATTAGCTGTAGTTTAAATTGTTAACAGCATCACCACGATTAGGATACAAGTCATACTCAGTAGCTAATCCATCTGTGAATTCGTTTGAAAGGGAAGAATAGTTAACAGAAGTAATGAGTTATTTGCAACTGGGTAATGTGATAATAAACAAGAGCAAATCGCAAAAAATCCAGTGATATAATCTTGTGTAAATTTCATTAGTCACTTAGTGTGGTAATCTGGTAATCATTAGCAAGTAATTGGACTATAAATCATGCTTCACATAGCTAAACTATTTGCTCTTAATTTCCTAGTTAAAAGACCTCAATATTAGTATAGGTTAGTTCTTAAAAACAAAAGTAAAAAGCAGTCGGTTAGTTCAGCTCTCATATTAATTAGACAGTTATGATTTAAAGTCAACATTGATTTGTACAGTGATTCTCTCCTTTGATAAATAAAGTGCAATTTAATTTCATTCTCAATTCTATAAGTTTGTTCTATTATAAGTTCTTCATTTCTATTTTCATTACTATTGCTTCAATCCGGTTTGGGCCTGATGTACAACATGGGACTGAACTGTATCCGAAAATTCATTGGGCCATCGAATGAAAGTCCAAATTGGGTCTAGGTCACTAAGACCCAGATATATGTAATGCCCTGCTAAGTATTAATCCAGAAATCCAGGCCTAATAACAGTAGAAATAACAAAGGCCTAGACTCACTCTTCTGGAAATTCGGTTAAGTAAAAATGATTAAGGAAAAAACATAAATAGAAAAACATAGTATACACCTATTAGGATTGGGACTATAAAATTAAATCG
This sequence comes from Nicotiana noctiflora, assembly GCA_032618575.1. NCBI lineage: Eukaryota > Viridiplantae > Streptophyta > Magnoliopsida > Solanales > Solanaceae > Nicotiana > Nicotiana noctiflora. The sequence continues at coordinate 23,694 of JASVEL010007077.1, read as the reverse complement.
GGATGAGCCTCACACGATACCAAAACAGTGGGGCCCCCTTAGTAACAAAGTTAAAAAATATAAATAGACTCGGGAAGACTACTAGCTAACTCCATAGTCTTACCCAAAACAACTAAAAACCGATAGACTATTTAGGGCACGATTTAACGTACTTTCCTTTGAACGAGTGTGCACTTGGTGTGACTCAAATCTTAAAGACTGAAATATACCAAAATTCACAGGCGTACTGGTTGCGGTGTGACTCGAGGCGTGTTTTCGCGATGTCGCAAATTCCGTAAAATATTTAAGTAAAAGCACATATATGTTGTTTAAAATCTATATTGGGTCAAACAAGAGTCAAGAACAACAATTGAGCGTCCGTTCTTAAACTACGGAACCCGGGAATGCCTAACACTTTCTCCCGGGTTAACAGAGTTCCTTATCCGGATCTTTGTTTCGCAAACATTTTTTGAAAGAGTCTAATTCCTCGGCTTCGGGATTAACCGGTGACTTGGGACACCATTATCTTCCCAAGTGGCGACTCTGAATAATTAAAACAAAATCCCGAACCGATTGTCCTTTAAGTGGAAAAACTCCTTCCTCTATTCTATTATACCCGTTTCGGGTATTTGAACATTGAGGTATACCCTATAAGCACATATTTATATGCTTTCCCAGAAGGGTAGTAAAATGGGAGGTGTGACAGGTGCGTGAAGAATATTTTGTATCTCCTAGTTGGAAAGTAAAGTGCAATATGTGTGGTGGTATGAGTTCAGACTCAGGAAGACTAAATTGACTGTGCTATATGTATGATGGTGGAAGGTGTGCTGAAATACTAAATTGAGGCGAAACGGGTGGGTTATCTCTTGCGAAATGTTCTTGGGTGTTATGATCCTTATGTGTCTGTTAGAAGATCCCATGTGTAATTGAAAGGTACGTGTTTTAATTTGAAAATTTGGGTCGCTTAAGAGAGTGCACTCAGCTGATGTGGGGATGAATGTGAGGTTTGCAGAGGATTTTAATACTAGATGATTTGTGTTTTCATAAACTAGTAGATGATTCGAGTTTAATATCACTATAATATTGCGACATTATTAGAGTAAAAGTATTATGGGTTATTGATTGTGCCTTGATAGATGGCTTCGAGCCAAGTTGGGGAGGTTGTTGTTTATTAGCTTATCGTACGGTTATGTGCTATGTTGGTTCCATTTTAAGGTATGCTGGCGGATCAGTCCTGGTTGCAGAAATTGAATCGACGATGGCACGAGTGAAGCAAAAATTTTGACAAAGGTTATATGGTGCTTTTGTAGATGTGAGAAAATACTAGGATGTCTTGAAACATGGTTGGCAAATAGTGCTCAGTGTATAGAGAAGGAATATAGTTATTTGTATTGGTATGAGATCATGTTCTGCGGTGTCAGAATGCTAATAAGGCAGAGTGGTTCTGTATGTTAAGTCGGGTAATTTACAGTTGTATAAGAGTGAATGACTCTCGAGAATGGTTTTATTGTGTTCAAGATTTTGCATGTAATAATCAAGTGTCTTAAGGTTGTGTATGTGGCTAGAGATAGTGTTTTTCATTAGAAAAGATCAAGACTTGTTGTATTTTATGTTAATTATGGGATTCTATGTATCAATATCTGAAAAGTAATGGTAACGAATTCAGATTCACAAGAAGTTCTTCAAAGTAATGTATTCTGGAATTTGATATTTCTGGTAAATAGTTGAAAAGGTATTTAGTGGCATATGGTTCTTAGACAGTGTGATCTTATGTTCGATTCTCGTGTGGTAGACCTAGGTTGAGGCATTTTGGTGCAACAGCAAGAGTAAACACCTAATTAATGATGAAATAGGAAGGAAATTTGATAAATGTGATAGCTTGATAATAGACCGAAATGGTAGGGTAAGAATATGATTAATTCTTTGTATGTGTTCGAGGTAATGAGCCCTTACAGGTATGCAGCAAAAGCTCTTGAGTTCTGACAGCTTGCTTAGCTCGGTTTGGGTAGAAGGATTCAGCCCTGGCAATTTAGCTCGTACAAATAGAATTGGGAGAGAGTTATTGTTGGATTTTACCGTGGTTTAGAGATGAATATATTTTCTATGGGATCGCATAGCATGGATTGTGTAGTGAATTTTTTTCCTAGATGGGATTGATAGAAGATCTTGACTAGATGAGTTACAGTTCAGTTCTAAAAAGAAGTTCATAAAACTCTTAGGCAACGGGTAGCCTCAGATAATCAAGGAAAATGGTACTACTAATTGGAAGTGATTTGATGAGAGTATTTGTCTCATAAAGGGGTAGGCTGATAATACTTTGATAGTATTGTGACGCTTTCTGGTTAGATCGACTGCTGATATCCGAGTTGTGTGATGGCACAGGGGAATTTTTGAATATCTTCCGTGGAATGATTGGGTACTTGAGGTGTGATGTATATTCATACGACAGAATTTGGGCTTCAGGTATGGCAATTCGTGTGTTTTATATGGAGTTGGAGACTGGAAGTTCTCATATACAAACTATGTAGTGGTTGTGGATCCTGTGTATCGGCACTGTTTAGCGGCTATTGAGAATTGGAGGCCCGAGTGGACCTTTCCTTGCTTGATATGTTAGATTTTGGGTATGATGTTGAGGTGTAGACTGGTTGTCTCAGTGTTGGGTTATTCTAGACTATTGTGATATGGGCTATGCGGGAAAATGCCACAGGTTACGTGGCAAGGTGCATCAGATTATGTTCAAGCAGAGTGGGTTGTATTCCAAAGACCAGCGGACGGCTCGGAAGGACTGCTTTTTTTAATTAGGCCTTCATGATGAATGTCAGTGCAAAGAATTCTACCATTGGTTCAGTTCCGATGTTGAGGGACGTTTTTGGATGTGTTTAGTGTGGTCGGGCATGTCGCCGGGTGAGATTGTGGATTTTGGTATTTATTTGGTGTCGGGCATCGTATCATACGACTCTGGTAGGAGTTATAGTAGTGGGAGGAGCAGCGTCAGGCTTCTTGGTATTGAGTTCGTTGGCAGGCCAATGTGGCTATGTATTTAGCTTGAGTTAGCTTGGTTAGTCTTGAGTTGTATTGTTAAAGAATAGGTTGATTCGATCGTTATTGAACTTGGTAGTGATCTGGGGAGATCTATGAGTTGTTTTCCGTGCTGTGAGGCGTTATAATTTGTTGGGTATGGGCACATGTGGTGCGATTCTATTGGGAATTCATAGAGGAAGTCGAGCGGAAAGAGTAATTGAGAGTTGCTTGGTAAATAGAGTATTGGATATGACCTTTCGGGTTAGATTCATGTGTTTTATTCTATGACGTGATGCGGGGTCTCAGCCTTGTGTTGTGATGGTACTAATGAGCTTAAGGTACAACTCTTTCATTTGAGTCATTTGCCATGATTTGAGAATGTTCAGACCGTTTCTTATTGGTGCGTGTATTATGCAAGTTGTGGCGTAGGTCGATGTTGAGGTGTCATATCACCAAAGTGGTGATTGTTGGAGTCATTAATGAATACAAACAAATTTAATTTCAGCTTGTAGAGGGATAATATCGAGGTTAGGCTCAGAATCTGCTATGGTATTAGCCTAAAGGTAAGTGGCTTCATGAATGGTTGATCTGAGAAATAGTTACGATTTATTGCGTGTTTCATATTCGTTGGTAGCATATGAAAGTGTTGGAATAAGGCCTTAATGGATAAGTGTTTTTCTACCGGTATCTGGGTGTTGTGGGCAATTGCTGTAAATAGAGGCTATTGTCTAGAGTGTTTGGATTGTGTGGTATATCATATGGTCTCACCTAAGGTTGCAAGTATGGGTTATTACAGCTGGTTCGGGTTTATTCTGGATATAAACGTGAGGTTCTAATCTTGTGTATGATTTTGGGAAGTACAATGTGGTTATACAGTTTATGGTTTAGATGGACCGTGAAATTTCAGCTATATTGTGTTGTCAGACCTGCTTGAGATAAGGTGATGTGGGATTACCTCGGTTATATGCTTGGTGAGGTCATTCAGCTATTGGTTGGCTTCTAGTACAACACTGGATACGCTTGAGGACGAGCATTTGTTTAAGTTGGGGAGGATGTGATGACCCAACCCGTTGTCTCATGTGTTACTGCCCCATTTCCTCTGTTTATTGCTTCTTCATGTTTTGTTATCAGTATGTGGTGTGTGATAGTTGATTTGGATTGGTTTTGATAAGAAATGAGACACTTAGTGTTTTTAAGGAAGGCTTAAGTTGGAAAAGTCAACCGGATATTGACTTATGAGTTATAGGGCTTGGATGTTATTTCTGGTGATTCAGTTAGCTTCGAGAGGTGATTTATGACTTAGGAATGAGGTCAAAATTGATTTTGGAGGCCCGATATAGAATTAGGCTTGAATTGGCGAAGTTAGTATTTTGGCGAATTCCAGTTGATAGGTGAGATTTTTATTCGAGGGTTGGAATGGAACTTAGAGAGTTTATGTAGCTTCTATATGTGATTTGTGATGTATTTACAAAATTTTAGGTCATTCGGACGTCGTTTGGTTGGGTTTCTGATCGAATGTGAGTTTCGAAAGAATTTGAGAAACTTAGGCTTGAATCGGTGGTGAATTGATGATTTTTGTGTTGTTTGACGTGTTTTGATGATTGAAACAAGTTCGTATGATGTTATGGGATGCGTCAGTATTTTTGGTTGAGGTTCCGGGGGCCTCGGGGTAATTTCGGGTAGCTAACAAAGAGCTTAAACTTGGAAATTTGCAGCAGAGAATGCAGCAGCAGTGCAGGCCTGTTTTGGCATTCGCGTTTGCGAAGGAAGGCTCACGTTCACATAGAGTTGATGGCTTGGTGCATCGCATTCACATATAGGTGATCACGTTCGTGTAGTGTTAGCAGATGAAGCATCACGTTCGCGTGGGAGGTAACGGGTTCACGTTGAAGTAAATTCGTGCCTTGTGAATTTGTTCATCACATTCGCGTCAAAGAGGCACGCATTCGCGTAGTTAGAATTTTTGTTGGTTTGCGTTCACGTGCTGGGAGCCGCGTTCGCATAGAGTTAAATTTCGATCATCGCAAACGTGGGAATGTTGACCGCGTTCGCGTAGGGTAAATTTGTACCTGGGCAGACCTATTTTTATAATATTCATCCACGAGCCTATGTTATTTTTCCTCCATTGTTGAGCGATTTTGGAGCTTGGGAGAGCTAATTGAAGAGAGATTCAATGGGGATCAATTGGATGTAAGTTCCTTGGCCTAAATACACGAGATTATGATAGATTTAACATGGAAGTTAATTAAAATTAACGAAAAACGGGTAAAGCTAAGGCTTAAGTTTTTATATTTCAAATTGGAATTTGATAAGTTATTTGAGCTTGGATTTGGGAGTTCTTGGTATGTAAGGACTCGTGGCGAGACGAGGAATCTGGTAATGTAAGTTTTATAATTTTTTGAGAAGCGGGTCTGGGGCTCAGGTTTTTGCTAGTTTCGAGATTGTTGCTATATTTTGGTTATTTTCAATTGAGTGTTGTTCCATTGGCATGTTGTGATGTATTCTCTCTAATTTTGGTTAGATTTGACGCATGTGGAGGCCGATTCAAAGGAAAAGGCACCGCGAGCTAGAGATTTCATCGGTTCGAGGTGAGTAATACTTGTAAATGATATCCTGAGGGTTTGAAACCCCGGATTTGCACACTATAGTGCTATATTAAGGTTACTTGCACGCCGGTTAGTGGGCGTGGGGTAGAGCTCCGCTGGAGATTGTGGCTTGGTCCGTGCCGATTGATTAATTATTGCGTATTTCACTGGAGACTATTTGTTATCACTATTGTTTGGGCTGATTGCCATTTATGGGCTTTATGCCAACTATTTGAACCCTTCGGGGATTATTTACGCTGTTTTCTCACTGTTTTGACTTATTACATGAATTCAGTCACATTGTTTCTCCACTATTTTATAACTCAGCTGCTTTTATTTAAATTGAGTCTTAAATGATAATTTGAGCTGAGGACTACTATTTTACTAATGCTTGAGGGGCTTGTGATTGATATTCTATCTGAGTGTGGCCGAGGGCCAAATGTGAGGATATACTGATGGATGTGAGGATTATATATGGATCGGACTGCACGCCGCAGTAGTATATTATATGAATGGGACTGCACGCTACAGTATGTATATATTGTATCGGAGTACATGCCGCAGTGATATAACGCTTGGGCTATAAGAGCCCCTCCAGAGTCTGCACCCCCACAGTGAGCGTGAGTACCCATATGGATCGGGCTGTACACCGCAACAGTTATTATGTGATACTGTTTTTTAGAGTGACCAGGGAGAGGGAGCCCGAGAGGCCGTGAGTGTTGTTGAGAGTAAGCCCGAGGGGCTTGTTCAGCTTGAGATATTGCCCAAGGGGTGAGCATTTATGTGCTCATTTTGCATACTCTTGTCTTTTACGTGATGCACTGTGGTATTTGTGCCCGAGGGGCGGATTTTTCAGTTCTATACAACACTAACTATTTTGAAATTGTTTTCTTAATCATTGGAAAGATCATTTTCAAAAGAGATTTGGACTAAGCCAAAGCATTTCTAAAGATTTCACCGATTTCACTGTTTTTATCAGAAATTGTACCCGGTTTCAATATAGCATGTTGGTTGCTTTACGTGATTTCTTACTGCTTAGTATTATTTACTCTTATTACCACTAAATTGGAAGTACTCACTTTACTCCCTGCACCTCGAGTGCAGTTACAAGTACTGTTCACCCGGTAGCGGGTTATTAGCTAATTGAAGATATACTAACGTAGCTGAGCAAGATGACCACCAGCGTCCGCGACGACGCACTTCATCTTAAAATTTCTAAATTCTATTTTGTTTATATATTATTGGCCCTATAGTAGTGTTCCTACTCCTTAGATGCTCGTGACTTGTAACACCTCGGTCGGGTTGTGTGGGGTTGTAATCATGATTATTATTGCTATTACGCAGTATCACTTTACTCATTTATGTTTAAATAATTCTCAGAGGAAGTAAATGGGGTTAGTTGGCCGACCTTGTCTTCACTAGAGGCGCCATCACGACCAGTGTGGGTTTGGGTCGTGACATTTCTGGAAGTTCATGCTGAAATTTGATAGCATTTGGAGCTGATTTGATGTGATTGAGATCGAATTATTCATTTGAAAATCGAAGAAGAACACGGATAAAATATACCGCTATGATATACAATATGTTGTATGAGTATATAGCTATACTGCAATAGTATACTAATATACTTTATAATATACTGAACAAGGTAACAGTGAAGAACAATTACCCTCTACCGCACATTGATGATTTATTTGATCAGCTCTAGGGAGCGAGGGTGTTCTCGAAGATTGATCTTCGTTCAAGCTATCATCAGCTGAATATTAGAGACTCTAATATTATGAAAACTGCATTCAGGACGAGATATGGGCAATATGAGTTTCTTGTGATGTCTTTTGGGCTGACCAATGCCCCAGCCGCGTTCATGCATCTGATGAACAGTGTGTTCCGGCCATATTTGGATTCTTTCATGACCGTGTTCATTGATGACATTCGGGTATACTCTCATAGCTAGGAGGAGAATTCTCATGACCCTAGTTCACCAATCGTGAACCTGTCATGACGGCGCCCAATCTTCGCGACTAGGTAAGCCTAACACAATGGGGAATGTACAACTCTTATGAACAATAGCTAAGATAACAACGAAATGATATCAAAGAAATGTAATTGCTGCCGTTCGGCACATACACTTTACCAATACTAGAAAACACAACCACCAAGACCCGGAAACTCACGGGCAACACAGACTAAGAGAGTAAAACTGTAGCTCTATACATCAAGAGTGTCTATACAATTGAAATAAAGGAATAACTGACACCATTACGAATAATAGAAGTAGACCCTCCAGATCTGCGGACATAGAAGATTCATAGTGATAATAGGTGAATTTGACTATAATTATGCCCTAAATAATCACACTTTATTGTTGATTTGATATTGTTTATGATGACAAAATTCTTTTATTAGTGTTTTTGGTGTGTTGTAGGTGCACATGAGCCATTGGAGACTAAAAGAGCAATTTTGGAGTCATAAGATGGTAAAAAAGCCAAGTGAAGAGCAAGAGTGAAGTTTGCATTACAAAATAGGAAGAAGAACCCGCGATACTGTTCATCCGCAGTCCATCTGCGACCGCGAACGAACTGCAGAAAACGAGGCTCGCGGAACCTCAACAAACTTCAGAGGACTTGATTTCTCGCGGTCCATCCGCGACCGCGGACGGACCGCGGACGACGCCAAAATTTTGAAGGCTAAACTTGTCAAAACTCAAATTTTGTAACCTAAACCCTCTATATAATGATAGGATTCGCCCAAGAGAGGCAAGCATTGTATTATTCACTACTTTTGCAAGATAATTAGTAAGAGAGAAGTCTCTCAACTTATTTCTTTCTTTTACATTGAATCTTTGATTATGAATTCAATTATTATTCTTGTTTCCTTGATTATGAGTAGCTAATTCTTTATCTAAGGTTTTGATGGAACCTATTGAGTGATGAACTTCTAGTTTATGTGATTACAAATTGTTAGCTAGATTTCTCTTTGTTCAACTTCGTTCTTGTTGTAGTTAATTGGTAGGATCCCCAATTAGCTGTGACTATTTAGTGTGCATAACTTGGAAAAGAGTGCATATTTTGGTATATTGTTGAACAACACCACACCTAGATTATTGGAGGAATCTATAATTTTAGGCGTAAAGGTGGGATTAGGAATAACGAAGCCTTGGGTGCAATCTTAAGTGAACTATTCAAATTAAAGCTAGCTAGGATAGCTCGGGAGAGTACACTAGTAAATTATTGTAGTTGCTCGGGAGAGAATTACGGTAAAAATAGCGTTCATGATTGATAGAATAATATTGAAAATTTGTATGAGCATAAATAGAAGGGATTCCATCAATAGGGGAAATCAATACCTTAGTCTTTCTCTATATTCTTTACCCAACATTCAATTCTTTCTTTTAAGTCTTTAATTCTTGCAAAAGTTAGTTGTTAGAAAACCTCTACAAAAATATACTCAAAGTTTGGGAAGCTGATTCAGAAGTGTTCTTGGGTTGTGAAAGTTGTAGTTGGTAGGTTAATTCCCTGTGAGATCAACTCTGGACTTAATTGACCGGATTATATTGACTACGGCCGTTGCTTGGACGTGAATCAATTTTGGCGCCGTTGCCGGGGAATTAACGAAATTATCAATTGCCATTGACATAACTACAAGATTCTTGTGTAGTCAGGTTCTTTCTACACTTTACATTTAAATTTTTGACGGTTGTTGAATTGGGTACTCAGGTGCATGCCTAGAAAATCTGCAAGGACTGGTGAACTAATAGAGGGTCTCTCAGACCCAGAGCAAACTTTCCGGGCACGTAACAGGGAAATCAAACAACTTTAGCAATCTCAGCAACCAATCAAACTAGATTTCGACATGGGAGACGTGAACGAACCAAACCAGTAAGGTGGGTTGAACGCACAGGAGGCGCAGGAAGGTACATTATTTGACTGGGCACAACCCAACAGCGGATAATTTGGCAACTACCATTATTGTGCCAACGAATCAAGCTGATTCTTTCCAAATTACTAACAATATGCTACACTTGTTGCAAAATAAGGGATTATTCTCTGAGACTCTGGTTGAAGATCCACAACAGCACCTGAAGAACTTTCTCTCTATATGCAAGACACATAGGCAACCAAATGTGCACCGGAAGCCATTAGACTATTGCTATTTCCGTTCTCAGTTAAAGGGGTTGCGCAGATATGGCTAAACTCACTCCCTATAAACTCTATTTCAACTTGGGATGAGTTGGTCAAGCAATTCCACAACAAGTTTCATCCACCTAATAAGACAGCTCAAAAAATTGATGAGATTGTGAGCTTCAAACAGAATCCAATGGAGACATTACATGAAACTTGGGGTAGATTCAAAGGTATGCTTGTTATGTGTCCTCATCACAGAGTTCCTGAGCAGATGTTGGGTCAAAGGTTCTACATGGGGCTTTAAGACAGTATGAAGAATATAGTAGATGCCTCAGTAGGTGGGGCTTTTCTGAGCAAGACTTGGAGAGAAGGCCAAAATTTGCTTGACAGGATGGCTCAAAACTTCGGGTGGACGACCAGGAATACTCCTATCACTCCAGTGGTACACTCTATACCTCTGAATCCTTCCAACACTCTAGAGGAAAACGTGGCAACTCTATTGACACAGATGAGCATCCTGTCGAAGAAGGTGGAAGAATCTGGGATCAAGCAGTAGGTTCACATTGTAGACACTACCAATGATGGTTTATGCATATCTTGCATTAGCCAACCCATAGGTAATCCATGGGTTGCAGACCAAGAACATCATCACCAGCATGAAGACATGAACTATGTGGCAAATTATGGAGGGCAGCGACAGGGTAACCAGAGTTGGGGTTAGCATGCTCCACAGCAGTACAGACCTCCTCAACCACAGTATAATGCAGCAGGTATGAGGCCACTAAACAACATGGCTTCATATCCTAGACCTCAGAATTTCAAGAATCAGTAGCAGGGGTATCATCCACCTCTACCACAACATGGGGGTAGACATGTCGATGGGTTCACAGAGTTGAAAGCTATGATGCAGCAGGTAATTGGGTCACATGCCAAGACCAATGGAAGGATTGATGCACATGACGCACCTATCAAGAATATTGAAGTACAGGTGGGCCAGATTGCTATGTCACTTAACAATCGTCCTCAGGGGACATTGCCTGTAGATACACAAACAAACCCAAAGTATCAAATCCCAAAGCAGCTGATGGCAGTTAATCTAAAAAGTGGAAGAGATCTTGACGCTGAGCAGGAAAGAGGGAGAAACAATTTGCAGGCTGAGATACTCACTCCAGTACCCATTGAATTGGATGAGTCCACCGGGTTGAAAGAAGTTACAGTCCAGCCAGTAGCTGAAAATAAAAATGTGCAGCAGGGAACGGAGAAAGTAGTTGAATCGATAGAGCAGCCGGTTGAAGAGCAAGTGATAGAGAAAGAAAAGTCCCAAATGATTGGAAAGAAGAGGCCCCCAACACCATTCCCCCAAAGGTTGGCCAAGCACCAGAAAGAAGAGCAATACAAAAGGTTCTTTGATATGCTCAAGCAAATCCAGGTAAACATTCCTTTAATCGAAGCTTTGAAAGAAATGTGTGGATATGCTAAGATGATGAAAGACTTGATGTCGCGGAAATTTGATTTCCAAGACTTGGCCACCGAGACTCTTACTCATACTTGTAGTGTAGTGGTTTCTAGACCCATTGCTGAGAAGCTATCCGACCCAGGTAACGTCACCATCCCATGCACTATAGGAAACTTTGCCTTTGCAAAGGTATTGTGTGATTTGGGGGCAAGCATAAATCTTATGCCCTTGGTGATTTATAAGAGGTTGGGCATCGGGAGAGCCAGGCCTACTTCCATGTTATTGCAGCTTGTTGACAGGACGGTTAAGCGTCCATTTGGTATATTGGATGATGTGCTCATCCAGGTGGGAAGTTTGTGTTTCCCGCCGATTTTGTTATTCTTGACTGCAAGGTGGACGAGGAAATTCCTATAATCTTAGGAAAACCATTTCTAGACACAGGGAGAGCATTGATCGATCGTGAGACTGGAGAACTCAAGATGAGGTTGAATGATGAGGAGATCATATTCAATGTGCAAAAATCCATGAGGCGCCCTAGAGAGTTCGCGAATTGCTCTCTCATTGATGCGGTAGATGTGATAGTGGAGACATATGATGTAGAATTGACAGCTAAAAATCCACTCCAGTCATGCCTGATGAACTTAGAAGAGGTAAATGGCGAAAACCTAGCAGAGTGGGTGTTATATCTGGAAGGTAAGGGGTTTTGGGATAGAAAGTTGGAGTTTGAACCTCTACATTTAGAGAAAAGAGAGACCCTTCCAGCAAAACCATCCATATAAGAGCCACCAAAGCTGGAGCTTAAACAACTACCATCTCATCTCAGGTATGAATTTCTAGGCCCTAACTCCACTTTACCTGTTATTATCTCATCTAGTTTGCTAGATGTGCAGGCTCAAAAGCTTATACAGGTATTGAAAGAATGCAAAACTGCCATTGGGTGGACCATGGCAGACATAAAGGGGATCAACCCCGCATACTGCATGCACAAGATTCTCCTGGAAGAGGGGCACAAACCTTCCAGGGAACATCAAAGAAGGCTGAACCCAAACATGAAGGAAGTGGTGAAGAAAGAGGTAATAAAGTGGCTAGACGATGGAATTATTTTCTCAATCTCTGATAGTAGCTGGGTTAGCCCAGTTCAATGTGTGCCAAAGAAAGGTGGCATGACGGTGGTGAAAAACAAGAACAACGAATTGATCTCAACAAGAATCATCACCGGGTGGAGAATATGCATGGACTATAGGAAGATGAATCTAGCCACCCGCAAGGACCACTTCCCACTTCCCTTCATTGATCAGATGCTTGACAGGTTGGCAGGGAGGTCACACTTTTGCTTCTTGGATGGGTACTCGGGGTATAGTCAAATTTCCATAGCCCCCAAGGAGAGAGATAAGGCCTCCTTCACATGCCCATATGGCATTTTTGCCTTTAGGAGGATGCCATTCGGACTATGCAATGCACCTGAAACATTCCAAAGGTGCACGATGGCTATATTCACCGACATGGTGGAAGACATTATGGAGGTGTTCATGGATGATTTCTCAGTGGTAGGGAATTCATTCGATGAATGCCTTGTCAATCTGACAAGAGTGCTGAAGCGGTGCATGGAGACAAATTTAGTGCTAAACTAGGAGAAGTGCCATTTTATGGTACAAGAAGGCATAGTTTTGCGGCACCGGGTTTCGAGCAAAAGTATTGAGGTAGACCGAGCTAAAGTATATGTCATTGCAAAGTTGCCTCCACCAACATCCGTCAAGGCCATTAGAAGCTTTCTTGGACATGTCGGTTTTTACCGGAGGTTCATTAAAGACTTCTCCAAAATCTCAAACCCTCTCTGTAAGTTACTTGAAAAAGATAAATCTTTTTAATTTTCTGATGAGTGCAAGATTGCATTTGAGGAGCTGAAGAAGAGGTTGGTCACAACACCCATCATTATTTCCCCCAACTCGGAGCAACCTTTTGAGCTGATGTGCGATGCAAGTGATTACGCAGTGGGGGCAGTGCTTGGCCAAAGGAAAGACAAGCTGATGCATCCAATCTACTATGCTAGTAGAACATTGAGTGGATCACAACTCAACTACACAGTGACGGAAAAGGAGATGATGGCGGTAGTGTTCGGGGTCGACAAATTCAGGTCCTATCTCATAGGATCCAAGGTAATAGTATACACTGACCATGCAACATTAAGGTACTTAATTGATAAAAGGACTCTAAGCCGCGCCAAATTCATTGGGTGTTGCTTCTACAAGAGTTTGACCTTGAAATACGTGACCGGAAGGGCACCGAAAATCAAGTCGATGATCATTTGTCACGACTTGAAGGAGCTGAAATTGTCAAAGAGAGTGGAGAAATTCTGGAAACTTTTCCAGACGAGCAGCTGCTCACTACCACTCTCCTTGAAGTGCCATGGTATGCAGATTATGCAAATTACCTAGCCAGTGGTATTGTTCCTCATGACCTATCATCGGTCCAGAGGAAAAGATTTTTTCGTGAAAGCCAGCTTTATTATTGGGATGAACCCTATTTGTTTAGGATATGCCTCGATAACATGATCCGAAGATGCGTCCCCGAGATCGAACATCTTCTATTTTGCAGGCGTGTCATGCTTCCGCATATGGTGGCCACTTTGGAGGAGTGAGAACAGCTGCCAAGATACATGATGCCGATTTCTTCTGGCCAACAATGTTTAAAGATGCACACTTGTGGGTGAAAGGATGCAACGAATGTCAACGCACCGGGAACATTTCCCGATGTCATGAGATGCCGATTGACCCAATTCAACAAGTGGAAGTGTTTGACGTCTGGGGAATAGACTTCATGAGTCCCTTTGTCATCTCCTACAGCAGTAAGTACACCTTTGTTGCGGTAGACTATGTATCCAAATGGGTGGAAGCAGTAGCATTACCCACCAATGATGCTAAGGTGGTGGTGGGATTTCTGAAGAAGAACATTTTCACCCGTTTCGGTACTCCAAGGGCAATCATTAGTGATGGGAGTAAGCATTTTTGCAATCGAGCATTCGAGAAATTGTTGGCCAAATATGATGTGAAACACCGGGTGGCTACTCCATATCACCCGCAAACCAGCGGGCAAGTTGAGGTCTCCAACAGGGAGATAAATAGTGTGTTGCCAAAAATAGTAAACGCCACGAAGACCGACTAGTCCAAGAAGCTCGATGATGCATTATGGGCATATAGGACAGCATTCAAGACACCAATCGGCATGTCACCATATAAATTGGTGTTTGGGAAAGCTTGTCATTTACCTGTGGAACTAGAGCACAAAGCATGGTAGGCAATAAAACAATTAAATCTCAGCTGGGATGAAGCGGGAAAATCTAGAGTTACCGGGTTGCATGAGATGAAAGAATTCCGGTATCTGGCCTTCGAAACCACAAGACTATACAAAGAAAGGATGAAGCGGCTTCATGACCAGAATATCATAGAGCGTAACTTCAAAACCGGGGACAAGGTACATTTATATAACTCAAGATTATGGTTGTTCCCGGGCAAACTAAAATCAAGATGGTCAGGCCCTTTCCGGGTAATTGAGGCATTATAATCGGGCGCTGTGGAAATCCAAACTATTGATGGCTCACGCACATTCAAAGTAAATGGACAGCGGTTGAAACTATATGTTGGCATGGATGACATCGATGAGAAGGTGGAACTACGGTTAGAGGAACCTTAAAGGACTAGCGAGCCTTGAAATGCGCTAAGTTGAGTCGTGCCGCGACGTTAAATCAGGCGCTACGTGGGAGGCAACCCACGAATTTGTTGTAAGTGTAACCATTATAGTTAGTCTATACAAAAAAAAATCTTCTGTTGCCAGGCGAAAAAATCAGAGAGACTGATTTTTCGCGGTTCATCCGCGGTCGCGGACGGACCGCGGAAAAATAGCCCCTCTGATTCTCACCTTTCACGGTCCATCGGTGATCGCAGAACGACTGCGGTCAGACCTGCCAAGCGCAGAAAACAAAATAAAATGGTCAATTAATTCCCCACCCCCCCCAATTAACCTAACCCTTTCACCCCCCCCCCTCAAATTTCACAAAAAAATCAGCCGCCCCTTTTCCCACTTCTCTCTCTACAACTCTCAAATTTTCTCCTCCTTCTCTCTACTCCTTCTTCTCCAAATCCTCCTTACTCCCTCACCATTTTTCTTCTTCATCTTCATTTTCTCCACTTCCCAACCATCTACTAGTAAGTTTTTCTTCTTCTATCTTTCTTTTTAGTTTTTTTCTCCTTAGTTTTGGTAGAATTAATTAGTTTACATAATTCTAGTTAATTTGTAGAAATTGTACAATACCTTGCTAGTATTTAGTAGAATATATAGAAATTAATTTTTTTTAGTATATTACTAGTATGATTGTTGTATAATATGTTCGGGATGTTGGTATATGTGGTGTTGTTGGGTCTCCAATGTGTTTTAATTGTGTTACTTATGTTGTTTTGGAGACCCAATGTGGTGGTCGATTTATTTAGTGATTGGGTTGGCCAAAGTTGGCAAAAATATGTTGTAGTATTTGGGTGTTGTATTTTTGGGGGAGATATTGCCCAAGTTTGTGGTTGTTTGTTGTTGTGTATAATTGGAGATGGTGTATGTTTAATTGGGTCATGTTGGAATTCCACAAGAAATAAGTGTGGGTGCATAAGGTAACTTGGCAAAATTGTTAGATAATTGGTTAATAGTAGGAGTTATGGGATGATAGCACTAAAGGAAATATTGTTGTAGTCCACAGATGGTGAAGTCTGAGTAGCCAACCGATGTACTAACGTGATGGAAATTTTTGGTTGTTTATCTTTGGTGCAGGATTATGGCTCCTAAAAATCAAGGAATGCAGCAAGCTCGTCTAGGTAACCGACCTATGACGAATCTCGATTCATAGGCGAGGAAGCGGCAGCAGACTTTCATGCCAAGGCTACTAAAGCTTGGCTACAGGAGATTGAAATCGACAAGATGGCTATTCGGGCTGAAAAGCCCGATATGTACGAGGAGATCCAACGTAGAGAGATGGAGTTCCTGTTCGATGAACCAACCCTCGTCAACAAAATGCCAGTTAGGGAGTTCTATGTGAACGCACCCTACGGAATGACCAGAGAAGTCTTTGTCCGAGGTAAGTATGTATGGGCTCATGTACAAACTATTAGGCAGGCTCTTAGACTGCCCGCTTTTACTGGTGATGTGGATTTTTACCACGTTAGGCCTGGTGTCACTTGGGACAGCTTGATTGAGGACTTATGTGTCGATGGTCATCCAATATGGATAAGAAACAACACACTGCATTCTAACAGCTTCACCCATACTGCTAAGTGCTTGTTCACAAATATATGTAACCGGTTTCTGCCCTCAAGCAACACAACTGATGTGAACTTTAATAGGGCATTGCTGACATGGTGCTTTGTCACCCAGCGGGACGTTGACATTGCACGCATGATAGGTGATGAGATGGTGTTGAGGGGATCCCTCAAATCCAAGTGTTTCTACTACCCGTCTCTGGTCACTACTTTGTGCCTCCAACACCGGACTCCAGTACTACCTACGGATGGTGAGCTTCCTCTAAAAGCTCCATTCAAGGCCTCTCACATCCAGGTAGGTCGAGGCAATGACCCAATTGATCTAGATGTTGTGGATGACCCTATGCCGGTTTTCTAGTCCCGACATTCCACGGACTCCACCGGATCTTCTAGGCACGCTCATCATGGAGTGGGCATATCTAGGTCCGAGTCTACTAGACCTATGCTTAGGTCTATGGAGGAGGAGGTTGCGGATTTACGCATCTCAGTGTATGGTTTACACACGCGCATGGACGCGATGTCACAAAGGCAAGCTAGGACTGAAAACAGGTTCATGGCATGGTTTCAAGCACTGGGTCGAGCGTGTAATATCGACGCCACCACCGTCTACGACTCTGAGTGAGTCACAGGTAAGTTTTCTCACCCTTCTGAGCTATACTTGTACTATTATGCCATGAGGATATGACATGATTTTAAGTGTGGGGTGTGAAACTTATCTTGTATATGTTGTACATAGTAGTTGTAGTTGTAAATCATATTTGCTGGATTGGCCCGATGATAGACACTTGGCGACAGGTTTCTTAAGGGTCTAAGTCGGAATAAAAACACAAAAATATCAAAAAAAATTGAAAAATCCAAAAATATGAGTAGAGGAATCTTCCTGATGATGGACTATTTAGGACAAGTACTCTTGAGGGAAGTAGTCCACGTAGGAATTTTTCTTTCTTTTATTTTCTTTTTATAGGTAATGTATCATTCCCCCTTGGTTTTTCTTTTTGACCACGGTTCTTTTCCAAGGGTTTTTATTGAACCGGGTTAGGTAGACTTTTCTTTTTAGGATTATAGGGAAAAGGTTAACATGTAACCCCAAGTATGCACATTAGCAAAAATCTTAATTGAACTTGAGAATGTATTATCTAAGCTTGACTGTAGATTCTAGGATATGCCTTAAATTGCACAATACAACTTGCTTGAACATTGTTAGGACTTTGTAGATGAACCTGATTCTAAATGAGTTGCATGCTATATGTGGGTGAGATTTTACCTACATTATATGTTTTACATGATACCTAGAACTTGCCCTGTGTGTTTGCAAAGCGAAATAGAAGTTGTTTGGTTGTAGAGATGATAAAGGCATTTCTTTGTGTAACCCCGTAAATCAATAAGACAAGAATTCACCTGTACATAATATCCTAGTTAACCCCTTTGAGCTTAAAGTCTATTCTTTGATAACCCTTGAATGTTCATGAAAAATCGAAATCATATATTGTTCTACTTTACCTCCTATAAGCACTGGTGTTGTAATGAATATGCAAAAGTCTAAGTGTGGGGTGAAGGGAAGTTGAAAAAAGGGAAAATCAAGAATGAATGGTAGAAAATGGTGAACTGGCAAAATAATGTAAACGTGTTGCGAAGCAATGATAAAAAAAGAAATCTATGTATATATGTAAATTAGAAGGGCCAGTTACACCAACAAAAGAAAATTGGGGGATTAAAAGTAAATAAAGGTGAAGGAATGTTTAGGGGAGATATAAGGAAGAAAACTAAAAGGAAAATTGTGAAAAAGAAAGAAAGTGCTTAGGGAGGTTAGCCACTATAACCAAAAGTATCCTACCCGTCTCATAGCCAACATTACAACCCTTAAAGACCTATTGATCTATGATTGAATAACTCGATTAGTGGAGTATTACACTAGGGGCAAGCCTATGGTGTGTCTGTCGATAAGTACCATGTTATAAATTGTTTATGTGTGGGACTTCTCTCATAAATTGTGTGAGGGCATATAACTCAGGAAGGAAAAGGTAATTTGCAAGTCTGTGATAATAACTAGAGTAAGCAATAATGTGATGGCATTTGAGTTTCCGGTTAGGCAAGGATTGTGCATGTCTTAGGTTAATCATGAAAGATAGCTTTTGTGACATATTTTGGGGGAGACATTAATAAAATTGGCCTAAAGTGTGATTAAGGTTGCTCGAGGACGAGCAAAGGTTTATTTGTGGGGTATTGATAATTGGTGAATTTGACTATAATTATGCCCTAAATAATCACGCTTTATTGTGGATTTGATATTGTTTATGATGACAAAATGCTTTTATTAGTGTTTTTGGTATGTTATAGGTGCACATGAGCTAAAAGAGCAATTTTGGAGTCATAAGATGGTAAAAAGACCAAGTGAAGAGCAAGAGTGAAGTTTGCATTACAAAATAGGAAGAAGAACCCGCGATAATGTTCATCTGCGGTCCATCCGCGACCGCGGACGAACCGCGGAAAAAGAGGCTCGCGGAACCTCAACAGACTTCAGAGGACTTGATTTCTCGCGGTCCATCTGCGACCGCGGAAGGACCGCGGACGACGCTGAAATTTTAAAGGCTAAACTTGTCAAAACTCAAATTTTGTAACCTAAACCCTCTATACAATGATAGGATTCGCCCAAGAGAGGCAAGCATTGTATTATTCACTACTTTTGCAAGATAATTAGTAAGAGAGAAGTCTCTCAACTTATTTCTTTCTTTTACATTGAATCTTTGATTATAAATTCAATTATTATTCTTGTTTCCTTGATTATGAGTAGCTAATTCTTTATCTAAGGTTTTGATGGAACCTATTGAGTGATGAACTTCTCGTTTATGTGATTACAAATTGTTTGCTAGATTTCTATTTGTTCAACTTCGTTCTTGTTGTAGTTAATTGGTAGGATCCCCACTTAGCTGTGCCTATTTAGTGTGCATAACTTGGAAAAGAGTGCATATTTAGGTATATTGTTGAAAAACACCACACCAATATTATTGGAGGAATCTATAATTTTAGGTGTAAAGGTAGGATTAGGAATAATGAAGCCTTGGGTGCAATCGTAAGTGAACTATTCAAATTAAAGCTAGCTAGGGTAGTTCGGGAGAGTACACTAGTAAATTATTGTAGTTGCTCAGGAGAGAATTACGGTAAAAATAGCATTCATGATTGATAGAATAATATTGACAATTTGTATGAGCATAAATAGAAGGGATTCCATAAATAGGGGAAATCAATACCTTAGTCTTTCTCTATATTCTTTACCCAACATTCAATTCTTTCTTTTAAGTCTTTAATTCTTGCAAAAGTTAGTTGTTAGAAAACCTCTACAAAAATATACTCAAAGTTTGGAAAGCTGATTCAGTGTTCTTGGGTTGTGGAAGTTGCAGTTGGTAGGTTAATTCGGGATCGACTCTGGGCTTAATTGACCGAATTATATTGACCACTCCGGATCTGCGGACGTGGCAGATTCATACCTCGAGTCTCCCGAAAATGCTCCTAAGTCACCTGTAGTGCGTCTGATCGGATGTACCTGGATCTGCACAATAAAAGTGTGAAGAAAAGTAGTATGAGTACACCACGGTGGTACTTAGTAAGTGCCAAGCCTAACCTCGATGGAGTAGTGACGAGGAAGGTCAAGGCCCTACCGAGAATAATAAAAATAATGATAATAAAGCCGAACAGTACAAAAATAGGAATAAGTCTGAAATAACAACAAACAAGATAAATACTACAAGCCGTCCACAATTAAGCTAACAAAGAGGAATCAACACAACAAGTACAAATCAATAATACAGGATCTCCGGGAATTGAACCCGCAGTCCTTTTATACTCTACAATAGGATCTCCGGGAATTGAACCCGTTAGCCCTTTATATCAGTATCACAGGATCCCCGGGAATTGAACCCGCAGTCCTTTATATCAGAATCACAGGATCTCTGGGAATTGAACCCGCAGTCCGTATATCAGTATCTCGAAATCTTCGAGAATTGAACTCGTAGTCCGTATATCAGTTTCTCAGGATCTCCGGGAATTGAACCTGTAGTCTGTATATCAGAATCTCAAGATCTCCGGGAATTGAACCCGTGGTCCGTATATCAGTATGTCAGGATCTCCGGGAATTCAACCCGCAGTCCTTTACCTCAGTAGCACCGGATCTCCGGGAATTGAACCCGCAATCCACATAACACAAACACAATCAATTAAGAGAAAAACACAGAGAAATATGAAGTACATTGCTACAAATAACAACCAATCATGTCTCAACATGTTACAGGAAATTCAATAAGAACAAGTAGGCATTTAGATAGATAATCCTATCTAATCATGCTTCCTTAGTTAGCATAGGATAAATCTTGCAATTAAACCAATTAAATAACAAAGATAACAATGATTGAGCAATTCAAGTAAAGTGATTTTTCAACAATTTGCGCAAGTACACGCCCGTCACCTCGCGTACAAGACATTCAAATCAACACATATCTATCCTAGGGGAGAAATTCCCCAACACAAGGTTAGACAAGTCACTTATCTCAATCCCGGTACAAACTGCTAAGAAATGACTCCCTTGCCATGAGTATCCGAATCCAAGTGGCCCAAATCTATTCAAACAAATTACATAGTGTAAGTAACACCGCAAGTAACTGATTACACTAATAAAATTAAAGCTACGACGCGAAAATGGGTGAAATGACCAAAATACCCCTCCAGTCATCAGCTCGGAATCAAAATATTTTTACGTTTTCAGAACCTCACACTCTCACGAGCCTAACCATATAAAATATATCAAAATCGGAATTCGTTTGCTCATTCAAATGATCAATTTTCATTCTCTTAGGCTTAGAGCAAAATCCTCCATTTTTACACCTTAAAATCCTCAAGCTTCTGCGTGCTCGCCTATGCGAACCATCATCTGCTTCTGCAGACCCGACTTCTGCCCTTAATCCTCACACCTGCGTCTCTATTTCCACTTCTGCAGAACCGCATCTGTGGTCTCCCTTCCGCAGAAGCGAAAATAGTTGCTGCAACAAATACCAGCAGTCTCAAACCTAAAAATTCATCCGTTTCGCCTTCCGAAAACATCCCGAGGCCCTCGGGACCTCAACCAAAAATACACATCCACTCTAAATCATCACATGAACTTGTTCCAATCATAAAAACACACCCTCAAACACACGAATCATCAAATTATGGCGGATTCAAGCCTAAGTTTCAACCAAAACTTCTGAAACCTACATGCTATCAAATACCCGACCAAACGTTGTCCGAATGACCTGAAAATTTACAGACATAACCAAAATCACCTAACGAAGCTACTGCAACTATCAAAAATTCTATTTCGACTCCCGGATCAAAATTTCGCCTATTGAACGAATTTTCAAAAATTCCAAACTTCGGCATTTCAAGCCTAAATGATCTAAGGACCCCCAAAAAACATTTCGAACACGCTCCCAACCCCAAAATCACATAACGGAGCTAATAGAACCATCAGATTTTTGTTCTGAGGTCGTCTTAACACTGTTCTGAATACGGGCCATTTTCCAACTATAACGCTCTCATTTAGGGACTGTCCCAAAACACTCCGAATTGAACTGAACATCACGACAAACCACAATAGCAGAAATGAACTTAGGGAAAGCAGTTAATGGGGGATCGGGGCGTAAATTTTAATAACGACCGACCGGGTCGTTACATCTTCCCAAACTTAAACATTCGTTCGTCCTCGAACGAGCATAGAAAACATACCTGAAGTAGTGAAGAGATGAGTGTACTGGATGTGCATATCCTGCTCGGTCTCCCAAGTTGCCTCCTCGGTCGGTTGACCTCGCTACTGGACCTTCACCGAAGCGATGTTCTTTGACCTCAGCTTTCTAATTTGCCTGTCCAAAATGGCCACTGGCTCCTCAACGTAAGATAGATCTTGTCCAGCTAAACAGAACTGAAATCCAACACGTGTGACGGGTCACCATGGTATCTCCGGAGCATAGAGACATGAAATACTACATGGACTACGCCTAGACCGGGAGGTAAGGCTAGCTCATAAGAAACCTCCCCAACACGCCTCAAAATCTCAAAAGGGCCAATGAATCTCGGACTCTACTTCCCTTTCTTCCCAAACCTCATGACGTCCTTCATGGGCGAGACCCGAAGTAGAACCCGCTCGCCAACCATAAATGCCACATCGCAAACCTTGTTATCCGCATAACTCTTGTGTCTGGACTGAGTTGCACGGAGTCTATCCTGAATCACCTTGACCTTATCCATTGCATCCTGGACCATCTCAGTACCTAGAAACCTGGCCTCGCCCAGCTCGAACCAACCCACTGGGTACCTGCACCTCCTACCATATAGGGCCTCATACGGCGCTATCTGAATGCTGGACTGATAGCTATTGTTATAAGCAAACTCTACCAGTGGCAAGAAGTGATCCCATGAACCTCCAAACTCAATCACGCACGCACAAAGTGTATCCTCCAAAATATGAATAGTGCACTCAGACTGGCCATCCGTCTGGTGTGAAATGTTGTGCTCAGCTCCACCCGAGTACCTAACTCCTGCTGCACGGCCCTCCAGAACAGTTAAGTAAACTAAGTGTCTCTGTCTGAAATGATAGAAACTGGAATACCATGAAACCGGACTATCACCTCGCGTACAAGGCATTCAAATCAACAAATATCTATCCTAGGGGAGAAATTCCCCCACACAAGGTTAGACAAGTCACTTATCTCAATCCCGGTACAAAACCGCTAAGAAATGACTCCCTTGCCACGAGTATCCGACTCCGAGTGGCCCAAATCTATTCAAACCAATTACATAGTGTAAATAACATCGCAAGTAACTAATTACACTGATAAAATTCAAGCTACAACGCAAAAATGGGTGAAATGACCAAAATATACCTCCTGCCATCAGCTCGGAATCGAAATATTTTTATGTTTTCAGAACCCTCGCACTCTCACCAGTCTAACCATATGAAATTTATCGAAATCGGAGTTCGTTTGCTCATTCAAATCATCAATTTACATTCTCTTAGGCTTAGAGTAAAATCCCTCATTTTTACACCTTAAAATGCTCCATTTGCAGAGGTTTAATCCGTGGTTTATCAATGTATTAACTTAAATTGAGTCCATGAGTGCTCACCTGATGATTCCCCTTGATTTCCTCCTCCAAATCGATGAAATCCTCTCCTAGTTCGAAACCCTAAATATTTTGAATATTCTAAA